>CM029278.1:36289512-36812012 GCA_016920895.1 Vaccinium myrtillus | reverse complement strand
TATTTAGATGAGGGAATTGAGGAGGTCACAGAAGTGTATCCCATACCTGCAGTCTCCAGGATGCTCTCTGTTTCCCCACCCTCACCTGCGTCTCCACGCTCGCCTCCTGCGATTCCCCTATCTATTACTCCTCCGTTGAAGAAGGATGCGATTTCTGGTTCCAGCCAGCCACAGGCGACAACAGATGTTCATCAGACTGAGGCACCACCGAGTCCTAATAGTCAAATGGATGTTCCACGGACTCGGGCACTACTGAGTTCCAGCACTCCAATTTCCTCTGCACTTGATTCAACAAGGCACACAGATGCTTCCACATAGTTAAATTTCTCTGAATTATTTTTCCCAAAGGTTTGTAAAATTAGTGCACTTTTTTTTTTTTCCCGTGTTATATTGCTTTCTTTCCTGTTTTGGGGAGAAGTTGGAGGGGAGAGGCGAGGAAGAGGTTTTTTATTTATTTTATTCTTTCTTTTATTCTTATATGTAACTGTGCATCTTAGCATATTGGTTTCGTCATTACACAATAACAGGAAGCCATTTCCTTAATGAGAATCGCAGTTGTCTGGCTTCTAGATATTCTTGCAGATGCAAATTGTACACCGACTTCCGGAGTATTTTCAAATACCACTCATCCCAGTACGGCAGAGCAAGTTTTTCACCAAGTTCCGGCTGCAATTGGTCCCTTGAAACATTTCAAACCCGCAAAAACATCTTACTATTGTCACTTAGATTTCGACACCTGCATTTTATTTTATTTTATGGTCTAGTCATGCAGTGTGTCTATGCATTCATATGCGTACACGCAAATGACCTGAACATAGTTAAGGAGAAAGGCAGATGAACGACTAAAATCCATGTACCACAGACTTGTGCTTTTGGAAATCTAACCTCCTAGCATGTGAAAACAAGAATTGCCTGCCTTTTTTATCTACCAGAATTTGCATGAATCATTGGACATTTTCCCTATTTCATTCCATGTCATGGGAAATGGCTTTAACAGTTCTTTTACCACAACCACTGACGCAGCCACCCCACATGATCCACATAGTGAAATTGTTATTTTAGAAATGCAGAATATTGATTTTCTTCTTCTTCGTTTTTTCCACGAACCAGATAATGAAAATATTCGACGGCCCATTTTTTAAGTTGCAGCCAAATACATTGATTCCAATGAAAACATTTTCCAACTAAAGAAGCGGAGTAATATATTAGACCTCGAAGTAATATATTACTACCTCAAAAGCTTTCATTTATGGAAAAATGGACAGTGAATTATACATTAGACCTCGAAGTTTGCTTCTATAGCTCAAAGGACCCATTACATACACAATGCTTCAATACACCATATGAACATATAGCCAGCGTAGTTTTCTCCAGCCACTTCTCTATAATTTCCAGCAGGCAACTCAAGAACAACGTTGGGCGAGATTCTGTCAAGTTCACCCGTATGGACGCCATGACAAGGAGGCTGCTGCTTTTTAAGCTCCAAAGCAGACAAAACCTCCATGGGCATTAATACCAGTCTGATTTTAGAATAACTGAAAAAACAGACTTGTTGATCCGTCGCCGAATGATCTAAGATCTGCAGGTTTCACCAAAGCCCTACATAGCGGGCATGTTCTTTCCCTCTCAAACCTGGAAACAAAGGAGTCAATGGCATAAAAAAAAAAAAGAGTAAACCAACCAACCTACAGTAAACACAAGTTGTGCCTTTGCTCTAGAACTGTTCTCATGATGTCCAAAACAAAATCACAAAAAATCTGCCAGATACACCATTAAAGCACAACAAATGAAAACACGGCATGCACATTACATTGAGGAGCATCACAATGCACTTCAACACAAACAACAGTGCAAGAACTACATACGCCAAAGAATTCAGCTTCAGTGCTTTTAATGTAATGAGAAATTCATCACCAATCACCTCACATTTCTACTAATGGAATTAAGACATGGTTTCCCCGGAAAATCATGTTCCATTTTTAGTTTTCGTATTTCAAGTTCAAGAGGTGTCTGGTGATCTAGGAAGCACGGGTACTGGTACGGGGTATGGGGGTGGTACAATACCTGGTACGGGATACGGCAACAACCCAAAAAAGTAGGGTACAGGTACGGCGGGGGTGCGACGATTTTTTTATGTATATTTTTTACAATTTTGGCATGTTTCATTAGATATAACAAGTATAACATATTTTATAGATAGAAGCAAGATAACAAAAGCCAAATAGCACTTGAACTTGAACCCATACTCCTTGATGGACTCTTCTTCCTACGAAATAAAGTGCAATAGCCTAATTTTTGTGCATGCAATGGAGAGCAAAAGATAATTCAAGGCCTTTCTAAAAAATCAAAAAAAGGAATAGATTTTGACATAATAACGAGAGAGAAGGGGGAGCAGAAATAATGAGAGAGGGAGAGAGAGAGAGAGATAGGAGTCGCAGTTGCTAGAGAAAGATTGAAAAAAAAGATTAGTCAATCCAAAGCTCTTGTTTTTCCAAAATCAAGCTCTAGATCTGAGTCGTGGTCTTGAGTTTATGACTTTATCACATTGAGTTCTTGCATATTAAGGCCATCAATTTGATTTTTTTTTTTTCCCATAGAGAATCCCTAAAGTTTTGTATACTTTATGAATAGACCCAATAGTACCAGAAAAGTACCCAATGAAGTACCCATAAACTCAAAAGTACCTGGTACGTTTTTGGAGTACCCGGTACGTATTTTGAAGTACTCATGAAGTACCGGTACCCAGTACGGGTACTTTGGGGTTTTAGAAGTACCTGTGCTTCATAGTTGGTGATTGATTTAGCTATATACAAAGAAAAGGTTCAAAATCTAACTCCTTGTCTGGAGAGGTGGATATTTCCCGACAAAAGAACACAAAAATGACATAACTGGCGAGTGCCGACAAGAACAATGGAAAATTCAAGAAAGAATTGTACTTTGATGAGTGGAATGCTCTGATGAATAGTGTATAAAGAACTGATTGAAGTATGCAGATGCACAGCTGAATGGAGGATAGAAAACAAACCATTCTGACACGCAGTCTTCACAGAAGATGTGTTTGCAACGTAGTAAGATTGGGGTGTGCATTTTTTCCTGGCAAATAGCACACAGATCACCTGCAGCACTGACCTGCAATTGACCAAATCAACTAGAATGCTTTAATGGCTTTCCTCTCGAGAACAATATCATCGAAGAAGCCACTCATGATACGAATACAGCCTAAAAGTTGTAATACACATAGTTCAAAATCAAATCAACAAGGCATCATAAAATGAGGTTGTAGACGTATTTCACTTTCCACAAGAAGTCCCTTTGCAGGAAGAGCATAATCATTTAGCAACAGTGCAGGACAAATCCAAATATATTCTACCAGAATCGTAAGATTCATGTACGTATAGTATGATTTGGCTTGATAAACCAAGGGGATGGATTCACAACTGAGGGTGAATCAGCAAATCCACGTGTTTTTCACTTTTTCCTTTCAAACTGAACATGATATACGAATCCCTAAAGTTCAAAATTCATATCAGTTGGTGATTTGAAATACGAACTGTTTAATTACTAGTATGAATGATCTCTTAGATTATTTTCCTTCTAATTCATAAAGGTAGATGCATCAATGGATTGTTACAAAGAATAGCAATCTTTCGTAGTGTATAGTTTCAGAGATCACGCCAACTGGTGCAATCAATAAATAAAAACAATCAATCTCAATAAGAAAAAGGCCGAAGAAAAAGGTACAGCCTTTGATAAAGCAACATAAGTATCACTTTTAGCCACTCCTTAATCTTGTATATCGATCAAGGATTTGCGGAGGGACTTGCGGAGTGAAAGAAAAGAAGCTAAATTCATCTTTAATTTCCTCAACATTTTCCTTTCCCTGAAAGTGGTTCTTTGCATAGTTGAAAGTCATTCAGCTATACCAGAGATGGGATTGCAAAAAATTTTACCCCCTAGCTGAAGTAAAAGGAAGCAAAGGAACTCTTCTATGACTGATCCTTAATTCATTTGCAAATGCAACAAGACACACTTAATTGTCACTTTTACCCTACGAAACAAACATCCAACTGTAGTCTTCAACTCTTCAACTTTGTTTCCTTTATACTGAAGATTTTATTTAAGGCATTCCGCGTTAAGTTAATCTGTGGTGATGAAAAAGTAAATATCAGATTACTCTATCAAATGGCTTTTGTTAATGAAAGAAACCACCCATAAGATGCCATACTTGAGAAAAACAATAGATAAACCTAGGAAAGTTTATAGCCTCCTTTAATTTCCTTAATTAGCTAAACCACAACGAACAGTAGAAAATTTAACTGAGCCGCATTTTGCATTTATTTGCTTGACAATTCAACCTAGTAAGAAATCTTTGATCAGGCATAGAGAGCGAAATGCCACAAGTAGGGACTAGGGAAGTCAAGTGCTGTCTCAAACAAGTAGAGCGGGAAAACAGCTTTTCTTTTTTCGCAAGGAAAATATTCCTATTGCCCAATTTTCTCTGTAATGCATGTGAAAATGAATGATGCTTAAGGTGATATTCTGTGAGTATTCATTCACATGCAGATATCCTTCAAGTAAATGGAAAGTGTAGGTTGCGTGAAAGAAGGATATGCACTACCTGCTCTGATGTTGCATAAGCACCATAATGTATCTCTTTGCGAGACAATGCCTTCAAAGCAGCAAAGAAGGATTGGACCTGACAACAGCCCAAAGGGAAGTTAGTAAACACCAGCCCACGCAAGGAGATCGCAAAGTTGGTGACATTGTGACAATAAACCAATAATAAACAATATCAAGGTTTTGATCAGAAAAGGGGGGGAATATCGATGTTGCGGTGTTGCACATTTACCAACCAGGGTAAAAAACCATACCTTCTCAACCACAGATGTGAGCTTGAAAGTCAGGTACAGCCCAGTCATTAATGATGAAAAAAGGCTCCCGTATTCTTTGTTCAAGAAGAAACGATACCAGACTGGAGCTGGGAGCAAGGCACGGTACAACAAAAGCAGATACTCGATCAAAGTTAGCAGTTGACCCTGTAAAACAAGAACCACTATAATCAGAGAACACTTGTATTTCAAATAACTACAGAACATGAAGAACCTGAAAGCATGAATTAAATGCATGAAATCAACACAAACTACCTGCTTACGGTAATTTCGGCCTCTGCTATTTTTGAAGTACATTAGTAGGATACACTTGAGAATCATCGCTGCTTGACGAACTAACGTGTCTAAAACACAACCAACAAGAATTATCAGAAGGCTATACATGACTAATAGGAACACAGAAAAAGGTAATTCAAGTCTGCACAGAAACTTTGACGAGGGGTAAAGGCATATACAAGGGGGATGATAATGCACTATAATCGGGAAGAAGATAAGATGATGATGATGAGGACGAGCAGGAGGAAAAGGACGATACCCTTATGGTCCATCTTTTGGCCAGATTCATTTAAGGGGGTTATAACAATAGGGAGAGATGGTAGAAGTGGGGATAAACCATAGATCCTGTGTTTGAGGGATTTAGTAGAAGGGGGGGAGGTATATGCTTGGTTTGTTAGAGGGATATGGAAGAGGGATTATGAGTGGGAGATGATAGAAAAATGGTGCAAATGACCAATTTACCCTTTTAAAAACAAAATAACATCTAAAAAGTTAATTATATGACATGATAATATTCAGAAAAATAATTTTAATACTAGATGTTATATGAATTATATAACCAAAATAATAGGAAAAAGAGGGATAAATTGGTAAATGTCCATCCCAGACATATTAGTGACACGGACACCCCTCCCCCTATCACTAATTAATCCAGGAGGAGGGGAATATATCATCCGGGTGGATGGTATATCACCCCCTCCACATCCCCCTCGTCAACACCGGATGAGGGATAGATGGATAACTAATCCGGGGAGAGAGTATATCCCCCCTCATAATGTGAGGCGAAGTTCCACATCACCTGAGTACCAAAGTAATATGAAGTATATAAGCATGAGGGCACCCTCACTTCATAAGCTAGCTTTTGGGGTTGAGTTCTACCCAAGACCGTGTAACATGGTATCAGAGCTGGGTACCAGAGATGGGTAGGGTGCGTGTCTCTCGCCTGCACGCGGCGGGTGCTGCCGAGTGAGCACGCTGCGCGTGAGGGAGGGTGTGAAGCGAAGTCCCACATCGCCTAGGTACCAAAGTAATATGAAGTATATAAGCGTGAGGGCACCCTCACTTCATAAGCTAGCTTTTGGGGTTGAGTTCTACCCAAGACCGTGTAACACATAAGACCCCAACCAATAGGCCGTTAGGGGAAAAACACAACCAACAAGAGAACTGGACCCCAAAAGAACATGTTAATTTATTACGTCCTCTGAATAAATGCCTCATAAAGGAAGGCAAAAACCTTTGTCCCCTTCTGTTAGTTAACGTTAAGGAGGTGAAAAGAATTTGCGGATCTGGTCTGGTGGTTTTGGGGTTTGCATGGATAAGTGAGGAAGAATGGCGGGATGCGATGGAGAAAGTAGTGGCCACGGAGTGAGTGATTCTGGTTGGTAGTGGAGAGACCTCCGCTGGCTACAACCTCCTCAATCATTAGTCTCATGAATAGTATCAAGCACCAGCGAATAGGGCCAGTTGGTTAACCCCTATTTGTTTTCTCATTCAGCTGCCATCTCCTTCAGACCACTGCAGTTCAGAAGTGGCAATTGCAGTGGTGGTTCCCGTTGGGGCTCTCTTTTTTCTCTCAGATCTCCTCAATTTCGTCAACAAAATCACAGCATCAGTTGTTACTTGTTGGGGATTCTGCAAAAGATTGCATTGTCGAACTCTCATTTGGCGGTGAGGGTTGCGGTGGTTGAAGAAGGAAAGGAATATTAGGCGCTACTAGGCTCACCCAACAGGCTGGTGAGTTGATTACACAACAAAGTGAATCATAGTATGCTAATATACATAAAATTGCCAAAACATGTTATCCAATACCAGCGTTTAGGCAACAAGTCTAGCACAGGCACAGAGGTCAATTTCGAGAAAACATAACAAAGTCTAAGTAATCATCAGAGACACGAGGAGCAGGGTGAAATTTACTCTATAGGTTATTAAGCATTATAATAGCTAAACTTTCTTAAGAGCCAACATTTCTAGGGACTTCATAATCCCAATACAGTTTAAAACCACAAGGAAGAAGCAAGCGAATGCACGTGTTAAGAGATAAAAAATAGTCAAAAAAAATTTCTTCATTGCCCAAACAGAATTAACGTCACTCAAAGATACAAGCAACAGTATAATACTGGGTAGAAATCGTACCATTCACCATAATGATGAAGATAGCATGCCAAAAAGGTGGTATAGCTTTTGGAGGAAGCATGATCAATGGATATAGAAGGCCATCATTCCGATACCACCAGTATACACCAATCACATGGTTCAAGAACACAAAAGAGATACCAACTAGGACATATATTTTCCTCTCCCCCTGAGAACAGACAATTCAAAAGCTTAATAATGAGATTTTTACTACAATAAAAGTATGCCAGTGAACATAAACCAAATCTTAACAAAGGTCAGATTATGGAAAAACATTTGCAGCACCTTCAGAGCTGTCTGCTTTCGTAGAATTTCATTTGACTTGAACATCACAGCAGCAATCCAAATTGTAACAAAAAAGCCTGCACCCTCACAACCATAAATTTCAGTATCTTAAAATCATTGATAAAGTACAACATCCACTAGAACAGCTAATAAACCAAAGGAGGAGATAATTAAAGCAAACCTTGCAAGTGCTGCCGAATGAAAACGACCAAGAGAAGCAAAGAAAATGGAAGGACCTGCTCAATCCACCTAGCAGCCTGCTGTATGTCGTATCTCTGATAAGGAGAATCCCTGCTATTGGCCCCACCCACATCCACAGCCTCCCCTCCATCAACTCCTCCTCCATTGAGTGATTGCGGAACACTCTCTTCAGCCCCGTGATCGCTCCTGGAATCTCCATGACCATCCAATGCTGCCAAAATTGATGTGGCTGACGTCGTTCTACCCATAGGCTGGACATGTACTTCATTCTGTGCAGTCAACTGGCTAAGCGACGAAGAAGGCAGAACAGTTCCAACCCGATCGTGGTCTTGTTCACCAGCACCAATTATCCTAATGGAAACCTCCCCCCCATTACTGGTGGTCACGGCAGGATCGTTCCGAACGTGATCATGGAAGCCGAATGAGGAGCTGCTGTTTAAAAAGCTGTCAGATTCTGGGTGACTCGACCTGGTTCGCAGGATACCCGAGTATTCCAACAATGTAGACAATGGGGAATGGAAAAAATTGGATGCAGAAAATTGCATTCCGTATCTTCTCGAGGAGTTGCTGCTACTCAAGGAAGAAACCCTGTAGGCATCCGAATTTCCAAGAGAAGGTTCCATTCGCGATGATTCCCTATTCCTAACCCTAACCCTAAAACCAAATATCCCAAGTTCAAAAGTCATTAAAAAAAAAAAGTCAGAAATATTATTTCCCACATTTAAATAAAGAATGATATGAAGGGTCGAATAAAAATGGAAAATAACATTGCCGATGATATAAATGGCTGAAAATCATTACCTACGCGATCGAAACTCCGTTGAGAAGACCCCTTTGGTACAATCCGAACGACCTTTGGTACAACCCGAACGAGAGGAGACGATGAATCATGCAACCAAAACCCTAATTCTAGAACCGATCAAGAAATTGAATGTCTATTCTGGGAGCAAATAAAATTATGTGAGGATGAAAGCGTCGTGACTTGACCGTTAATCTGTACCTTGGGGTTTTATGGTTGCGGAAGACGGAAATGGTCTCCGACTTTGGTAGCGACGGCTTTCCAAGGTTCTTAATTGCAGCGACGTATATTCAAGGAAGGGATATGGAGATGATATTGATCGTAATGGTGAGCAATGACTCAAGAAATCTATCCTCTCTCTCTCTCTCTATCTATCCATTACAGAAGGGCGCGACGAGAGAGAGCTAAAGGACAAGAAGAACACGGTTAGAATTTGGCTAATTTCTAATTTACTTTTTCAGAGGTTTGCTAATTTCTGATTGTACGGAGTACGGTACAATATCTTGGGTGACGAATGACGATGATTTCAACTCTGCCAATTTTATTGCCAACCCATTTTGGCTAAATAGTAGTAACAAATTGGGAGAGTTAATTAGGCATCCTGTACAAAAAAGATTATTATGATTCCATCCTATGAGATTTGAATACTTATGATTTCATCTTGAAATTCAAATAAACCCCAAAACACCCTTTTTTTTTTTTTTTTTTTTTTTGAACCAGAAATTCATTAACTCAGAAAAGCCCTAAAGGGCTACAAACGCCAAATCGGAGCCCTCCGTTGGGACAAACCCACAACGGATTAAACGGGTTATCCATGTGATTTGGATAGTTAGCACTGGGTAATGAAATCGGTACAGAGTCATACCGGGGCAAATCCCTCGCAGGGGAAGCAAAGAAAAACAAAAAATAAACAGAGAACAGATAAACCTCCCCGGACTGAGATCCATTCCTCAACATCACCGCCGCTAGACGCCGCTCCTCAGTCCCAACCATCACCCCGCCGTCCGCAGTGGAAAGACGCCGAGAAATCCATGCCTGCCAAACACCCTTTCTCTCTCCTAATTTTCCTAATATTTCTCTCCTGATTTTCCTAATAATTCTCTCTCCTAATTTCCTAACATTTCTCTCTCCTAATCTTTCCTAATTTATCTCAATCTCCCTATCTTATCTTTCAAATCTTCTTCTTTCCTAACCTTTTAATTTTCCTAAAATCTCTCATAAAATTCTATCCCTAAAATCTCAAAACAAATTAAAACACAAACTCGGCCCACAAACATGGTAAAATTATTTACCATGAATCATGTGTTAATTTATCATGTTTACAATGCGAAATCACCGAAGTGCTGAAGTGAACCAATAAACCATCTTTTATTGTATCAAATCACTCAACATGGTATATCAATAAACAATTTTCACATGTCCTTTATTTCATACAACGAATATAGTTTATTGTTTTATGATTTTTGATAAACAATAATCCATCTTTTATTGTATCAAATTACTCAATATGGTATATCAATAAACCATGCTCACATATCCTTTATTTCATAAAATGAACGTGATTTATTGATTTATCATTTTTATTGTATCAAATAACCAAAATGATGAATCAATAAACCATATTCATTGTACGTGGTAAACATCTTTTAAAACACATGTGAATATGGTATATTAATTAACCATTTTTACTGATATAAATACCATGAAATCTGCAAACAAAATCTACACCATTAAAATCTACCATTGTACAGTATGTGAAAAACAGCCGCCAATTACAGAAAGCAAAACTAGGGTTCTTAAACCCAAAATCTACACCATTAAAATCTACCATTGTACAGTATGTGAAAAACAGCCGCCAATTACGGAAAGCAAAACTAGGGTTCTTAAACCCAAAACCTAGGTAAAAAAAAGAAATGGGTTTAACTTAGCTTTCAAAGTCCTACTTTAGTAATCCAAAGGAACAAACAGAAGGACTGATTAAAGACACTCACAAACCATTACTGACCCAATATTGCATAAGAACTTGGGTCGGTTCTAGATTTCCAACCATTGGCCTTCCCTTCTTCTCACTATTGACGATCCCCGCCAATCACCGTGCACTATTTGTTGTCTCATCCTTCAGCCGCACATATCCTCGCTTCCAATCTACCATTTTCCTTGCGGTAGCAGCTGTGTATATATTGTGATCAATTGATTGCATCTTGAACGGCGTAGTTGAACTCGGAGGCGGCTACAATCTCTGAGTGAAGAAGTTTTCTCCATCTAGAGAGATTGATTGAGAGATTTTAGGGTGTGTTTACGGGATATTAGGAAAGGAATTTGAAAAAATTGGCGTGATATATGTGATATATATAAGGAAATCAAACATGGTGTGATTTCCATACTAGGCTTTTTGGACTAGTAATGGGCGTGAAAATAGGGAGTGGAAAACAGAATGTGATCCCGGATTTTTCGGCCCAATTATTAGTATACAATATATGCCACTAATGGAATAAATAAGGGCACAATTGTCCGATTAACGCATTTCAAGATGTAATCATAAGTATTCAAATCTCAAGGGATGGAATCATAAGGATTTTTTTTGTATAGGATGCCAAATTAAATTTAAATTTAAGATGAAAATATCCTTATTTGTAAAGGAAAATTTCAAAAAAAAAAGATTAAACTTTCAGCGAATTCTAAAAAAAAACACATGAACTCTTGTTGTTAGCAAAATGACGCTTAAACTTTACTTTCCGTTAACAAATAGGCCCCTATCATCCCATCTCGTCAAATTTTTGACAGATGGAAATAAAAAGAGTTAACTCCTCTGTTATCCCTTTCTCACGCACAGACGACATGTGGGACCCACACAAATGATTCGAGCCGTTAATCATGTGCATATTACGTTTTCAAGTAGAATTAAGAAAAGGGTAAATTTCACATACCACCCCTGAGGTTTCTGACAAATGCAAAGACCTCCCCTGAGATTTCTGAAATTACACTGACCTCCCTTGCTTTTGAAACTATTATTCAGATTCCCCCATTCCGTTAAATCCACACTAACGCCGTTAGTTTTTGCTACTAAATGACTAAAATGCCCTCGTATATTAGGTTACTTAAACAAACTAGTCTTGTCCTATTGTTTCTCTAATTGGAGTTTATTATGTTAAATTTCGACTAATTAAATATATTTTGCTAAATTTTATAATTACTCATACATCTTAATTTTTATAAAGTTAATAATTTTTATTTATGTATCTCATTTTTTTAATAAAGTTAATGCTTTGTATATTCCTAACGCATCATATTCCAAAATAAAAAATCTTGGTTTTTACTTATTTGATATGAACGAAGTCAGTGTATTCTTTCTTTTCATTTTTAAATTTTTTTATTTATAATTCAATATTTCAAAAAATTATACTTGAGTTATACATACTTTGGACAGACTTATATAAAGAGTTGTGAATTTTTTATTTTGATAATCATGCTCTATTTTTTTTTTCTCTCCTACGTGTATTTTGAAAAATAAAAGACGCATGCAAATGCCTAATTGACCATATAAAAATATTATCATGTATTTGTAATTTGCTATTCAATAAAATAAAAGTAAGTAGAAAACTTCTATAAACTTTTTTTTAATTTTTCCTATTGGGGATCGTTAGTGATGATTATGTTTGATCACTGATGCACTAGTGGAAAAAAAAAACCAAAAGAAAACTTTAAAAAAAAAAATTCAATGTGTAAATTATACTAATTTCATTTCTTAGAAGAATCGTTATGAGGGATTTTTTTTTTTTTTGGGTAGTATGGTGGATAGGGGCCTATATGCATGTGTCCTTCATTTGGAAACAATACTTTGAAGAGAAAATAAATAGACAATGATTATGATAATGTAAAATGCATAAGTAATTATTCACAGTCGATGAAAGTTTGTATAATTGGGTCATTTTATGTCAAAATTAAAGCACTACTAAAACATATAACAATCTAATTTTCCTTCTGCAATTTAATACTCCAATTAAAGTAAAGAAAATAAGGAAAAGACTAATAAGTTTAGTTAAGTACTCACTCCGTCCCTTTTTAAATGTAGACATTTCCATTTTGGGCTGTCCCTAAATAAGTGTGTGGTTTGAAAAGTTAATGGGTAAAAGTTTGTACAATTATCATTTTGCCCTTTGAAAAGTTAGTGGGTAAAGAGTTAATGGGTAAAAGTGGAGGATAATTTTGGAAAGTAGGGGTAAAAGTTGATGTGAAAAGTGTAAAGTGGAGGAAAAAGTTGATGTGAAAGGTGTAATGATGATGTTTCTTTAATAAGTTGGATTTACGAAGTAACACATTTAAAAAGGGACGGAGGGAGTAATATTTAGGGGCATTTTAGTCAATTACTAACAAAAACTAACGGTATTATTATGAATTTAACGGAATGGGGGGAATCTGAAGATTAGTTTCAAAAGCAAGGGAGGTTAGTGTTATTTTAGAAACCTCAGGGAAGGTCTCTGCATTTGTTAGAAACCTTAGGGGAGGTAGTGAAATTTACCCTTAAGAAAAATTAACTCAATCCGACACCTCCAAATGCTTGATCCAAACTTTCTATACTCTATAACTCTAAACACTAAATAAAAAACCAAGAGATTAGATCGAGCACTTAGAGGTATCGGATTGAGCTAATTTTTAACGAGTCTATTCGAAACGTATTTTGCACATGATGAACGGCTCGGATCATTCGTGTGGGACCTTGAAGTGGACCCCACACATCATCTGTGCAAATCCGACCTAGACGACATCGTTTCCAGACACAAGTCGAAGATCGACATGACATCCACACTGTGCACAGACAACGTGTAAGGGGGCACTTCAAGATCCCACACGAATGATATGAGGCATTCATCATGTGCAAAGTATAATTTTAAGTAAACAACTAAAAAATCAGATCAATCCAACACCCTTAAGTGCTTAATCCAAACTTCTTATTTTTGGTAACTCTAAACACTAAATAAAAAATTAAAAGATTGGATCGAGCATTTAAAAGTATTGGATTGAGCTAATTTTTCATATGTCTACTCAGAAACGTATTAATTGGGAAATACGATTCAGATCATTCATGTGAGACTCCAAAGTGGGCCCCACATGTTGTTTGTGCATGAATGGTTTGTGCGACTGTAGTTTTCCTTTTTTTTTGTTAACACTATTAACTTTACCATTTATACTCCATCCATCAAAAAATGACTGAATGGAACCGTGGGGGCCTATTTGTTGACGAAATAGAAAATTCAAGTGTCGTTTTGCTAACGGCAGGAGTCCAGGTGTTTTTTTGAGAATTTGCTGAAAGTTTAGGGCCTTTTTTAAAATTTTCCCTATTTGTAATCACAGTTTCATCCTTTTGGGAGCGCTAAGGAGCTTTTTGAATTTTGGGGTAATTTGTGTAAAAGAAGAAGCCAAGAGGTGTTCCAATAACTTGACTAAAGGCTTTTGGCTTCTTTTTTTTTTTACCATTTTTTGTTATTTTAGCAAATGACAATATTGCACTTGAATTGTGATATTAATTGGCAAATAAGCCAAGGTGTTCCACTAACTTAACTAGTGGGGAGGGGCAACTTTGTCTTTTTACGTGAAAGTAAGGATTGTTTGGGAAGTTTGATAGTGGAACAACTTTACTTCTAATTTTTTTTTTTTTTTAAGTTTCGTATTTTAGTGGAACAACGTGACTTTTGGCTTAAATTTTAAGCCCAAAAAAAGTTAAGCGGAACGGGCATATAAAATCTCCTCCTCCCTACACTATAATCTTCATCTTTTTCCCAAACCCTAATAAAAGTTAATGTGAATGATGTAAGTTGAAATTACAAAGTTACACACTTAAAAAGGAACGATTGGATCATTTACTAAAGCTTTTGTCTTTATAGTTGTAATATTTGTATTTGACAGATATTTTTGCAGAGGACTTAATCAATAAAGGTTAAATACTTCAAGGACTAAATCAACTTAAATAAAATTTTGAGGACTATGTTTCCCTCATTTGCTAAAAGCAACCCACTTGGTTTTAGAAAATGAGAAAATGGGATGGTAAATGATGCATTGGATGGGATTAAGAGTGATTTTATCAACCTACCTAACACTCAACTTTTATGAAAATTTTCATTTTAGCAAATGGAAAACAACCTCTCTCTTTCATCCAAGGCAGTGGAGAGAAAACAATCAGAGGTAGAGGAACTTGCTACAAAGCCTGCAAGGGTGATAAACCTGAGTCAAAGTTCTCCGACGCAGCAAGATAAAGTTTCTGGAAGGGGATTTCGGAGGATTACAAAAGCAAATGTTACTCATATGGTTATGCAAGAGGGGAACAAAGAGAATACGAGTAAATCGGTTAAACGCAAGAAGAATTTGGAATTGGTGGGTGAGAAGTCGGATGAGGATGAGAACCGAGGAGATTCGAAGAAACAAAAAACAACTTGCCAGGATGGGGATTTGTCTTTTGCGAAAGCTGAAACGACTGCCTTGCCGGGGGTGGAGACCAGCCCTATCTGGTCTCCAACCGCTCAATGATTTCCTGGAATTGTTAGGGTGTGGGGAGACCCCTGACATTCCATCAACTCAAGGAGTTTGCACGTCTCCACTCCCCCACTCTGGTCTTTCTATCAGAGACGAAGAACAGAGTGTCCAAATTGGATTTGGTGAAAAAGATCTCTGAAAATGGATAGCTTACTTCGAGTCGACCCAATTGGTATTGCTGATGGATTAGCTCTTTTTTGGAAAGGTACGTCTACGGTTACGCTAAAAAAGATGTGCAATTGGTTTATTGATGTTGAGATTTTTGATGTCGTTCTTAATAACTCTTGGCGTCTAGTGAATGTGTACTTTAGCTCGGAGGATACGGAGAGGAAGAGTCAGTGGGATTCATTTATTCAGTACAAGGTTTGTTTGGGTCCTGACTGGGTTATATGGGGAGATATGAATGATATTACTTGTGTTGAGGAAAAACGAGGAGGGAATGCTCGCCCTTCTTGGTCTTTTAGGGGTTTCCAGAATTTTATTGATGCATGTGGTTTGATCGATTTGGGTTTTTCAGGGTATCCATTTACATGGCGAAACAACCGTAGTGGAACAGATTATGTGCAGGAGCGTTTGGATAGGGTGCTAGCCACTCCTTCTTGGCTTGCTATTTATGGCCAAGCTGCCGTTACCCATTTGGAGACTACGGGCTCTGATCATAATGCCATCCTATTAAAAGTTAACGCTGCCTCATCTACTTTTCGCTCCCCTTTCATTTTGATGCGAGATGGGCAGATGATGAGGAGTCTTTCGAAGTTATTCAACAAGCTTGGGCTACTCCAATCCAAAGGTCTAAATCGTTCTCAGATTATAAAAAAATTGAGGCTTGCCGAGTAGCTTTGTCGAATTGGAAGAAATGGAAACGCTCTAACTCCGATCAGGTCATAAGGGAATTGAAACAAAAGATCACCTCTGCTCAGAATTCTAATATCGGCCCTCCTGCGGACATGATTCAGAATCTCAAATGGCAACTCAAGCAAGAATGGGATAAAGAAGAGCTCCTTTGGAAGCAAAAATCAAGCATCACTTGGTTAAAGTGCTTGCGACCTTAGATTGTATCGTAGATGGTGTCGCCCCAAGTGTAGGGCTTGGTCGGTGGTCGCATAATAACCGGTAAGAACGGGTCGAATCCACAGGGACCGAACGCACCCGGCATGAGAGTTTGTCTTGCAAGTGTAGGTTTTCGGCCTTGAAGCGGCAAACTTAGTTTGTGATTTGTTTGGTGGAATTCTCTCGACTTCGAGAACGACTCGGAAGATTTAAAAAACTAATTAAACTAAGGCAAAGTCTAGGGGATTTTAACAACCATGACCAAAGCTAATCTGTTCCTCTCTTGATTACCGGCTCGGGGCATCGTTAAATGCCCCCCAACGGAAGATTTAGATTTTAAAACCATTTACAAGAAAATGTGTTTACCAAAGATTAGGGGTTTTCGGTTCATTTGGCAAACGATTAAGTTGACATCGCCCTAAGCATCACACGTGTCAAGTAGTCAAGCTCTTGGCTACATGTGATCAAAGAGATTAACAAACTCAAACTTTGGTACATAAAATGAAACACTAAATCATTGATAAACAGGAAATGAAAGATTTTTGATGAAATGAACGGATGAAACTCGAGTCATGGTGTGTTAATCACCCCATGACTAAGCCTACATAAACTACTCACAAACCATAGCAAGAAATAAGACTAGAACTTTGAAGGAAATGCAAAACAAGGTTTATAAACTTAAAAACTAATTTTTAATGAAGATCTCAAGTGTACCTACAACAATAACTCTAGAGAAAATCACAAACAACAAATATAAACTAAGGTTTTTAAGAGAATTAGCTAGAACAACACAAAAACTAATTACTTAATGAAAATGCAAATAAACTAGATTTATAGAACAATCAAGACGAGAGGAACAAGTTTAATACACGGTAAATAAACGGGAAATGAAAGCTTACTTGAGTATTCTAGAGAGAGAGACCTTAAACTCTCTCCAATGGAGGAGAGAGGTGAGAGCAAAAACTAACTAAGAAAATAAAAGAGAAAGTGTAGTGACAAGAGGGAGAGGAGAGAGGTGATATACTCTAATTTCTCTCTCTCAAAATATCCTAAAAAAACCCCTAAAAAGCTAAACTTTCCATAAGTGGAAAGTCCAAAAAGCAAGTTCAAAATCATCAGAATTTTGGCTTGGTATGGATACCTCTCATCAGAGGTATGGATACCAATGCTTTTGCTTGTCTGCGACTAGAGGTATGGATACCACCCATCAGAGGTATCCATACCAATCTGTATGTTCTTCTGGGTGCAATATGTATGGATACCCTTCATCAGAGGTATCCATACCAATCTGATTTTTCTTGTTTTCATGCCTTGGTCCCTCCTTGGTCAAATGTGATGCTTCCGGACTTCTTCCAAAGCACTTCTAATCAATTTGCAGCCTTCGGGAGGGACGGTACTTGGTCTTGTGGATGCTTGATCACTCCCGGATTCACCGGGAGTCTTTGTGAGCTCAAGACATGACTTGGCCCACCGGCTTGACTTGTGACTTTTTTATTTCCCCGGCCTTAGCCGAGTCTTCATTTTTTGGCTCTTGAGGCCCGGTGTTGGTGTGCCATGGGACATTTGGCCTTCGGTTACTTGGGACGGTTCCCAATGCGCTCCAAAATGCACTTATTTGTGTGTTTAACCTGTAACTATAAAAAACAACACTACGCACATATCAAACATATAAGGTGTGAAATCGCGTGTGTGTGTGAGCAAAATGAGTTAGATAAGCCCCGGATATCTACAATATTGGGGGCTTATCATAAAGCATGGTGATAAAAATACCAGTTTTTTTCATGCCTTTGTGATGCAAAGGAGAACCTATAATCGCATTGCGGGTATTGAGGATAGCTATGGCCTATGGACCACTAACCCACAGGAGGTACAATCTATTTTTAAGAACTACTTCTCCAACATTTTTACGGCTGATCCCTCCCTTCGTACTAATGGTGTTATAGACATTATTCCTGGCAAGATTACAAATGATATGAATAGGTGTCTTACCAAGCCTGTTTCAGAACCCGAAATACTGGCTGCTCTTAAGGAGATGGGGCCGTGTAAAGCCCCTGGTATTGACAGAATGACAACTTTTTTCTTCCAGACTTATTGGCCAACAATTGGGATTGATGTGGTAGTTGCTATTAAGAGTTTTTTTTTTCACTTTTCTCATCTTTTGCGCAGCACTAATCAGACCTTGATTACTCTCATCCCTAAAGTGAGCTGTCCAACGAAGCCGAATCAGTTCAGACCTATCAGTCTTTGTAGCGTATCTTATAAGATCATTACAAAGATTCTTGCCAATCGACTTAAACCTATTTTTCCTGTTATTATTTCAGAGAACCAAAGTGCTTTTGTCGGAGGCCGTCAAATTTCTGATAATGTTCTTATTGCACATGAGGTGATGCACTCGTTGAAGAATAGAAGAACTGGGAACTGTGGTTGGGCTGCTCTCAAGCTTGACATGGTGAAAGCCTATGATCGACTTGAGTGGCCCTATCTTGAGGAGATTATGCGCAAATTTGGATTTGCTGAACAATGGATTTGTTGGGTTATGGCTTGTGTGAAGACAGTATCTTTTGCCACTGTTATCAATGGAGATAAAGGAGAATTTTTTTCCCCTTCGAGGGGAATTCGACAGGGCTGTCCATTGTCCCCCTATTTGTTTATTCTATGTGCAAAGGGATTTCATTATCTTATCCAAAAGGCCATATCAGATTGTTCTCTTCATGGTATCAAAATTGGGCGTCATTGCCCTCCAGTCTCTCACCTATTTTTTGCAGATGACTTTGTATTATTTTGGGAGGCCACAGCTTCGGGATGCCACGCTATTGATAACATTATCCATTTATATGAGAAGGCTTTAGGTCAAATGATTAATAGGGATAAATCCAGCCTTTTCTTTAGTCCTAACACCCATGTTGATGTCAAGCAAGGTATTTCTAATTCTCTCAATATCCGTTGTGATAATTTGGGTGGCAAATATTTGGGGCTCCCTTCTATTATTGGTAAATCAAAAACGGAAGTTTTTCGATATGTTAAGGACTCTGTTCTTGGTAAATTGAAAAGTTGGAAGGAAACTACTTTGAATATGGCAGGAAGAGAAACTGTGATTAAATCTGTTTTGCTCGCACAGCCTAATTATGTTATGCAATGTTTTCTCCTCCCGAAAAAGATTTGTCAAGAAATCTATTGTGCTATTCGAAAATTTTGGTGAGGTTCCAAAGAAGGGGAGAAAAAAATTAATTGGGTGGGATGGAATAAACTTTGTGAGAGTAAGAACAATGGTGCTCTTGGCTTCCGCGATCTTCATGCCGTTAATCTAGCTCTTCTTGCTAAACAAGCATGGAAACTTATACATGGCCCGCGCTCGTTATTTCAGCGATTATTTCAAGGGAAATATTTCCATAACTCTTCCTGTTGGGATGTTGTTTGTCCAAGTACTGCTTCTTGGGCGTGGCGAAGTATTTTTGTAGCGCGGGACATTCTAAAAAAAGGGTGGAGATGGAATGTGGGAAACGGAAACTCTATTGATATTTAACGCGACCCATGGCTCCCACGTTCCCTTTCTTTTCGGATCCTGAGCCCTCCTCCAAATCCAGATTCTTCCCTTTCCAATATTTGCAAAGTCTCTGATCTAATTGATACTAATAATCATAGCTGGAATATTCGTATTCTCCAATCTTTTTTTTCGACTATGGATCAAGAGGCAATCTTATCTATCCCTATAAGTTCCCAAGGGGCCAACGACAGAGGGGTATGGCATTTCACCAACAATGGGATTTTTTCTGTACGATCCGCATATCATTTGGCTAAGTTTGATGTCCAGCCGAGGCACTCCAGAGAGTATGGTGGTACAAGTTCCGGAGCACACTCCACTGATATATGGAAATCTTTGTGGTCTTTACCCTTACTCAATAAAGTCAGAATGTCTCTATGGCGATGCTTTCACAATGCTCTTCCTGTTTTGCTGAATTTGAATAGGAGAAATGTGGAAGTTAATCCCCTCTGTCCTCGCTACAAATCTGGCCATGAGTCGCTTGAACATATGTTGTTTCAATGCAAAGCTTCTAAAGAGGTCTTGCAATGCTTTTCTTTCTCTTCTATCACTTATGTTGCTCGACACGCCTCAACTTTCAGGGAATGGTGGGTTTTTATAGCTCTTTCACTCCTTAGCTATAAGGAGGCTGAAGAGATGAATGGTCTTTTAGTTGCTATCTGCTGGTTTATTTGGAAAGCTCGGAACAATGCATAGTTTGATGGCCTGGTATGGAGTGCTTCTACAGTTTTAGAAAAGGCAACATCTCTATGTTCTGAATATCAGGAAGCTAATTTACTCAAACCACCATCTCGTGAATTGCTCAATCCTCCCGTGGTTTCGGTTTGGTATCCTCCTCCATCAACTGCCATTAAATTAAATGTGGATGGAGCTATTAGCAAGACTAATGGAAAGGTGGGAATTGGTGTTGTGGCTCGTGACTCCGTCGGGCAGGTTATTGGCTTTCTTTCCTCATCAATCACTGGCTTTCTTTCTCCTAGAGGTATTGAAGCTTTGGCCTTCCGTGAGGCTCTCGTCTTTGCTGTGAATAATGGTCTTACGGATATCATAGTAGAAGGAGATGCCCTGTAGATTGAGCTAATTTCTCGCAAGGAGATGCTCTTGTCCCTCTTTGCCTTACTAACCTTGCCCTTGGTGATTTACGGTCCTTAGACCGTCTTTCTTCTTAATAAAAATACCATCTTTTCCGGAAGAAAAAAAAAAGGAAAACAACCACTAAATTGAGCTAATTTCTCACAAGGCCACTCGGAATTTTTTTTCCAGATGAATGAACGGTTCGGATCACTCGTATGAAACTCACAAGTAAATTCTCGAGCCAGTCGGTATATTTTCTGGACGTGGGTCCCCTCGACTTTCCGGGACTTAGAGGAGCAGAATGGGAACACATCTGGCAAAAATCCTGGTGGCGCACGGTTTTGTTGTCAATTAAACCATTCTAAATAAGACGGATGGAAAATGGAATCAAATTTTAAAGTTTAATTCTCAATTCAAAAGTTTCCTTACAATAAAGAAGTCTAACTTTTTTAAATAGTTGGGGTTAAATAGTTGGGGAGAAGGAAAAAATTGAAAAAATCAATGATTTATTCCTTTTAGTTTTTAAAAGGGAGAGTTAATTAGGGGTCATGTACAAAAAATATCGTTATGATTCCATCATATGAGATTTGAATACTTATGATTCCATCCTGACATTCAAATAAACCCCAAAATACCCTTTCTCTCTGCCAATTTTCTTAATATTTCTCTCTCCTAATCTTTTCTAATCTCTCTCTCTCTCTCTCTCTCTCTCTCTCTCCCCCCCCCCCTAATCTTATAATTCTCTCTCTCCTAATCTTCTCACACCTAAAAAAAATTAAAAATAAATAATCATGATATTTTGTCTTAAAAACACAAGTCATGAGATATTGATTTTCATGCACTTTTGTAGTAATTCACCATGTTTTTTTTATCAAGATAGGTATAGATTAAAGTACCACAAAAAAATCTTTAAAAATTCATGAAATATATGGTAAATTAACGCACCACAAAACCACAACCCAAGCCAAAATCATGAAAAATAAGGTTGATTAATGCACCATAAAACCATAAGAAAAACATGGTTAAATCATGTGTTGATTTATCAAGTTTACTTTGTCGAATCTCCGAAGTGCCGAAGTGGTAAACCAGTAAACCATTTTTTATTGTATCAAATCACCCAATATGGAAAGTGAACATGGTTTATTGACTTTTACTGTATCAAATCACCAAAATGGGTAAATCAATAAGCAATATTCACTGTTTGAAATAGCCATCTTTTTGGGTTTATTGGAGTATATATATATATATATATATATATATACAAAAAGTTTCCTATGAGGGCTCCCTCACAAAAAAAAGTGCGGGAAAACAGCTGTGAGCCGTTGGATCGCGTGAAGGGCATAGGATCCAACGGCCAACAACTGTTTTCCCGCACTTTTTTTGTGAGGGAGCCCTCACAGATATGTTAAAACAATTTGCAATATATATATATATATATATATATATATATATATATATATATATATATAGAGAGAGAGAGAGAGAGTTTCCGTATGTTTTCCTTAACTTAAGGAAAGAAAGAAGAAATCAAAACTGATTAAATGAAATGCCTTTGATTGTAATGCCGGAATTATAGGATAACATCATTACCAATAAATGATGCAGGACGTGATATTATGACCAGATTTTCAGGAATATATATTTCTATTAGATAATATACTAGTACTAAAATAGATAATAGGGGCACAATGGTCCAAATTAAATTTACATGATTGAATCATAAAGATTCAAAACGCATAGGATGGCATCCTAAGGATAATAATGTTATAGGATGTCTAATTAAAATTTTCTTTTTTTAAATAGACAAAAATGTCCAAATGATCATCCATTTTGAAATGGAGACGTATAAAATAAACATGCAATCTTCATCCACAAACAATCCTCAATTTCTTTCATCTTCTGCTCTTGCCAGCTCTCCACTAGTTAGAGCATCTCCAAGACATTATGGGCTTTCTTAGCTAGCTAGCTAAATCAATTTTTCAATGCTCCAAGAGACTCTCTACTTGCCTCAACAATCTACCTTGGAGACTTTTCCCACGCTACCAGTGGCGAGGCTTTCCCCTCTCTTCTTCATCTGATACACACTCTCTCCTCCATTCATTTCCCATTATTTACTTCTCCTTTTTATTTTTTAGAACTTGAAATGTTCATAACTTTCTATATAATTATTATGATCTCAAATCAAGATAAATTCATAAGCTCAAGTTCTAAAAAAAATACCAGTCCAAAGTCAGTCAAAATCTCGAACTCAAACCCAAACCCAAATTAGTTTGGATGGAGAGCAAAATAGAGAGTATTGTTGGAATACACATATGAAAAAGTGAATAGGCAAAATAGAACCGGTACTTTTTTTGTCCTTTTAGGTAGGCAGAGTAGAGAGGAGTGTTGGACATGCTCTTACAACTAAAGTAATTCAAGAGTAATAAAGGTAGTTACAGTACTTGGGAACCAAGGAGTACCTCAAGAAGTCCTTAGTTTGGAGTTCACTCTCACTCGTGTGCTATCAGTTTCAATATTGGGCCAGCCTATATGAAGCTTTTGTTTTGTCTGTAATTGAGCTCCTCGATAGTAAATGATAAGATTTATCTATTAAGTGATCCATTTGACCGTATGTGGAGTATCAAAAGCAAATTTAGGTATCCTCCAAGATCACATTCAACTACAACTAACATGGCCAATATTCTGTACAACTACTATCTGTCATTGCCTCCTTCCTACTTTGAATTTTGTTACTGCTAGCTAGATAATTTTACATATTCTAATTGCACTATTGTCATTGATGTATTCTTGTGACTTTCCTCTACAGCGTTGTTGCGTTGGTGTTAGTGACGTCTATTATATCTGTTGATCTTCTGTTGCCTATGTCCATGACTTTTTTTTTTTTTTTTTTTTGAGAAATAGAGAGAAATATCATTAGATCATCTAGCCAAACATGAACAAGAGTATCTAATACACAACAAAATAGAACACACGATAAAGTAGGCAATAACAACAGATAAACTACATAAGTTAACATGACTGAAAAGCTAATCCATCACCAGTGTCCGAGTGAGGAACAAAAAGGTCCAAAGCATGCTTGGCAAGGAGATGAGCTCGTTGGACATTGCAACACGCAACTTTTGAGATCTGACAAAAAGATAGCTTCGAGAACTCCTTTGCTATCTTGCGTAACAAAAAAGTGTCATGGTGTTAATACTACCAGCAGAAATTCACGCAAACAGTTAAATCCCACAACACAGAGATATACGTGGAAAACCCTAAATGGGTAAAAAACCACGGGAAGGAATCAAAACCACTATACTCATTGTGCAGTTACAGATATACCTATCCAAACGATGTAAATCCTCACAACATTCTAAGTATCACCTGCCGAGTCACACGTACACCGCACCCAGTGATCTTGATCGCCAACGCCTTGAATCGCACAAGCCTTCATTGGATACTTTCGGAATCCCACCAAAAGTATTCCCTAGAAATCACTTCTAGATTGTAGAGAACTTCTTGGAGATGAACATGTAGTTGTACGATTGTTCGATTGTGTTGAAACTCCAAGGTTATAATCACTCAAAAGACCAAGAAACCTTTTTCTCTCTCTTCCCAAAAAATGCGGCTGCTGTAAGTATGAGAGATAATGAAAAAACCCTAGCACATCGCTATTTATAGAAAGCTGTCCGCGCCCAACTTGCTCGACAGGTTGCTCGAGCAAGTCCTGAAGTTATTCTTGGCAGAAGAGTTGCTAGACATGTTGCTTGAGCAAGTCTTGAGCAACTTCTGAACTAGTAAAATAACATACTCAACTCACCACTAAAATACATACTATCGCACTCTCAACCATTACATAAAGAGATGATTCCTTTCCACACCTAAAGAGACACTCTAAAAAATAAAATTACAACTCGATGTAAATGTGTGTTTTGTCAAACGGAATTGCCAAAACAAAGAACTCCGGAACTTGGTCCTTACAATCTCCCCTTTGACACTTCCATGACGAAACACACTACAAAGGCAATCTATCCTATATGAACGAGTTGTAGAGAGCCTGCAAACAAAACTCAACATCCAAATACATTAGAACAGTAGGCAACCTACTCCCCCTTTCATTATTCTTCCCCTTTTTGACATGGAATGACAAAGGACGAATAGAATAAACAATAAAGCAATAAATGTGGATGGGAGATAATCAAATAATTAAGAGATTAGTGAGCAATAGAGGCAGCCAAATAAGAGATTGGAGTGAAGCACGAATATTATCAAAAATAACATAACGGCTGAAAACACGAAAGATGCAATAAAGTAGAATAAAATTAAATTCTAAAAGATTATAATTTTTTCGTTTTTTTTTTAAGATACAAGCATGAGAATGGTTTAGCACAAGTATTATATCATGAAATGAGATGGACAAGACATCCAAACTTTAAGACACAACTTGATGATAGAACACCGTGCAAGGCAAAAGAAATACAACACACCAAGATCAACGACATGTGAGGAAAGTGTGTGTGTGCATCCATGGCCCAGATATCAGGTTAGCTCAATTTAGGACTCATATTCTCATGAACAATAGGAGTATCAAGATGACTGCCCCTCAAGATGTCAAACCAAGCTAGGTCCTCAATGATTTTTTGTTGATAAGTACTTGCGGAGCTCCCCCTCTACCTCTAATTTTTATTCTTTTTACAAAGTATTCTCTTTTACCCCACTCGCAGTTTGACGCGACCGTCTGGACTGGATAGAGCCGAATGCAACCAGTTACTAAGCAAGCGGTCCAATACTAATACCACCTTTTCCATAAACTCTCATTTTTTTATATAACCTCACCGATGGAAAAAAAAAAATTTCATTGTATTTTGCACCATCATCGGCGGCTTTCACACTACTAGGACTTTTGTCCTATAGGTAGCCCTTTCCTCAAGTCATTCATTCTCTCAATTCCGGAGGGGGAGATGGAGACAAAAAAACAAATGGTGGTGGATGGATTTTAACATCACATTTGAAATTCTAACCACGGGTCAATCTCAAAAAGAAATCTCAAGATACAGACCAAGTTTATGAGAACAAGACCCCTAATTGTCAACCATCCATAATAGCCATGAATAAGTGTACAAAATGTCGGATACTCATGGTTTATTGGCATTCGAATGTTCTTGCAGGGAGAATACCAAAAAGAAGTGCAATAAAAATAAGGATGAACATGTTCATAAAATCCAATGATATTCAACTACGCACTGAAGACTATCATGCTCAATTCACACAACAACTAATAAATAGACATAAAATTTTTGAATATTTTTTTGATCTAATAACAAAAATAAGACGACTATGAAACAAACTATAAAACTCCATAAATCTAGGTATTAAGATATGCATGTTGAATTAAACCTAGTTTACGGAACCACGAACTAGCCTCAAAAGGCAAGGTCAACCTCTCCAAATGAACTATAGTCATCTAGAGAGTTAAGATCATCATCAACATCAGAGACCAAATCACGCACCCAAATTTGTCTAGGCTTTCCCTTGTCAACGCTAGTTCTTTTAGTGGTTATTGACGTGGAATTTATCTTAGTAAAATTAGCATGCGAATGCATTTTATGTCTAGGCCTTTGAAAATACTCCCTATGATTATTCATATTACGGTAGCGGGGAGGAGCCCTATGATAGCCATGAAGGGCAAAACAGTAAGGACAAATATGGCCTCTAATTCCACAATGATGGCAAATGGGCACAAAATTATTATGACCATAAGAATGAGCTACATATGCACCATGTGAAGTGTTTGACTTGTGAAACTTCCTACAGTTCTGTCTAATGTGGCCAGTCATACCGCAATAATGACATGTAGGAACGAATTTAACAACAGGATTAAAAACTTGAGACTTAGCATTATTAATAACTTTAGTTTTTACCTCATTGCGTTTGGGATGTCCGTTTACCACTGTTGTCGTTTGCTTCCTTGGAGTGGGAGAATTGAGCCTTTGCATGTCATTAGCATTCTTCTTCTTATCTTTATGATTGGTCCTTTCTCTCCCAATTGGCGGAGTTGAAGATGTCGCATGATAACCCATCCCTGAACGATCGCTAGGATGTCGTTGGATGGAAAGAATATGATCCAACACTTGGGTCCCTGTCTTTGTATCATCCTCTAATTTTTACTTCGACTTTGCACTAGTCAATGCCTTATTTTTCTCAAGAAGGAGCTCAATTTCTTTATTTCTTTATTCATTTCATCCCTCTCTTGAGTGCGTCCATTCAAAGTAGTTTCTAAACTCTTGACCTTATCAGAAAGCTTATCATTCACCTTCATCAATTTTTTACTAAAAACATGAAGTTTGTTGTACTCCTCTTTGATCTCATCCATGTCATCACAGCTTTCTGCCTCACTATTATCTGTTTCAGAATCACTCGATTCGGAAAGACCTTGAGGATTTAAGGAAACTCCGAAAGCCAAAAAGTTTCGACCATTATTTTCGTTGTTGTCCTGTTCTTCATTCGATTCATCAGAATCGCTATCATCCCACGTTTGAGCAACAAAAAAATCTTCTTTTTTCTTTTTATTAGCACAATCTTGGGCATAATGACCAAAACCATGACACTCAAAACACTGTGGTCCCTCAAGTGGTCCTTTTCCCTCCTTTTTAATTTTTTTAGAAAATTCTCCTTTTTCTTTATCATTTTTCTTTTTCATAATATTTTTAAATTATTTGAAAAAAACTTTCATCTCCTCAAAATCGACATCACTATCACTATCTGAACCTTTCTTATTTTTCTGAGTACTTTTAGAAGCAATAGAAGTCTCAGAATGTTTTATTTTAGGCTGAACAGGTTCAGATTGCAATAGGTCAGCCTCATAAGTTTGGAGAATCCCAACTATTTCTTGAACAGATTTTTCTTTTAATTTTCTCTTACCTTCCAACATAGTTACTTGAGTTTTAAATCTAGGAGGTAAGGAATGAATTTTTTTTTTAGTAATACGAAAAGAAGGAATTGGCTCACCCAAGTTCTCACAACTATTGACGATGGCGATGAGCTTGGAGTAAAATTGATTGAATGTCTCCTCCTCTTGCATTCTGATGGTCTCAAACTCCGTAGTAAGCCTTTGCAGCTTAGATTGCTTAACCACGTATGTCCCCTCGTGACAAGTAACCAGAATGTCCCATGCCTCTTTCGCTATTTCACAGTTAGCTATTTTCCTGTACTCATTAATATCAACAGCAAAAAATAAAATATCAAGTGCACGGTTGTTAGCCGGAAGTAATGCTTTTTCAGCGACTAATAACTCAGATTGGGATTTTTTAACCTGTTTGTCCTCTACAGCTTTCATGGGCAGAGTGTACCCCACAATACATGAATCCCAAATTTCTTCACCTGCAGATCTCATTATAGCCTTTATTCTTGATTTCCAAGCATCAAGTATAGGCAAATTTCTAGACACGTGATTCATATTCATACTCATGATGGATCTGCTCTAGGAAAATAAATCCTAACAGAAGGAGCAGCTCGCTCTGATACCAATTAAAAAATCAGGGTTCCCTAAAAATCCATAAAAACCCTAACAGTATGAATGCGAATCACTAGTTAATACTACCAGCAGAAATTCACACAAGCAGTCAAATTCCACAACACAGAGATATACATGGAAAACCTTAAATGGGTAGAAAACCACGGGAAGGAATCAAAACCACTATACTCATTGTGCAGTTACAGATAGACCTATCCAAACGATGTAAATCCTCACAACGTTCTAAGTATCACCTGCCGAGTCACACGTACACCGCACCTAGTGATCTTGATCGCCAACGCCTTGAATCGCACAAGCCTTCCTTAGATACTTTCGGAATCCCACCAAAAGTATTCCCTAGAAATCACTTCTAGATTGTAGAGAACTTCTTCAAGATGAACATGTAGTTGTACGATTGTTCGATTGTGTTGAAACTCCAAGGTTATAATCACTCAAAAGACCAAGAAACCTTTTTCTCTCTCTTCCCAAAAAATGCGGCTACTGTAAGTATGAGAGAGAATGAAAAAACCCTAGCACATCAGTATTTATAAATAGTTGTCCGCGCCCAACTTGCTCGACAGGTTGCTCGAGCAAGTCCTGAAGTTATTCTTGGCAGAAGAGTTGTTGGACATGTTGCTCGAGCAAGTCTTGAGCAACTTCTGAACTAGTAAAATAACCTACTCAACTCACCATTAAAATACATACTATCGCACTCTCAACCATTACATAAAGAGATGATTCATTTACACACCTAAAGAGACACTCTAAAAAATAAAATTACAACTCGATGTAAATGTGTGTTTTGTCAAATGGAATTGCCAAAACAAAGAACTCCGGAACTTGGTCCTTACACAACCCTCCCTGCTATCTGCATTATTGCATTAAAACAATCAGAATACATATAAACCACATTATAGTTATTAATTAAAGTCCATTTAACAGCTTCTTAGCAAGCCTGAATTTCGGTTTGGATAGGAGTCGAGGAATATGTAGATGAAGCATGCTTTGTAATTAAAATTCCATTTGGTTGACTAGCTGTGAATCCAACTCCACTCCATTCTCGACTTTCTTTCTAAGCGCCATCGACATGAAGATGACAAATGCGCTGTGCAGAGCCAGAAGTAGGACAATTCTTAATGATAAAAGAAGGATTTCTTTCAGTGGAAGAATTATGAGATAAAGCTGCAGTCTTGGTTTTAGCTAACCAATTTGAGGCACGCATAAACCAACGGGCACAGTCCTTTGCCACTCCAAGAGTAGAGTCCACATTGAAAGGCGTATTTGAGAACACCAACCGATTTCTGCTTTTCCATGACCTGTTAAATACTTGAGTTTTTTTTTTTTTAATTAATGTCCTCAATCATTATCATTGGTTGCCGCTTATTGAAGTTTATCATTATCTTTTACTAGTTATCAAGTAGATTGTTTTTCTTTTTTTTGGTCTAAACCACCGGTATCCGGAAGCCCACTAGACCCCGACTAAATCCGGTTCGAGCCGGGTCGGCCCACGAAGGGGTAAAGCTCTCCCAGGGCAAGTTTCCTCCATTCAAAAGACTCGAACTCGAGACCTTGCTTAAGGGCAACAAGTGCCGAACCCAAGTAGATTGTTTTTCGTGGTCATCAAGTAAAATATTATGGCTCAAATACTGATATAAACAATTTAACATTATAGGTTAAGTTTTAATAGTAAAAATCCGTCAGTCCTGCGTCATGAAATGTGAATAAAATATATTAGGGATTATTACCTCTAGGTCTAGAAAAGAGATGTCTAATTACCAATAAGGTAAGTCATTTTTTTTTAATTACCACTAAGGTAAGTCACTCTTTTTTGGAGTTTAGCTTTAGGGTGCACTTTCCTATTATAGGGTTTTATTAGTTTAGGCACTTTCATAGAGTACCCTAGGATTTTAGGCACTTTCATAGGGTACCCTAGTCATAGGGGTACCCTAGACTTTAGGTTTAGGGTGCACTTTCCTATTATAGGGTTTTAGTGGTTTAGACACTTTTATAGAGTACCCTAGGATTTTAGGCACTTTCATGGGGTACCCTAGTCATAGGATACCCTAGGATTTTAAGCACTTTCATAGGGTACCCTAGTCGTAGGGTACCCTAGTCGTGGAGTACCCTAGAGTTTAGGTTTAGGGTGCACTTTCCTATTATAGGGTTTAGTGGTTTAGGCACTTTCATAGGGTACCCTAGGATTTTAGGCACTTTCATAGGGTACCCTATGATTTAGGCATTTTTATACGGGTTGGGGAGTTGATGAGAATTTTTCAGAGTTGAACTTGACCTGATGGTAATTATGGGATCCAAGGGTGACTTGATGGTAAATGTCCCAATATATTATTAGTCTGATCAATTATAAATTTTAATGGATCTGGCCAGCAGGCATATTTGATTCTCCACTAAAAATTGAAAGACAGGACTTTTGCATACAGGAGGGGAGATACATATGTACATATATAACAAGTGAAGCCTTTTGTATATAGTGGGTGTAGTAGTAGAGAAGAAGCAAAGCTAAACTGTGAAGAATTTGTATCAAAATAATAATGATGTATATATAGATTAATGGGATGTGGAGAGTTGATATATGTTATAGGGAATAGGTTTGCTACATGCACAAGGCCGGCCCTAGGCTAAGGCCCAAGAGGCTGGCGTCTTAGGCTCCAAAAAATGTGCAAAAACTAGGACTCCTGTTATTTTTTAGAACGATAATACTGTCTTCCTCCCAACCACTCCCCTACCACTTTTCATTGGTGGGACCCATCATGTGTATATAACCTCCAATGTGGGGAGTGGTTTTTTAGTATATCTATCATTTTTGTATTTTTTAGTACTCAGTATATAATTCCAATTTTTTTTAGTATATGGGCCCATTTTAAAACCCAAACAACCAATTTCACTCATAATGGTGACGGGTCTATGGCCCATTAGAGAACAAAAATGAAAAAATGAGTTGCAGATCACGCTATCACGGACGGCCCCCTTGAGGTTAATGATCTCATATGGTTGGGCCATCTAGTATTTTGGTACATCTCTTTCCCTTTTTACAACTAGTCTCTGTTAAAACTGAGTAAATACAAACAATAAATTCTACTCTCGAATGATCAAAAAATGCAAACTCTCGTCAGTCGTCTACTCGTCTCCTTTGCTATACAGGTGAGGTTTTCGCATAATATGTTCACATTTTTTTTTTCTATGCTTTTCTTAGTATTCAAATTGGAATATTAGATTGAAATCTTCCACCCTTTGTTTTAAGCTGAATTGATGTGTTGAGTTTTGGGGCTCTTATCTTTTTTTTCAGCATGAAGGGACTTCTGATGTCGATGAAAAAGATTAGTTAAAAAATTGAAAATCTTGATACACTATTGAACGCAAGAGACAACAAAAAGAAACCAATTAAAGTGCTCAATTATCTGAAACCGATGGATGGTTGTTTTCGAAATATATACATGGATCGCTTATAGAATACTATTAACTATACCGGTTACAGTTGCATTCGAAAAAAGAAGTTTTTTAAAGTTGAAGTTGATTAAGTCTCATCTTCGTTCAACTATGTCACAAGAGAGGTTAAATAGACTAGTCATCCTATCCATTGAAAATGACATGGCGGAATAGACTTCTTGTGAGGGCACGATTAGTACTTTTGCAACTAAAACTGTAAAAAGAGTGATGTTCAAGTGATGATGGTGATGCTTTTAAATCTAAAAATACACGACTATATTCTTTGGATTTTTTTCCATGTATTTTTTAAACGGTGATTTATTGACTTTATATTTAGTTTTGCTAACATTTATCGTCTTAAGGCCCTGGAATGTTAGGGCCGGCCATGCACTAATACTTGTACCAATAATTACACAAACTCCCTCACATAAGATATGTGTGACCTATTCCATATCCCACGTGAGAGAGTTTGTGCAACTGTTGGTACTATTGTTAGTGTCTTTATCTTTTTTCTATAAGAAAATTTTAAAATTAGCCTAATAAGATCTCGTTAAGGTTTAAAAAATGTTATTGAAATGTGTAAAAAAATGTATCAAAGTTTGTGATTATGCAGCACTACTACCTAACCTTCTCTGTCGTCATTGTGAATGGGTTTGGGTTGCAAAGCAAGTGGTAGCTAGTGGTGGACGTAGAAGGGAGGGAGGGAGGGGTGGGCGGGCCTAACAAAAGACAACAACACAACAAACAACAATATATGTGCCCTTTCACACACTTTCTCACTGATTGCTTGGAATTATATGTATGCCCTTGCCTTGCTCTCTCTTCACTCTCTCTCTCTCTCTCTCTACCAAACATTAATTAATACTCGATCAATCCTTCATGACCAATTTTAATTGCAAACACAAAGGCCACGGCTGTGACCTGTAAAGTAAAGAGCCTGTATGCACTTGCTGGTATCCTGTAAAGTACAACTAGTTACTAGAATCTCTCAGGGTAAAAATGGTAACCTTGGTTGATGCTTTGCATTTGGCACTTACTGGCCATGCGAAGGGGGAAAAATTCCCAACTAATTAAACGGAAGGTAGTCAGTGTCGGCTCATTAATTTTGGAGACCTAAAACGAACTTAGTGGAGAAGGCCCTCCATGTATTTTGCATGATAAAATTTTTCAATACATATCTTTATAAAAAATCATTACAAAATAATTATTATTGATAAATTTAAATATATAGTTATCCAAACATAAATAACCATTACAATATATAAGAGGCTTACATATTTGGGGCATCTACTTTTTTACGTTTTTAAGGGGGCCCAAAACAGTGGCTTCATTGGCTTATGCCATGAGCCGGCGCGGAAGGTAGTATCAAATTCATGCATGGAGGCGTAGTGCTAGGTAGGGTTGTTGGAATATTATTTTAAAAGTTCCAAAACTTATTATACAAAAATATGTTTTTGCTCATTTACTTATAGAGTTTATTGTGGGGGTTATAGGGAATTATGTACCCTAATGATTATTAGTTTTATTGTCTATTTTATTGGACCGTTACCTAATTTATGTGGGTACTTATGATAGGTAATTGCCTTGTAATTTCGGAGGAGAGTTATATTTTTACATTTATATATAAAGACCTTATATGTGAGAAAATAAGGAGAATGATACAAGATGCAATGGAAAATATTTTCTATTTGAAATATTCCTCATCTTGCATTTCATATACTTTCATATTTGGGTTCTATGGGCAACTACGACTGGGACGGTTCAATACCTCCTGGAGGACGTGAACTCTGGATGAGGACGGCTGCGAGCATTGGGTTGGATCCTAGAGTCATTGGAGTCCGCTAAAACTTTCACGTGGGGAGGCAACAATGACTTTAGGACAGTGACTACACGCCTCACAATCTCTCAAGCCAGCTTTTCTATTTTCCTCTAATTACTTTGTTTATATTGTCTTTTATTCTTATCCTATTTTATTCTGATTCCTAGAGAAAATTCCTAACAATCTAAAGTCATTGTTTTGCAAGATTACGTGACTTATTATGTAGATTTGTGCTATGTGACTCCATGGTCATATATGGACACATTGCCTGCCACTTATCTGCAATAAGCTTGAGAAGAAAAGTAAGTATCATTTTATTGCAAGATTATAATTCGTACACACATAAAACTGTATTTTCCTTTGTTCTCAATCAACTTAGATTTCATGCTTCAAAACCACTTCTTTTGGCTTCTTTAAGATAAGCATTTCATTGTATTCTTAAGTTTTTAAAATATCGATATACAGACATAAGTGTTTTGAAATGAAGTCATTTTGCCCACCTTAAAAGGTTGCGAGTCATCTTCGAATATTTAGTCAGAATTGAGTGCACATCTTATGCAAAACCAATTCTTGTTTCGTGGGGAGGAATTAAAAGGGAAATTAGTTAACACATTAGATTAGTTTTGGATTTTCTTAAAGGAAAAAAAAATGTAATAAAATAGTGTTATAACAATCTATTGTTTTGTCTTAACAGTTTCTGTTGGGTCAAAGAAAATAAGAATGAACACAGTTATCTTTTATTGTAGTTAAAAAAAAAAACCCTAGGAGCCACTCTCTCTATCTCAACTCTTCACAGCCCCACCATTGCAGCCAATCCTTCCCCTCCCCCTCCATGGGTTGCACACCCTTTGGGCGGCGGGAGGGGAGGGACGAATCCCCTTTCTAGATCTGGTTTCCCCTTCCCCTTCTGCACCAGATCCGTCTTCCGTTCGCCAATCGTTGGAACTTGGCGTTCCGCAGCACTGTTGGGCGTTACGATTCGTCTGCTCCTCCTTTGTAACCTTACGGGTTCCTGCAGCTTCTTAGGCTCTGGTAGAGGCGCGTGACCGGTTGGAGGTTTGGTTAGAGATGGGCTGCTCAGCGACGAAGGGGAGTGTATCTTTTTTCTCGTTTCTTTTGTGTTTTGTCCGGCTTTAGGCCGGTTATGTCCGGTTTTAGGCCGGATTTTGTCCGGTGTGTTCTGTTGGTTTGGTCATACGCTTTCTCGTTGTATTTCTGTGACCTGTTGTCATTGGAGTGTCCTATCTGTGGACTCCCAATCTTTTCCCATGGGAATCTTTGATGAATACTATCTCTCAACTTTTGACAAAAAAAAAAATAAGAATAAGTGTTTTCTATATTCTTAGGAATACATCAGTTTATCTCGACCATTCGATTTTATTGGCCATATGCGGTACTGATTTTAGTTAAATCATATTTTACTGGTTGTATTTGTTGAATGGTATAAGGGTATCAAAACTATAGTCTTTAAGGCTATTGATATGCATTATGCAACTAAGCTCTTTTAACCGCTTTATTAGGAGAGTTTGTAAATTTTAAAATATTGGCAAAGAGTCTCCTATTCAAACATTTTGAGTGTTCATTAAACATTGGTTGAAAGAAATAATCTAAAAATGACATGTGTCCTAGATTTTGTCTAATTGGTGCAATGTGGGGGTTGTTATTTTTTATATTTGAGAGTAATATAATTTTTATTGATGATGTTTCTATGTATTCATGGAAATTGAGATTGATTTGTGTACATTTTACACACTTGTTGATAATAGCCATATATACCTCGTTGTCTATTGTTTTGGAAAAATATGATTGGAGTGTGAGGGTAATTTGTTTTTATTGGGTAAGGTATTAAACAACATTTTGTAGAGATGATAATTCTCTGTTGGGGCTATACTAATGTTTTGTGAGAGTGTTTTGTTTGAAAATCTCGCATGTACATATTAGAAAGAAGCTTCGTGATACAACCTTAAGGCCAATCTGTACTTGCCCCGGACTAGCGTTGAGGCTAGCTAGAGACAAAGTAAAATTGTTCTTGGGGCTGGACTAGCGCCGAGGCTAGATCCGAATTTTGTCGAGGGGAATGAGCAAAGCCTGTAGGAAGTCACCTAGGGAGGTAACCCAATCTCTGTGACTGGAGATCCCATGAAGGAGATTCAATGGGTAATAACAATCCATATTGTGTGACTTGATACCAACACTAAAATATTTGGGAGACACTATGTAGAGTTCTCCTACTCATTCCTAAGGCACAATGCTGAAGAAGTGATTGGTCGAGGATGGGTTTGATCCCTTAATGAATTCGAGGTAGAAAATTTCTTGCAAGGTGCATTCCGTCACTGTATCTTTGGAGAATTCACCTAAGTGGGAACCGTCGTGAGGCCGCGACTTTGAGATTCAGGCTAATCTCTAGAAATTCCCATGAGAATGAAGATCTGTGTGCATGGCCATTATTAGCACCACCCCGCGAGCATGTCTTATGGTTGGTACTGTGTATGTGACCTGTTAAACTTTGGCCTCAAAAGGTCTAGTTCAAAACCTAGTTCACTATGATCCTTTCAAAGTGAGACCGTTAACACTAAGTGAGGTTCAAGTCCGGAAGACACCTACACCTATTGCATAGTATAACAGTTGCCCACTATATTTATTCGGTTGAATTTGAGTTTAAAGGTATTGCATTTTATTTGGTGTTAAGATTTTTGATTATCAGATTTTACTTGTTAGTAGTTTTAAATTTTATTTTGTTTATTTGATGAGATTTTATTGATTTGATCGTTTTGAGACTTTCTACTTAATATTAATCTTTAATGGTTATGTTTCAATTAACTCACTATTGTATTGGTGAAATACTTTCAAAATTCCAATAATATGAAATTGTTTAATTTTTTTTATTTGAATTTTCTATTCCATGATGTTTGGGATATTGATAATTCTCTTATTTCTAACTATGATTTGTGCTTGATATCGTATGGTAGTTAATGAGTTCAATTGTTCATGATGTTTCTGATGTATATATTGACTTTCAAAGTTTTGAAACTTTTGTGGGGGATTGTTGGAATATTATTTTAAAAGTTCCAAAACTTATTATACAAAAATATGTTTGTGCTCATTTACTTATAGAGTTTATTGTGGGGGTTATAGGGAATTATGTACCCTAATGATTATTAGTTTTATTGTCTATTTTATTGGACCGTTACCTAACTTATGTGGGTACTTATGATAGGTAATTGCCTTGTAATTTTTCGGAGGAGAGTTATATTTTTACATTTATATATAAAGACCTTATATGTGAGAAAATAAGGAGAATGATACAAGATGCAATGGGAAATATTTTCTATTTGAAATATCCCTCTTCTTGCATTTCATATACTTTCATATTTGGGCTCTATAGGCAACTACGACCGGGACGGTTCATTACCTCCTGGAGGACGTGAACTCTGGATGAGGGCGGCTGCGAGCATTGGGTTGGATCCTAGAGTCATTGGAGTCCGCTAAAACTTTCACGTGGGGAGGGAACAATGACTTTAGGACAGTGACTACAAGCCTCACAATCTCGCAGGCCAGCTTTTCTATTTTCCTTTAATTACTTTGTTTATATTGTCTTTTATTCTTACCCTATTTTATTCTGATTCCTAGAGAAAATTCCTAGCAAGGGTATGGTTGGGTGGAAAAGGAAAGCGGGTTTCCCGACCTTTTTACGAGTAGTGAGAGAAGCATTACCATCAAAGACCAATTGAGTCAATCAAAGCTCGGAACTGGGGGAGGTGTTGCGTAGCGTGCTGTGCAGCCCCTTTCGAAGCCGTGTCGGCATCGTTTTGACGATCGGAGACGTTCACCGCGTAGAGCTCGTCGAGTACTACAAGTGTACCAAAAATTAACTCGGTAGGATACCATTAAAAGCCTCATTGGAACACAGATAACATGAAAAAAATGGGTTCAATGGTTTTCATCTAGTGTTTCAAGTTTTATGTGTTCCGATTTTTTTCAAGTTATTTGTATTCCGATGAGGTACTTAACGATATCCGATTGAGTTGATTTTTGGTACACTTGTAGAACTCGACGAGCTCTACGGGGTGAACATATCCGATCGTCAAAACAATGTCGGCACAAAGCCGAAAGGGGCTGCGCAGCACCTCCCCCGATTCCAGCTCATGGCAATTTCATTTCAGCCTACCACCAGGTGGTTAATTAGTTCAATGCCGTACTTTAAATTTCTCTTTCAATATTTTGGTTTAAACATATTCATTCGTGTCAATAGCATTCGGTTAGTTGTACCCAAAAAAATAGCATTCGGTTAGACATTTAGGCCCAGCATAAGTGCATTGATGATGTGGTGTTCATCAGACCATTACCTCTGGTAGATATGTGAAGTAGCCTATCTAGATATCTATTTTTAAAATACCAATTAAAAGAATTCAATTTCAACCCACATGTTATTATTATTATTTTTTTTTTTGCGGGGTAATTTCAACCCAAATATTCTCTCCCTTTCTCCATTTACATCACGATCCAACCCAGAGGGTTAGAAATCATAACTGGGCTAGCTATAAGAATTATTTTAAAATCGAGTGCAGTGATGGAATTTCAAGAAAAATTTCAGGAAATAGAATTTCAAATTCTAATGAGAAATCGGGGTGTGACGAATTTATCTTCTTCAAAAGCTTTGAGTAGATACCAGTTAGGTAGGGGCGGAAGTGGGATAGACATTGTGTTGCAAGGAGAAATGGAAACAATTGTAGTGCTACAACCAATCCGTTCCCATCGCTACTCTTGCCGGCATTTTTTTTTTAATAAATTTGGCGTCTTGGCCAACTTACGTTGATTAATTCAAGGATATAATTCCACAATTCACTTGTGGGAAACCTAATTAAAATCGGAGCAAAACTCTGGCCTGATTTGGCAAAATCCAAAAAACTGGTTTTTTGGTTTTTTTTCGTTTTGCCCTTATTCAAAAAAAAAAATGCATTTTTTAGTTTTCGGTCAATTCACTTGTGGGAAACCTAATTAAAATTGGAGCAAAACTCTGTTTGGCTTTGGCTTAAAAAAGTTGATAGCACCTAAAAGGTTTTGAGTACGTGACCTTAGAAGGAAACAAACTTCTAATTCCCAAGCCTTGACCAAAAAGGTAAATTCCTTGGGTTCTTTTCAGAATTTTTTTTGTGCTAATGTTATGTGGAAAAAAAAAAAGAGGCTATTGACGAGAAGCGTTTGGGTCTAGTAAACTCATTATTGGAATGGAGGATTAATTTAAGTGGAGTCAATTGTTTGATTATTCGACAAGGAAATTAAGAAGTTGTTTCAGAAACTGACTCATTCTCAAATTGACTTAAGAATTAATTTATTACATTTTACGAGACATGTTATTTTTTTACAAATTTTCTCACAATACATTAACTAAAAAAGCCACGGACTTAAGTCAATTTCTTGAACAACCTCTAAAAGCTAGCCACGTCAATCATGGGAAATGATAGCAGCACTCCTTTCTTTATCTCTCTCTCCTGTTGTAATGTAGTGTAGATGTGGAAGCTAGCTTATTGTTAAAACACACAATGATTGAGCTCTCAACCTCAAATCTTACGCGACCTTCCCTAACCAACAACAGTTTAATGATGTTCCTTCTTTAAATTACTTTAACCCCATCATTTGAGTATACCATTTATGCCACTAGATCTTCTTTCTCCACATAATTTTCCCTCCATCTTTTGTTTCTAATGTAATAATATGTTAAATGTCAGCTTGCGCGCACTTTAGACTAATCCCTACAGTTCCTTTCAAAGGTCTTTACACTCTTACACATGAGGTGAGGTGGCCTATGAGTTGCATACAGAGATAATTGAACCTGAGAGTTCATGAGGGAGCAAACTCTTACGTTGCAGCCAACCGTTGTGATCCTTGTTTTTTGTGATCCTTGTTTTTAAGATGGCGTAAGACCATTTTTATGCAAGAACAAATGATGTAAACAATTATTCTAATTATCGCGCTGGGAAATGTTTTTACTATACAAACACAAGTCCAAAATTCTACTTGAAACTGATTTGCTTAGTCCAAACTGATTGGTTAGTTACAGTCGTGTCATAGAATTCAAGAAGGAAAACATAATCATTGTTTTCTCTAGCCCTCAGAAACTCTCTTAATTTGTGATGTCCCTAGTGATTTCTTGGTATGGAGCCTTTTATTACAAAATTTTGTTGTTCAAAACGGGAAGAACTAGAGACAAGAAGAGTTTGAGAGAGAGAGAGAGAGAGCGCGACGGCGTGAGCGTGGTTTAGGTCAGCGAAGAGTGTCGGCGGTGAGATAGAAAGTTGTTGATTTGGCAAGGGCACCAACGGTAAATCGACAATTGGAAGAATAGAGGAGTTACGCTGTCATGCTCAAAGTCTCAATAGAATATATATCTTTGTGTGTGTACTAATACAATATAATCAAGTATATATATATATATATATATATATAGGTACTCTAGTAATAACTTATAGTCTTAATTAGGGACTAAAATTTTAATAATAAACAAGAGCAGGGATCGGACGGGGGACGGGTCGGCGGTACGAGAAACCGCTTCCAATCCGATCACTGAAATTTTTTAACTCCTAATTCGATCCTATCACCCAAAAAATTTCGAAAACTCCAATTTGAACTGGGTTGGTACGGGAACGGATTAGAATGCATCTGATGAAATTGCCATCTCTACCGCTCCACTAAATTTCAACTTTTAAAATTTTGGGACTTTTTAATTTATGTATGTGATGAGACTTATCTAGAAAATCATTAAAAACCAACCATTGATGTAAAAAAGAGATCTCTTAGTTGATGGATGCCTAATTTCTTCGAACCCTCTTTTTCCCCATCCCCATCCCCATATACGAGAGAAGGCATCCTGTAGTGTAGCGTCACACAACAGGGTTGTAGTGCGGCATTTGAGTCGTTAATGCACAATCAACGGCTCAGATTTGACTTGGCACTTACATGATCCGAGTCGTTCATTGCCGAGATCAACGACTCGTGTGCTATATTAAGGATCCCCGGATCCTATTGAGTACTAGTAATTACTGTTTTACCAAAAACCGGGACCGGGGGTACGTTCGTCCATAGGCTTTTGCGCCACATCAGAAGAATATAAAAATCAAGGGGGGTGTTGTTATCATTCTATACATAGGGGGTTAATTAATGATATTTAATTCACATTAAACACACAGCTGATGCTGATTAAGTGATTAATCTTTCTTTTCTGTATTAGGAGAAATACTTCTACTGGCGGAGACTGGTGTGGGAGTTTCCACTTCTCTCTCTCCTCCTCGCTGTCTTTCTCTCTCTTTCTCTTTCTTTTCCTCACTCCGCCAGTTCATACCGAGCTTATCTCTTCTATCTAGATTCGCTACCGATTCGTTTCTCGAAGAGAGAAAGAGTCGAAGAAGAGAGAAAGAGAGAGAAACTCTTCACACATAGCTCTCTCTCTCTCTCTCTCTCTCTCTCTCTCTCTCTCCATATATATGTATATATCTCTCTCTGTAATTCTCTTTCCTTTCAGAGTGTGATGTTATTGCGATATTCTCGGGCTTCAAGGATAAAAAAGAACCGATTCTCAGGAGGTCTTCTTTCAACGTACGGCTCCAAGATTTTGTCCCTTGATTCTTCTGCTAAATGCTTCAATCATAAATCTCCCAAATGCTATACATACCGATTCGAGTCTGTTATTAGGGTTTTGGTTGTGGGCTTCTCAGCTCGCCTATTCTGGAGTGGAATATCGCTACTCTGATCCAAGCCAAGTCAATGGATAAAGTAATGCTTGAAGATTTTAGGGCTTCTTTGCTGCCTTTTTTTGGTTCTTGATTTAGTTTCACTCGTGAGTCGACTGTGTTTGGCAAAGATTTGCGGATTTACATTGTGTGAGGCTGCACATTTCCCCATTTGATTACCTTTCAGACTTAGGGTTCTACCCTGGTTGCAAGCAAATCAGGTAATACTTCTGTTTCATACTGAGACCCTCTCTCCGCTACTCTGCTGGTTTTATCTTTGGACGTTCTCGTCAATTTTCTCCGTTGCTTTACTTGGGGCAAATCTCGAAATCACATTTTTTTCGTTAAGTTGAATTATGAACGACTACATTGGTAATCAATGAAATGAATGGAAAGATTTTTACTACTAGTACTCCCTTTTAGAGAGATTCCAAAGAACAGCAAAAGAAGAAAAGTGATCTGAAGGGGGGGCGACGCTTAAAGCTCTCCAGCTCCAGCTTTTGTGGTTTTCTGGCTCTATAATCCTCTTACCTTTTTGCAAGTGCCCGTTGGAAGCTTCATTCACAAGTTCCTGTTAGGACTGGTAGTAACTTCTTTCCCTCGATATATCAGTGCTGGCTACATTTTGGGAGTTGACTTTCGGTCTGGATCTTGGCTTTGTTGCATTCTGCTGACTTTTATAGTTCACGGCATCGATGGGGCTTCTTGGGAGGAGTCTGGCGATGCTTCTTCTCATTTTAGTGTGGTTCTTCTGGTTGCCGAAGCTCGGTGCTCAGTTGCCTGCTTCTTCGGCTGCACGGGCCCTAGATTCGCTTCTCCAAGACTATGCTTATGGGGCATTTGTGCGTCCCAGGACCGGCATTGTCTATGACGGAGTTGTTCCGTCCAATTTGACCGGGATTAAGATTTCAGCATTGAGGCTGAGGAGAGGAAGCTTGAGGGCTAGAGGTTTCCGGGCATACAAAGAGTTTGAGATTCCTATGGGTGTTGTTGTGCAGCCACATGTGGAAAGGCTTGTTCTTGTCTACCAAAACTTGGGCAATCGGTCTTCAGTGTATTACCCTTTAGCCAACTATGTGTATTTAGCTCCGGTGTTGGGTCTTCTTGCCTATGATGCATCAAACTTATCAGCGAAAAATTTGCCCGAATTGGATATCAGGGCAACCGGTCAACCCATATCAATCGAGTTTTCAGATGTGAAAGTTATGCCAAATGGGTCTGTTGCAAAGTGTGTGTGGTTTGACTTACATGGTTTGGTCAATTTCAGCAATGTGTCTGGGAACGTATGCTCAACATTCGAACAGGGGCATTTCTCTATTGTTGTTGAGTCCATTGCCCCTTCTCCTGCACCGGTGTCTCCTGCACCACCAGCAGGAGCTCCAACTACACCAGTACCAAGAAGTGGAGGAAAGAAGAACAATACTACTCTCTGGATAATTCTTGGGTCAGTGATTGGTGGTCTAGCATTGTTGGTTTTGCTAGGATTCCTGGCACTGTGGGTTGCGGGATACAAGCAAAGGAAGCAAATGCAACAAATGGAAAAGGCTGCAGAAGTGGGAGAAGCACTACAGATGACCTCGGTTGGGAACACGAAAGCCCCAGCTGCGACAGTCACACGAACGCAGCCAACCCTTGAGAGTGAATATGTGGCCTAGCTTCTGTCATATAATGTACAAGCCACCTTCTCCCATTCATATTCAGAATTCGTTCTTGCATCAGCTATTCTTCTAACCAAACCTGTTTTCCACAGCTGTTTTTTCCCCTCTTGTTTTGTTGATTCTAGGTTCTTTTGTTTTAGTGTGGGTAATATTGGGTTATTGTGTAGAATGATAATCTGCTATCGCTCACAATCACCTTTGTAAGTTTGATGATTCGTTGTGGTGTGTGTGGTAGGCTTTAGCTCAAAGTGAAGATTCCATTAATGTGATGAATTTTGCTGTCCCATTGACAAAGAATAAAGTTTTTGGTTGTTCCTTCCCTTTCTTGAGCATGTTTATCATTTCATGAAGTTTTTTTGGGTGTCATTCTGGCAGTGAAATACTCATGGAACATACTTCAGTCTCTTTTGCTGCTGGTGTGAACACTGTAGTGGCAGGCAGTGATGGATATGCTTCAAGATGTTCACATACACAGCTTTGATGTATGTAGTCTTCTTTGCTTCAAGGTTGCTTTGTATTAGGATAAAGTCCAAAGATATGAATAGTCGAGACAAATACATTCGGTCAATCATGGTGGTGATGATATGTTTGTGGACTTTTAACTTCTGGGACAACATCCAAATGGAAGGACAATTATTGAACAAAACACTCGGTACTTCCATGGTGGAGTGAACAACCGCGGAGGACATAAGCAGCCATGTTTCATGTCTAGCTGCTACTGTTGCCGCTTGTGACAGATGCTTATCTGTCCACGACCACCGAACATTATTACATACTCGTTTGGCATGGCCACATAGCGTCGCAAGACCCTTAAACTGTTAGACAGAAAATCATTAGGTGCAATAATTACTCGTCCACTTCTCAGCTTGATAAAGGAGGGAATTCACATTACGAAGGTTAGACACGGTCAAAACAGAATAACTATATAAGTACATATGTAGTATTACCTCTGTCGTTGCGACATCAAACAGTGCGTATACATATGAATTACCATTGGCTGTAATTAATCTTTGGATCAAACCACTGATGTCAAAGGAATTCTTTTTCCTGCCAAAGTCATTGTGAAAACGACCAGACCGTCCAAGAATTATAATCTTGTTAGTTGAAGTGGGATGCTATGTCATGCTCTCCTCACCCCCAACCACTTTTTAATAAAAAGAATGTTTACTTGGCTCCAAGATACGAATAATAAAATAAACAGAAATTTAAGGAGAAGAAAACACACAGCAGTAATAAGACAAACTGATAATAATACACTAATGACCGTAAGGAACAAGCTAACAAAAACTTAAAATGTACCTATCACATAACAGCAGACGTTTCCACTCCAGATTATATGTGAACACAACTACCATTAGCAAAATGAATCAATATTGCTCCACTAAGGTATGAATAAGCATTCCCTTTTTATTTTTTATTTTTTATTTTTTTTTTGAACTTAGAAAAATACGACTGATGATTTCATTCCCAACTCGGAGCATAAGAAGAACATTTCTAAATTTCAAAAGAGGGCAAGACATCACTTGAGTTTCTCGGATTTTGGGTTTAGTGGTAATTTTTTTTGGGAGCAGTCATTTAGTATACATATCAACAAAGCTTAATTGTGTAGCTTAGGTGTGTCTCAGGTCCTACCTCGTTCATACCGCTTACATGACTACTGTTATTATTGTAAAAGAAGGCATGACACCAAGTTAAGAGGCAAGGAGCGATCGAGGTGGACGGAGGCCAGCCAGTGAGCCGCCTCATTTCCAAGTTTTTGAGACCACGAGAACTTCCACTGCTGGGGCTTCGCAATCATCCTGATATCCTCCATGATCGCAGCAAATTCCCAAGGGAGAACAAGCTCAGACACATTTGAAGTGAATAATCTATTTGTTGCTGTCATTCTCCATCATCACCTTTTGACAATTGAGACTATCATATCATGCTAGCAAAATGAGCAAGCGGTTTTTCATTTTTTGTTCCAATATGGAGTATCTTTTTGAACTTTCCACACGAGATATTAATGTTGTTTATACCAAAAAAAAAAAAGAAACCTAGTTCAGAATATGATTTCAGCTCATAGGCCATCCAGCTATGAGTACTAAATTTTTAAGAAAGAGAATAAGAAAGAGAGAAATTTCGCAATCATCCACCTACTGCAAAAATCAATGCTCATTAAAAACAGAGAGGAAAGAAATATGGTAACGGACAAAGAGGTCTTCCTTCACATCAATTAGTGTGAGGATCTCGTACAGCACCAGGCAATATCAGTAAGTCCACCAGTTTGAGTGCCCGCTATGCATTTTGACCAGTTGCTTATTTCGTAAGTTTTGGTAGTATCATACAACTCAACCCTGTCTTCCAGTCTCCCGCCTATTGGCCGCTTGCGTTGGGTGGGTCAGTAGTTGTTATGGTTTTTTGATCCCTTTCGAGATCTGTTGTGGGTCTGAAATCCCTATAATCATGCATAAGGGAGGGCTGCTATTCCTGGTCGGCTCTCCTCTACCCTTTTGAACTAGCAAAAAAGGAATATCATACCATTCAAAAGTACTTGGCTCTTACATGGAGTAACAATAGGGGCCTACCATGCATACTTCCAATTATGGCATGTTCACATTGAATGTATCAAAGAACACAGTACCTACATCAGTGGAAACAAATGCTAACGATTTCCATAGCCATTATTACAAAGCGGGGGAGGTCCATACCACATTGATGACCAATCTGTCTTGTAGTAGATGACCAGACCAGACCAGAATTACTTCTTCACCTACTCTCAATCAATCCACTCCTTTGCTATCTCACAGTCAGTGAGGTTATCTTCAGAATTGTAGACATCAAGCAGAATATATCCCTACCATGCCATAGCATTGCATTAGATCACTGGCATATGAAGACTTATTGTATAACTAACTGGGTCTAGATTTGCAAGCTTAACAATGAAAACCAAGCACGAGTAGCTACATATGTATTTTGGATATTGCGCAGTGGATCAAGGATGCAGACAGTTTTTAGTTTTCACCATTGCAACACCAACAGATGCATGTGTATAAATATTGCAACTACTATAGGATAAAGGAATTAGTACTCCTATGGTTCTCTAGAGCAATGTCTAGTGGTAATTGTTGGGGTCCACCCCTTGTGGGCCGGCTGGGCTAAGGCCCACGTTTGGTTAGGGTTTGCTTTGTGCAACTCTTGGAATATAAATACTCTTGTTGTCTCTTTTTTGTGGAGCAGCAATGTAAGGGGGGAGACGGGGAGCTGGTTTGTGGCTCCCCGGAGAGGTTTTTCATGATGTGTATTTGTGAATATATACAAGTCGGAGTTTTCTTCAGATTTCGTTGTGTGTGGTGTGTGTGTGAGTGACCCCCAAGCACAACAGTAATGATTGTCCAAGTTACAGATCTGATGCACCAAATTGGATAAAAGAGGTAGAGGCTGAGCCACAAGAAAAATTCCCGCTACTACCACAATGATGCATGACTTCATGGCCTAGAATGATCACAATTGAGAATAACCTGAAACTTGAGAATAAAGAAGCCATAGAGATTGAATATAGAACCAATCCAGATAATGTTACCCAATAAACAACCCTGTTCTCCGGCCATTTTAATTGGGTTTGAAAGTTTTATCATATAGGAAACCTTATTTAGACCTACATATGGTTTACATAGGACTTCAAGTTCAGACATCCGAGGATGTGTGTGCTGGAAACCAAGTAGGTTTAGTCAGCACTACAAGAGAACAGCCAATGCAACATGATGGGGATTTGGGGTGTCACTCTCAAACCTCTTTTGTCAAAAAGAACCAAAAAAATCAGGTTCTCATGAGAACTCATTAGACAGAAGTCAGCATTATTCAGTTCAGATGGAAATATGGTGCAGTAAAAGTATACTTGCAACATAGAAACAAAAAAATAGATAACTGGGACTCATATCCAAGAAGTGGTTATGAACCCAACCCTGAATGTTCCAGTCTGCAAGTAAACTCGTTGAATAACTTTCCCCTTAGATCAAAACCCTATGCAGATACACAACAAAGGGGGAAAAATGAAGATCAAAGTTCTCCCATGCATGTACTCGGCAAGCCTGAAACATCAAATGAAGCACTTTATTCTTCAAGAGTCCATTGGCAAAGCTTCCTGAACCACTGCAGAAGAAGAAAAGCCAACAATTTGATAAAAAGGTAAAAACATGTCATGGAATATGATTATGCAAGTCCATTCCAAGGACCTCGTGCATGAGAAAATCCCTGAAGACAATTTTCTGAACAGAACAATAAGATCCTCAGCGTGATGTAGCAGCACAGGACACACAGCTACAAGTGATTCAAGTTACGCCCTGCCTCTTTGAATTCAGACCCTGGTATTCTCATAATTAATTTAATTACCATATACTTAACAAACTGAGCCTTAAGTCTAGATCAATTGGGGTCGGGTTTTTAACCAACCGAACGGTGCGATGGGAACAATCTGAAGGACCGGTCTCATTCACATTTTTTTTTTTTTTTCACATATGTAGAAATGTCACATGGCTGAAACAATGCACTTGGATGGTTTGCAGCTTTCAAGTTTCCTAACTGGGCTTTTAGCCTGATAAGATAAAGGAGAAAGCTTTCAAAAGATATATGGGAAAATTTCAAAAAAAAACTCTGACCTTTTACCCGTTTATGACCTTTTACCCGTTTATCACATCAACACCGGACCTTTTAAAAACATCAACTAAACCCCCGAGCTTGACACTCCGTTATCAATTTGCCCCCTCATTCGATTTTCCGTCCAATTGATAACAGTGAGTCCTACGTGGACACATGTGGGACCATCTGCCCATTAGTTGGCCTCCACGTGGATATGACACTACTTAAAAAACCCCTGACCTTTGGACCAAATGTCCCGTAAACACCTGAACTTCATAAAATGTCAATTAAACCCCTTACATTGACACTCCGTAATCAATTACCTCCCTCAGTCCATTTTTCGTCCAACTTAATGGAGACTCCCAAAACGACGTTGTTTTGCGCGTTTGTCATGGGCTTCCAAATTTGTTCGTTACACGTTGTCTGTAGAGCCAACTTTAGGGTCCTACACAAACAATCTGAACCGTTCAATAATTTTAAAATAATTAATTAAGTGATTTTGTAAAATATGATGCCCATCGGATATGTATAAGTCAGTGAACTAATTCATTTCGAATCTGGACCCTATAATTTGAAAGAATTTTCTAAGAAGTTACGCAAATGTGTACTCGTTATCCCCTTGATCTAAACCGTAGATATCTTTTTGTTGAGAGGATCATTCTCGAATAAAATTATCTTGACCAGACATCGATATGTATCAAAACAGTTCATAATTTTTGCGTTTTCATACCTATTGATGTCCGATCAAGATAATTTTTTAAGTGAATGCTAATCTCAACAAGCGCTACGATATCTACGGTTTAGATCAAGGGGAACTGAGCGCACAACTGTGTCTTTTTTCAAAATTCTTTCAGATTATAGGGTTCTCATTCTGAATGAAAATTTAAACTAATTAGATCAATTACTTATTAATATCCGATTAGCCCGATTTTTTCCATGACCAATCAAATAATTATCTTCAAATTATTGAACAGTCCAGATCATTTGTGTGAGACTCTGAAATTAGCTCCACAATCAACGTGTAACAAACAAATTTGGAAGCCCATGATAAAACCCACAAAACGACGTCATTTTGGGAGTCTCCGTTAAACAATTGATAAAAAATGGACTGAGCGGGGGAATTGATTATGGAGTGTCAAGGTGAGGGATTTAATTGACGTTTTTTGAAGTTCAGGTGTTTATGTGACATTTGGTCCAAAGGTCAGGTTTTTTTTTAAAGTAGTGTCATGTCCACGTGGAGGCCAACTAATGGGCAGGGGGTCCCACATGTGTCCACGTAGGACTCGCCGTTATCAATTGGACGGAAAATCGAATGAGGGGGCAAATTGATAACGGAGTGTCAAGTTCGGGGGTTTAGTTGACGTTTTTAAAAGGTCCGGTGTTGATGTGATAAGCGGGTCAAAGGTCAGGGTTTTTTTTGAAATTTTATATATACATATTAGGGGTGCACATACACCGGGCTGGGCCGGGCTTATACTAGATAATAACGAGATTTGTGCATTCCCAAGCCCGGCCCGTTTAAGATCGGGCTTCATTTAATATTCCCAAGCCCAGCCCAATTAAAATTTTAATTTCCCAAGCCCGTCCAATAAGCCCATTTTTTTTTTTTTTAAAACATGGTATCACAAATATAAATTAATCAACTATAATAACAATTCACAACCGTAATAACATACTCAAACTCAAAGTTCTTATAAAAATAGTAACAAAAAACCCCAAAAATTAAAAAGATATTGCAGTGCTAAAAAGGATGAAACTCTCCAACATCCATCAATCTCTAACACCAAAAAACTTCTCGTGGGTATCTCTCCTTTAAAAGCACACTTCTTCACAACAGATCATGTAGAGTACAATAAAAATAAAAGGAAGAAAATAATGAATTATTACCATAAGACAATAGTTTAAGGGAAAAATAAACCTTCAAAGTTTTCTTAACAATTGCTTTTTAATTTCTAACCCTAAACAACTAGGAGCTGTAACATATATATTATATAGTATTAAAATAACCGGGCCGGGCTGGGCCTCAAAGCAATTTCCCAAACCCAGCCCATTTAGTAAACGGGCTTAAAATATCAGCCCAGCCCGGCCCTATGGGCCTAAAAATTTATCCCAAGCCCTAAAAAAAAAACGGGCTGGACTGGGCGGGCTACCGGGCCGGTGTGCACCCCTAATACATATGCCAAATGGGATGGTAGATTCCCAATTTTCCCACCCCTTTCATGCGGTCATTCTGGATCAGTTTTTTCTCAAATCAGCATAGAAATTGTCAAATCCAAGTTCACCTACGAACATGATTTAGCGTGCCTGTTAATGTGTATTTTATATATGTACAAAAGCTTAAGAATTGAAACAAATCACAAGTTTTTTTTTTTGTCAAAGGTGAAATTTTTATTCATCGGACGGCGAAAGCCTAAACATCAGACAATTGAAAACCCCATGGGGACAAAGTGGACGTCCACAGACCGGACCCACCATTGGAAATGACTTTTTGAGCACAAGTATGTACAGCCCAATTACAAAAGCCTTCATCTAAGATTCAAAGTTTATTGTAGGGATTTTTTCCCGGCATTTGAAGGGGTTGAACAGTGCTTTCTATGCGATTTGTATAGAGAATCAAAATTGAATTTACTCTCCAAATGCTTAATTGACCAAAAATTCAGAAAAAATCAGACTACATCATATTGCGAAGATGAGAATAAAACTCCTCTCTTTTTCTCCCCCCCAATTTCTCAGGTGACCTACTGCTCAGGTAAAGGATAATCGATTTGTAACATTTTTAATGGGTTGAGATTATGTCCAAACATCGAACGCTAAATAATATGGGTACATATCATACACGCTAAAATAAGAATGTGTACTGTAGCCTTTCTCAATTAATTCGTTAATTAACTACTTCCATTTTTTGTGTACTATAACTCAAATGTGCGGGCTAGAATTAACTACACTAATGGAGTGTTTCACTAACAAAAAAATGTTTTTTTCCAAACACCGAGACATGTCATTCTCTCACAACACATCACATAAAAAACCGTGAAAAACCAATTTTTTCAAAAAACTGAGTTAGTGAAACACCCCCAATTACCAATATTTAAGTCAATAGTAACACTCGCATTCTCTAACCTCCCAATCCCGGGTCTTCTCTTGTGTGGTGACTCCCCCTCCCTCACTTTGATTGCAATAATTGTGTTTTCAACACGTGGGTATTAGGAGTAACATATATTTCTCTCTTAAGCTTTGCGAGAGATATATGTATAATTGTATATTACTGTATTTCTAAAATCTGTAAGTAGTGCATATTGATATGGTCGTAGTATAAAGAAAAAAGGTCAAAACGACGCCGTGTGGGGGGTTGTAGGGATCAGTGTGTGTCGGCCACTCTTGTGTCTTTTGACAGTCCAGCTGAGAGGCTGGCTGGCTGGCTGGCTTTGGCCTTTGGGGATTCAAAGGGCATCAATTATTCACCATTTGCTTTCCTTTGGGCATCAATTATAATTTGGACGCATGCTGTGGAGGAGGGTGTGGGGACCACTTCTCTCTCTCTCTGCTCCCGGACTTCCTGCATGTCCACCAGCTGTCCCTCTCTCTCTCTCTCTCTCTCTCTCCATTGCTCACAGTCAAAAAAGTTACAGCTAGTGCCTAGTAGAGTACTTCTCTCCTTCGAATCCTCGTCGACTGTGGAAAACCGGGGTTTTGGGCCGATATATACCATCTTCTGAAACAATTTTAAAAAGGGTAATTATCAGTTACCTCCCCTGAGGTTTCTGACACAATCACATACCTCCCCTGAGGTTTCTGAAATAACACTGCCCTCCCCTGCTTTTGCTGACAATACCATGTCACCCCCTTCCGTTAGAATGCAGTCATGAAATGGATGGAAAAAGATGATGTCATTGTACATGCAATTGTAAAAAACCTAAACTACCCTCACATTTACTCTCCTATGCTATAAATACAGCAACAACAGTTGCCATAATACAACTCAGAAATCTGAAGGAAGAGAGAGAAGACAACCATAGTAGTTCCAAGGTAAGCCATCTTAAGCAATTACAAGTAGAGAGGTCTCACTAATTTTTTAAAAACTTTCTAAAACTAGTGACGTCTGTTTTTCTTTCTTTGAGGTCTCACTAATTTCTCCAAAACTAGTGAGGTCTCACTAATTTTTCAAGACTCAGGTCTCACTAATTTTTGTAAAACTAGAGAAGTCTCACTAATTTTTCACGACTCAGGTCTCACTAATTTTTGTAAAACTAGTGAGGTCTCACTAATTTTTAAGGAATCAGATCTCACTAATTTTTGTAAAACTAGTGAGGTCTCACTAATTGTTTTTAAGGACTCAGGTCTCACTAATTTTTGTAAAACTAGTGAGGTCTCACTAATTTTAAGGACTCAGGTTTCACTATTTTTTGTAAAACTAGTGAGGTCTCACTAGTTTCTCACTAGTTTTCCTTAATGTTCTGAACTTGGACCAAGCTCCTCTGAAAAAATGCAGCAACAAATGCAGAATTCAAAAAAAAACTAGTTGTGCTCATGAATACAGTAGCAGAATTCAGTAGCATTTTGTGCTCACGAATACAGTAACATTAGCATTTTGTGCTCATGAGTACAATAGCATTTTGCTTACAGTTGCTATGGCCAATGCAAAATAAAACAAGTAGATGTTATAACAGTACCAAACAGTACCAAATCAAGGCCCTATAAGCCAGGGCAACAACAAAACACCATAGTAGTAGCATAAATAAGTCCTAAAGTTATAAATAAGTCCAAAGTACCAGTCATATAATAAAGTCATTACACATGCATACAAAATAGGGCTATACATGTGTTATACAAAAGATGAGCCCTTACAAAAATAGGGCTACACATGTGCTATACCAAAGATGAGCCCTTACAAAAAGAGGGCTATACAGGTGCTATACAAAAGATGACCCTTATAAAAAGAGGGCTATACATGTGTTATACCAAAGATGAGCCCTTACAAAAAGAGGGCTACACAGGTGCTATACCAAAGTGTCCAAATCTGCCCTATACATTAAACCCTTACTATACCCTATCATATATGTAGCATATACAAAAGATGAGCCTTGAATATGTGCTTGTAGCTCACAAAAAAACTGCCACACTTCACCATCATCTGTAAACCACAAAAATAGAAATGTTGTAACTTAGTATAGGGTACTAAGAAAATCTATTCAGTGTCAACAAATACAACTTTGCCATATGCAAGTACTGGAAACTCACTTAGAAGGGAGCCCAATTTGAAGGATGGCTTTGAGTGACACACTGTGAAGGCTGTGTCTGTGATGTACCAGCTTCATTAACCTAATTTTATTGGCAAAACATAATTTAAGTATATGTCCTTATTAGTCATAAGGTTGTGAAATTACTTAATCATGTAAAATTAATTAAGTACATGTTCTTACATGAGGTGCAGTTGATGTGTTTGTTCCCCTCCCCCTGTTACTGCCCCTTCCTCTGCTGTTTCCCCTTCCTCTCGTGTTTCCCCTGCCTCTGCTAGTGCCTCTGCCTCTGGTGCTAGTGCCCCTGCCTCTGGTGCTACTGCCACTGCCCCTGCTACTACTGCCTCTGCTAGCAGCAATGTTGTCACCCATGTTACCACCACTGCCTATATCAAATGTTCCCCCACCTCTGCCCATACCTCTACTTCCTGTACCTTTGGTAGTAGCTCCACCTCTGCCCCTTACTGGTCCTCTTTGACAAGTTCTCTCGTTATGCCCAAACTCTTTGCACCACACACACCTAACAGTTTGTGACCTTTTCCCTGTTTTTTCAAGTTCATCAGCTGCTCTTTTCCTATTTTTCCTTGGCCTACCTGACAATCTCCTAAGGGGTGGTGGTTCTAGTGGGTCACCTGGGACCATTGTCCACATTGTAGGATCAAGAATTGGGTGTATCATCCTCCCATGTGCTCTCAAGTACATGTCCTTAGAAAAGTATGAGTGAACATAGTCTTCTACATTTTTCCTATACTTCACTATTGCAGCCATTGCATGCTTGCATGGAATCCCAGAAATCTGCCACTGCCTACAAACACACTCAATCTTCCCCAAGTCAACCAAGTATCTCACCCCATTGTCCATTACATCATACTCTGTCCCACCACAATATTCTGCCTTACAATGCCTTGAAAACCTCTGAATTTTGGTGCAAATTTTCTTACTGTTTGCTGTTATACCATCCTTCCATGCCACTCATTTTTTATACCTATTTTGGATTCTAGACATCACTTTGCACCTTATCCCCTCTAACATGGTAAGAATTGGCTTTCCTCTAAGAGGGCCAAGCCAATTATTGAATGACTCTGTCCCATTATTTGTGATGTGATCAGACCTCACTCTCTCATCAAATGCATGCCTTGCCCATGAGCTCACACTAAGCTTGGCCAAATGATCATGTGCCTCTGTGTTTATCTCCTTAATTGCAGCCATATGTTCATTAAAGTCTCTTTGGTTATATGCCCTAGCAGCATACCAAAATTTTTTCCTTAGAAGAAGGCCGGGGAATTTTGCCTTGAAATTGTTATACAAGTGTTTAGCACAGAATCTGTGTGATGCCTCAGGTAATATCCTCTCAACAACCCTATCCAACCCCTTTTGTTGGTCACTCATAATGGTCCAAGCCCTGTTCTGTCCAGTAGACCTAATTATGGTCTGAATGTGATCAAGAAAGAAGCCCCAACTGTCATTATTTTCACTTTCTACCACTGCCACTGCCAAAGGAAACAACCCACTGTTACCATCTAATGCCACAGCAGAAATAAGGACACCTCCGTAAGGACCTTTAAGGTGACAACCATCTATCCCTATGAAAGGCCTACATCCATTCAAAAATCCATTGATCATAGCTTCAAATGATACAAACAGTCTCATAAACATGGGATTTTGGGTGATATCAGGCCTATTGAACTGCATTTTGAACAAAGTTCCAGGGTTTGTCTTCCTAACCTCTACTGCATACGTTGGAAGAAGCTTATACTGCCCACCATGACTACCCTCAAGCACATCCACGCACTTTCTTCTGGCCCGATATAGTTGTATCCTAGATGCCTCAATGCCATACCTAGTGTTCAACTTCTCTTGCATGGCATCCAAACCTAATTGAGGGTTGTCTTTGAAATCCTGAAGAAGTTTCCTTGATATCCAAGTAGATGTTGCATCCTCATTTTGGTTAACCCTAGAACAAGTATGCTCAGGTGTATATGTCTTAATCTGGTAGGTTATGCCATCTGGCAATGGGGAAGCATGAATCCTCCAAGGGCAGCCCTTAAAAGCACAATGTGCAGTCACCCTACACTTCTCATTTTTGTCCCTTATAATTTTAAACCCTTTCTCCACTGTATAGTCCCTTAGCTTGGCCCTAAAAGCATCCACATCAGTAAATATCATCTTTTCCTCCAACACTACTTCTCCCTCAACATCCAAATAGGGCTCTTTGGCATTATAACTTGTACCAAACCCAGCCCCAGCCCTAAGTCCCTCATCATCAGACCCACTAGACAAATTTTCCCCTTCATCATCTGATTGGTAGTCACTAAGTCCATCATCATCATCTTCCATATTGATCTCATCAACAAGGCTACCCCCATCATCAGACTGTCCCCCCTCATCTTCCTCACCTAGCAACCAATCATCATCCTCATCACTAAAACCATATACATGGTCATCTTCAACACACTCCCTATCCTGGTTTCCATCTACCTCCACCACATCATCTCCATCCACCTCATTAGGGTTAATTACTTGACATGGAGTGGGGGTGTCCACATCTACATATATGTTCAAAGTACTAGGAATACCATCCATAGAAAACAAATCTATGAGGGCTTTGTCACTGTCTAGTTCAACCCTATAGCCACTACCACGAAGTTCACAAAACATAGAGATGCTTAACCCTAAACCAGCAGAATAATCAGCCAACACTCCTTCACTCACATGGGACATCAAGTCAAAATAACAGTACCTTTCAGGATATATGTCACACAATGTAACAACTTTGCCCTTGTGATTGAGAATTAAATCGAAGTAAGGATGAGTAAAAGGCATGGCTGAAACAAACAAAAAACACAGAAACAAAACGCATGGATTAATATTAAGAAAGAACACAAAAACCCCAATTTTTATAACCTAACTGTTCGGATTGAACCAAAAAGAAAAGAAAAACTAAAAATCCGTAACAGAAACAAAAATGTGTTGATTTCAAAGGCAAAACACAACAAATGCACACATGTGTTGATTTCAAATGCAAAACATAAAAGCCCCAATTTTTATAACCCTAACTGTACCGATTGAACCCAAAAAATCAAAAATTGAACTAATAACAACCTAAAATGGAACAACACGGCTCAAATGTAAGATTTTGTTTTCATTTTTACCTGTAATAGCTTCAAAACCCACGTTTGGGTTGTGTTTTTCTCTTTGATCTTCCTAACACACGATTTTCAGCAAAAACGAACCATGTTCTTCAGCTGTTGGTGTAGATTTCGCGATCATTGTGGGGATTACGTGATGTTACCAGCTTCGATCATCATCTTCTGTGAATTTCGTCTCCTCTCTCTCTCTCTAAGTTGCGTTTCTTTCTTCTGGAGTGTGGAAGAATGAGTGAATGGAAGAAAAGAAAAAAAAGCCTAAGTATGGTTTATAACCAAAAGGGCATTATTGTATTTTCAGGGTCTTCTAACGGGGTGTTTTAACACCGTCTAAGTGTTTTTGGCGGGAAGGGGGTGACATGGTATTGTCAGCAAAAGCAAGGGAGGGCAGTGTTATTTCAGAAACCTCAGGGGAGGTATGTGATTGTGTCAGAAACCTCAGGGGAGGTAACTGATAATTACCCTTTTAAAAAATATACCATTTCTGAAACAATTTTTAAAAATATACCATGCCACATGTTGCAAATGCGACATCTTACCTCTGTCTCCCACATGGCAGATCTGTAAGCATATGCCACATTTCGAAACTGGGGCATTCAACCGTATGCCGCATGTGGCATATGCGGCATTCTACTAAAAAATTAGTTAAGCACTTGAAACAAATTTGTGGATGAAAACGTGGGAGCAAATTACTCCCCTTAGGAGCTACAAATATTCTGTTCTTTATTTTACTCCTACCAAGTGCAAAGAGAACGAGGATAATACGATGAGTTGGGTTTCCATGCTAAAATAAAACTGGGATCATGCACGGTCGTTACCTCCAGGGCAATGGAATTAATCGAGATACTCGCAAGTTGGCCGAACATCCGATTATAAATAAAAAATAAACTGAGATTTGTTCACAAAATTTGATAACAAAATGTTTTCCAATCTTTCGCAAAGTCAACGACGAGTAGAAACTGCGATTAAAAAAAAAATAGATGAGTAGAAACTCAGCCACTGATATGAGAAGTTCACATTTGTGTAGCACCAAAAAAAAGTTATATGAAAGTTCGAAAAAAAAAAAAAAAACGGGTTTTGTTTTAAAATTTTTTTATGTACAAAATATAAATATCTCACGGTTCGACTGGGTTATTCCACGGTTTCGAAGCAAAAATCAGTGGACTGACCTGTTAGGCAAAAATTTGGACCCCTTTGCTCTGTATTTCTGAAATCCTTTTTTTCCCTTGGAAGTTCTCCCCCCTAATGCAGTTTGTATACTGCTTCAGTTTCTTCAACTTGAACCACCTTTGGTAGTGGGCTAGTGGGGAGTATTTTTTTTTTTTGAACTGCTAGTGAGGAGTAATTTGCTCCCACGTTTTCATCCACAAATTTGTTTCAAGTGCTTAACTGATTTTTTAGTAGAATGCCGCATATGCCACATACGGCATGCGGTTGAATGCCGCAGTTTCGAAATGCGGCACGTGCTTAGATGGACATATCTGCCACGTGGAAACGGACTTCGTGTGCCAGGTAGGATGCCGCATTTGCCATATGTGGCATGGTATATTTTTAAAAATTGTTTCAGAAATGGTATATTTTGCAAAATTGTTTTAGAAAACGGTATATATCGGCCAAAAACCCGTGGAAAACCCATGCTTTTAACCCCGTCTCTTTAAAAAAATCTCCTCTCAATTTCATTACTGCAATTAGGGGGGGGGGGGGAAGGTGCCATTTTTCAGCTCCCCTTTTAGTATTACGAGTAGCTTTTTTCCCTTATGGTCGCGGTGAAAATAAATTTATGGACACATCAAACCGATAAAATTAACAACGGATTTTTTCCTCCTAGCTTTCTCCAAATTTCACAGACCTTTTGAGCTTCGTTTACCCCTTTTCCTTCTCTCTCCACTAAACCCTTTTCTCCATATATTCTTCCGCTAAACCCTTTGACGTTGAAACGATTTAGAAGTTTTCTTCAAAATAATCCGATGTCAGGTCTCTATAATCCAAACTTCTCACCTGCAAGAGCTGCTTCTCCGCAGATTAGAGGCCCCCCTGATATTATTAACAGGTAGTACGTTTATGCTTCTTTCTTTCAATCACTTGTTATGATTTTCTTCATCTTTGTTTAGATATACCGTACATTCTTTCTGGTCACTTGAAGATTATCTATGTTGTGTGGATCGATTTGGGTTTCATTCATTCATTTCCATGTGTCCGTGTCTGTGTCTGTGTGAGTACGCAGCAGCAATCACTACTTGTCAGAACTGTTGGCTGAGCATCAGAAGATTTCACCTTTCACTCAGGTCCTTCCTATATGTAGCAGACTCTTGAATCAAGGTTAGTTATATATTGGCCATGGGCCACCCATTTCCGTTAATCCTACTCGACAAGGTGTGACTTCATGAGCCATGGTTTTATTTTTGTCCTGTACATGATCTTGATCCATGCATCCCTCTTCATTCATCTCTCCTTTTACTTGGACGGTCAGTCGTGTTTTAATATCTCCATAGGATGTGGAGATGTCCTATATATGCTTTAAGCCACTACATAAACGAAGAATATGCTGTAAAAATGAACAAAAAAATTTATCTTGGCAAGTGAAATACAATGGATTTAATCAATCTTCATATACTGGACTTCTCTTGCGGTACATAAAGTTGTCTTATCAAAGAATAATTGCTTTTCTGTATGAGCGTTGGCAAACATTGCCCAGTTTTTCAGTGGAATTGTATAACACATGAAAATTGAATGATTTCTGACTGCTTGATGGCCGCAGAAATCCTTTTTAACGTTACGTCTTTTAAATGCATCTTTTATATCAAATGCTATTGGTGGTTGCTTACTTCATATGAGAAATGCTCCAGAAAGTAGCTATGTCATGTTATTGTATTTTAATATCTGAAGGCTGGTGTGGAAACTAGGAGGGCTGAATTCTGCTTCTGTAGCTGGAGCAGTATTTGTCTGTCTGGTTACTTTCAGAGTTCAATCTGCATTCCAGGACATCCAACTAGTTATTTGGTGATATTGAACTATAGGAGGATGGTAGGAGAAAAAAGATCCACCTAGCTGTCTTTATTGGCGCCATTCTTAGCACTTACCATTAGTTTGGGTCCTTTTGGGAGTTTGATAGTGTTAAAGTGACGATCTTCCCTTTTTTGGCATTAAAAATTAATGCATGGCCTTTTACATTCGTTGAACAGGCGTGTTGGTCTTGCAGTAGTACCTATTCTTTTGTCTCGTGATTTTTCAAGTTAGAATGACCCCTTTACTATTGTTCGTGTCACTTTCAATGGTTTTTTTCTGTGTACGATTTTGGAGGTTAACTCCTATTGACCCTGCTCCTTCACTTTATTTAGAGATTTTGCTGGTGTCGGGGATGATGCCGAATCAAGGATTTGGTGAACTTGACAGATTGCGGCATAGAAGCCCCAGTCCCATGGCATCTTCAAACCTTATGTCAAGTGTGACAGGACCAGGACTGGGTGGATGGAATGGTCTTCCTCATGAGGCAAGTGGCCTCATTAGTTTCACTTTAGCATTAAATTATTGATGTGTGTCATTTCAATTTTTTTTATATGGTCATTTCATCTTTATTTACATATTTTTTCCCTTTTCAAACTACATTTAATAGTCGTTTGTCATCCATTTTCTTTGTGAATACTGCTTATAGATATACAATGTTGGATCATGACAAACTAGAACTAGACAGTTTTGTAATGAGCTGAAACACTTGTTGCTAGTGTTTCCAACTGTTTATCCTCTTTATGATTGTTCAATGCTTGTTGAATGGCGTTCTTGTTGATTACCGTACATCTTTCCCTCGGTAATTTTTACCTCCATTTCCATTTTGCTCGATTAGTGGAAAACCTTCGAGGTTCAATATTGGAGCCTACGGGGGTGTTCGATGTATAACTGAAGCTCTGTATCTTCAGAAGTTTAGATGTAGCTTGAAATTCAGTTATGATGATGGTTTGATTCTTCAATTAATCAATTGGAGAACGAAATTCCCATCTCACTCCAACAATACATATTGGAGACACAGACTGACCTTTCTTTGTTTAAGATTGCGAGGGAGTTCTCTATGGAAGTGATTTTAATTAACTGTATTTCAGGATATATCATGTGTGACTATGAATGCCTCGGTAAAGGTTGGTTTGACCCTCTGTCCTGTTCCTAATTTTTGTGTTGATGCTTGTATACCTTTTCAGTGTCATTGGTATTTGGCTGTCTAAGTGTTTTGAAGTAGAAGTCGAGTCCAACTTCCTTTCATGAATAACAGTCATTCTCAGAACTGGGATTGTCATGTGTTCTTCCTGCAAGGTCCTCGCCTCTTTGTTTGTTTGTTTCCCTTAGAAAATTTATAAAAAGAATATGGATGTTTGGCGCTGACATGGCAGAGATTAAGTGGACGCCCGGGGATGACGATGGACTGGCAAGGAGCGGCGGCAAGTCCTAGTTCATATACAGTGAAGAAGATTTTGCGCTTAGATATTCCAGTGGATACTTATCCAAATGTAAGCTTTTAGTGTTACACAAGCTTCAATCATGTTCATTTCACTTAAAAAATAGATGGCTTTAGTTTTGGGAAGAATGGTAACTGACCTATTGACTTGTCTATGGAAGGTAGTTTAATTTTGTTGGGCGTCTTCTGGGCCCTAGGGGGAATTCACTAAAAAGGGTGGAAGCTACTACTGGATGCCGCGTTTACATCAGAGGAAAGGGATCGATAAAAGACCCCGACAAGGTAATATGTACAGAGTAATAGTTTTGTTATTTTGTATTGGGTTCATTGTTGTAATGTGTTTGCCTGTCTGGATGAGGGCTCAGCTAGAACTCATGGGAGAAGGAAACATGATACTAGAAGTAGATCTGTTGAATATCTTCTGCTTTGTTTTTAATTAGAACTGGTCTTAGCATGTGAGCTTAATTGTGTTTTAATGCTTTTGCAATCTCTAGGAAGAGAAGCTACGAGGAAGACCAGGCTACGAGCACCTGAATGAGCAGCTCCATATCTTAATCGAGGCTGATTTACCTGCCAATGTTATTGACTTGAGGCTGAGACAGGCACAGGAGATCATTGAAGAACTGCTCAAACCAGTGGTATTTAATTTTTCCTCTAGAACGCTTTATGGAAATCAGATTTACCTTTTCATTTCCTGTTTTAATGCCTACATACTTCCTGACTAATATTACAATTACTAACTAGAAGGAAGATAGGATAATGGGGTGAGGCATCCATCAACGGACAATCTGGTTTGTATCCCTGTGAGATTGTAACTATACAGTACAGATGACTAAATTCTAGCAATTTTGACTCCTCTACTTTTTTTTTGATAAGTACGAGTTCTCTTTTATAAAGCCCTAACCAAAAAAACAATACAAGTCAAGGATACTTCCTGACTACTCAACTATACTCCTTAGCAGGAGAAAAACAAGAAATAAGAAAGAAAGACAAACTACAAGCACTGCACCTATACAGAACATAAGGGAAAACTTGAGAACAAACTCAACAAAGATAGTTTGAACCCTCATAACAAAGGAAAACATAAAATCTACTCTAATTGGCGATTAAGAATGTAATGCTCAGCAAGCCCCCAGTTAGTACACATCACTCTATTCTCCAAGGATGGTCGTACCCTTCTCATAGAACTTAGGAAACCACGGATTGAAGTAATAACACTTTGAGCAACGTGAGCACTATCCATTGATTTTTGTTGAAAAACTCTTAAGAATTCTGCATTTGAAACTTTCCCCCTTGACATTATGAACAAACCAGTTCAGCAGGTCACCTAAAGTGTTTGGCCCCCGAACAGAAGAAGTTCTACACCAAACTGTATTCCACACAACTTGCGCATAAGAGCAGCCAAAAAATAAGCGTTGATGGGATTCCTTCTCACAACAACATAGAGGACAAATTTCATCCACTGTCATCCCCCAATTACACAATCTGTCCTTTGTATTAAGTTTCTCCTGAGCAGCTAACCAAAGAATGAAAGCCCACCTCGGGACATTCGTTTTAAACCAGACCACTTTTGTCCAAGGCTTGACCGGGAATTTTGTTCTAACAGCTTCCCAAGCTGACTTGGCAGATTCCTCACCGTTAGAGCTAGGAAGCCAGACCACCTTATCTGCACTGGCACAATCAGGAAGTAAATTTGCAGGAGTTTGATTAATAATAGACTGGACATTCTGTTCCTGGCCCTTGGCCATCTCCATTGACCCTGATGATTGACTCCTCTACTTGACAAGTAGTTTAGGAGATTATATCAACTATAGTGTTTAGCTTGATAGGGTCTTGATATCACACTTTACGTGTGGCTGTATGTAATTTGGTTCGTAATTCTGCTTGTCCTTTTAGTTGGAGAAGTCAACTATCTCACTTGCCCTTTCCCGTCAGATACACGTGCTTTCATTTTTCTAACAACATAATCAAGCAGAATATATGCAAAATGAGGAAAATGAGCCATGTCATACTCGCTGTTCTTTCCTTCGATCAGCTTTTTGGGTGTCAAATTTTTTTCTTCCTCATGTTTTTGGCTTTATTGTTCCTTGTGCAGGATGAGTCACAGGATTTTATCAAGAGGCAGCAGTTGCGTGAGCTAGCTATGCTAAACTCCAATTTCAGAGAAGAGAGTCCTGGGCCGAGTGGTAGTGTTTCACCTTTCAATACGAGCGGAATGAAACGCGCAAAAACTGGCCGTTAGGACCACATATCTATTGCTATTGAAAATTTGTGTCTACTGATTGCTTCCTGGTATAATGCTCGAGTATACCTCAATTATGCATGGCTACCAAAAAAAGGTTACCAGAGCCTTTTTATTTTGCTCTAATTTCCGAACGACAGAAATCAAATCAGGGAAAACAAAAGAGAAAAAGTTCGATTCTAAAGAGTTGGGTCTTGAATTTTGGTTTGGGGATGGTCGTTGTTGTAAACTTCGTTATCCATTGAATTTATTCATCTGTTAGTAGCCTTGTCTATAGTGGACTTTGCGTTGTTATAATGTAGCTGAAGGTCTTAAGAAATGGATTGAATTTTGTAGTCTGATGATTTATGATTTATTTTCATCACTTGAATTCCATTCTATATTTAAAAGGATTGCAGTGATTTGACTAAGTTTGAATTGTTTGATTTGAAGTTATCAAGGCAGCATTTTTCTTTTTCCTTTGTGGCTAGCTTGCTATAACTTATTTTTACTGGTAGTCTTGTCGGAAAAGAATGGACAATTTAGGGTTGCTAATGCTATGGGTACACTATTGTGTACCCCAAATGCACACCATCCTGATGTAGCAAATGAGGAGAAGCCCGATGTGGGGCTCACCCAAAAACTGGGTTTCTCCTCATTTGCCACATCAGGGTGGTGTACATTTGGGGTACATAAATGGTACCCATATCATTTTCCATTTGAGAATTGGGATTGGACTAAAGAATGACAGGAATTGAGTTTTATGCAAGAAAATGAAGGAATTTTTTTTTTTTTTTATTTACATGCAAGAAATCTATCTACCCTAACCTAATCTAAGGGGTAGGAAATTAGACCTACAATGAGTCTCGAACTCAGGATGTTATCCTGATAAAGGAAGCGCCTGACGCCTTTACCACTTGGGCTACTCTTTGTTCTCAAGGAATCTTGATTTGTGAAGCAAATTTGATGACATGATTGAAATTCATTGTGTCTAATCTTTTGGTATGGTAAATTAGGCTAGTGTTATGCATCTCTTGAGTGCAGAATGGTGGCTATGATCTCTGGGAGAATTTATTTGAGTTGGCTACTAGAAAGTAGAAATCTGAATCACATAATGCGTGAGTAGAGGCGCAAGCACTAGCTTGAAGCATCCTTCAAAAACATTTCAAACTCTTAAAATTTGCAAGAGTGATGATTGAAAGCGAAAGCATAGAGCGGTGATTGAGAATGAGATAGGAGAATTTTGCACAAGGATTATGTGACCTAGGTAGAAAATGTTGTATTTCTTCAAATTTATACTACTAATCTTGATTTGTTAGTTGCGAACAAGCGGTGATTGAAAACAATAATAAAAAAGGAAACGATTCCCACATGGGTAGTGATAATGCCAAAATCGTTTTTGATTGTGTCAAAATTCCAATGCATAAAGAGCTTGTACTCTACACATGAGTACAAACATTTCATGCAGTTAAGTTTTGACACAATAAAAATAGTTTTGGCATTAGCACTCCCTTATATCACATCTTTTTTTTATTAAATACACTAATTTTTTGTCTTGTAGTGAATTTTTATGTGTTATTTTGTAACTAAAAGACGAAAAAAAGTAAATTTATAAGAAAAGGGAGCATAAAATCGTTATTATTTTTGTTCACCGAGACTCATGACATCTTTTACACCTGGATCCAACAAATCTATGGTGAAATCAACCTTAGGAGACAAAATGTTTTCTTGCTTACATAATACTGTCGAAACATGTGTCCCTCTGAGGAATTTTCCTTTCGAAGAAGAAGAAGAAATTGCAGATCACATTCAAATTAAGGACAACAAACTCAAGCTTAGGTGAGAGGTCCACAAGGACCACAACGCATAGGTTGTCGATGGACCCGGAACTTCAATTCTTTTGCTTTCCTTTATATTTTTTGTTTACTTGTGGTCCTGTGGAGACAAAGTGACAGACAGACCCTCATTCTTATATAAATAACATAAAATGTGAAGTGTCAAAACAGAAAGCTTAAAATACCAAAAACAAAAGAGAAATGAATACACATGTCTTCTGATTAACCGTTTTAAGTTTTTTTTAATAACTTTATTAAATAAAACGAAGCTTTTTTAACTAAATTCCCAAACTAAGCTAAAACGTTATTCCAAAACACGTTTTTAAAAAAGCTTGTTCAGCCAACACGCCTTTAAGATAGGTTAAGCCGCATTTAGTAAAAAATTAAGTTAATCATGAAAGTAGACAAAAGCGTTACAAACCACGCTTTCTAAAAACATGCTCTGTAAACACATTTTTGGACCAACATTGAAAAAAGGATCTTCGACTTTGCCTTCTGAAGGAGCAGATGACGAACTAGTTTGCTAAGGTCCAGTACTCCAAAACCCAGAATGCTGACCAATTCTCTCTCCAGCTATTCTCTCTATTTGTCTCACCCTATCTATCTCTCTGGTCCGAACCCAGTACGCACAATGACTCCGATCGATTAAAATGGTCCTTGAAATCGGATGAGTTGTGTTGATTCAATTTAAGGAGAAATTGGTGATTTAGGTTTCTACAGATGAGTAGGGGATTCAATCAAATGAGTTGTTTATATATATATAATATAATCTTCTAATCCGGACCCCCGGATTGAAGGTTTTTTGATTTTTTTTTGTGTTTGCAAATTGTTTTAACAAAATCCGAGCCGTCCAATGTGTTCACAAGGTGTTTTCCAAGGTCCACGCGGAAAATCTTCAAAAAAAAAATACCGGGAAGGGCTTGATCCATGCATTTTTCGCAAAAATTGTATATCGGATCGTCAAAAAAAAGCTCGGATCATGGAGTCCCGGAGTCCCGGATCCCGGAGGAGAAGTAGATACTATATATATATATATATATATACATCAGAGAGAGAGAGAGATGGTGAGGGTACTCAGTTTAAGGAGAAACGGTGGGGGAGGGATGGTGGGAACTGAGTTTGTAGTGTGAGAGACATTGAGAGAGACGGTGGGGGTTATGGGTGAAGGAGGTCCCATGATTGCCTCTAATCAAACTTCTGAAGAGGCGCCATTGAAGCTACTTCATCTCCTTCGGACGCTTTATCGCGAAGTGCAAAAACACGTAAACAACCCTTGAAAATTTTAACACTGCTTGAAGCGTGTTTTTTTAACGCCGCCTTTTAAAAAAGTGATTTCTAAACACGTTTTCGGATTAACTTAATTGTTTAGTTAATCCACCTTAACCAACACAGAAAACGTGTTTCTCAAACACGTTTTTAAGAAAGCGTGATTTCTAAACACGTTTTCACATAGTTTTGGAATAAAGTTGAAAAAGACACATTTTAATTAATAAAGTTATAAAAAAAAAAAAAAAAAACGGTTAACGAGCCTTGCAAATGGATGGACTTTGTCTCCATGTCATTGATCTTTTGGGGATTTTAGTACGAGAATGAAGAAAAAATATTAAATTGACAAACAAGATGGACAACATACTCACATAATGTGTGGGCTCCACACACAGTTGAGTGTGTAGTGTGTGCGGAGCCCACACACCATGTGAGTGTGTTGTCCATTTTTGTTGTGTACCTAGCATTGCTCATTCGTAAATTAGAAACTTGAGATGAGTGAGTGTGTGCGGAGCCCACACACCATGTGAGTGTGTGTGTTATCCATTTTGTTGTGTCTAACACTAAGCATTCATTCGTTCGTCTAGCATTGCTCATTCGTAAACTAGAAACTTGAGATGAACCTCACTGACTCAGAGCCCTGCATCCAATAAGACATTGTAATGATTACATGAGCCCTGCATTGCTCATTTGTGAAATAATTTATTCTGCAAAATCATTGGTCATTGATTTGTTTAAGAGTAGAAGTGTTCTCATCATATGGCTATTTACTGTGAATGAACCCAATATTTTACGTAATGATTTGCTTAATATCCTACTATATTAAAAGGAAATCCTACCATTTTCTTTCGCTTCAAACCCGTGATTAGTGTTCACGTTTTCCACCATTGAATGTAGATTCTATGTATGCAATTATTCAATGTAGATTCCATGCATGTAGTCATGATTTTAAACACATTTTACAAGGTTCAACGTATGCATTAAACACATGATTTTAATCCATTGCATGTAGTCATTATTAGATTCTATGTATACAATTATTCAATGTAGATTCTATGTATGCACTTATTCAATGTATGCATTTATATCTAGGTTCATCTCCTCCATTGTGGAGTATTAAATTAGAGAGAGAGAGAGAGACATGCATATCTTATTCAATGTAGTCATTATTAGATTCTATGTATGCTTGTCTTTTAAAAGAAACTGGGATTGCCCATGAAAATGATACCGAGATGCCATAATCCTTTTGGTCTATATATGTAGTGTAGCTTGAGCCTGTCTTATTTGTTTCACTTTTTAGTTCTCAAAGTAATCTGTAATACATAGGAAGAGGTTGATGAAGAGGCTGAGAAGTATATAATCTCAAAGTTCTCAAACCTAAGAACTTTGAGAAAGGTCAAAGAGTTTATCAGCGACGACCAAATTTTGCAAGGCAATACTATGGCTTCGTGTTGTTCAGCAAATTTTAGAATCCATAATAGTTTATATCAAAGAAAGTGTGTAGAAATGACATATGACAGTACAAAAATCATGGAGAAAAACAGCTGATTGGATACATGAACTCAGTTCAAAAAAATAAAAAAAAATCAGGGAGAAAAGGAAGAAGTATCCTTTATTTGAATAAATTTTGTATATTGGTGTTACAAGTAATTGATTTAATCTATATTTGAGTACATTTCGGAATGTCCGGTATCTAAGCATCTAGCATTGCTCAATTTTGGTATTCAAAACTGGCAGTCGGAGGCAGCACTTATACAATCCGATGTTAATGTTTTTTAGTTGTACACTTCCTTGAAGTATAAATAGCAGAAAATGGGCTTCCTTCTTTTTTTTTTTTTTTGGGCAAGATGTTGGTTGCCAGAAGGAAATAAAAACAAAGTACAAAAGCACGAGCACGAGACTCCATGCGTGCATGGAGCCTTCAACTAGTATATATATACAGTCATGATCTTATTAGGACTACCTGACATAGTCTTACGTTCACACCTCCCATCTCTCGACCATTTGGTCGGGATCTCATCCATTGGATGTGTTTAAAATATGTTTTTAAGGGTTTACGCGAGGACTTGTCAAAAAAAAAAAAAAAAAACTCGGAAGGGCTTGATCCGAGCAGTTTTCGATAAAACTGCACATAAAAACATATATTGCAGTTTTTATCAAAAACTGCTCGGATCAAGCCCTTCCGGGTATTTTTTTTTACGAATCCTCGTGTAGACCCTTAAAAACACGTTTTAAACACTTTGGACGGTTCGGATCATCACAACATGGCCGGGAAAAGTCGACGATATATCCATAATTTTTTTTGTGATTTCTTTCGTAATAAGGATATTTTTTCTATTTCTTTAACTATCTCTTGTTATGGAGGTAATGGATGAAACAAAAGCGATTTCAGAAGAAAGAAAAGGGGAGGACCCAAACCAAGTTTAGAACTGATGAAGTCAAGTCTTTCTATCCCACTCATGCACTTCTCAATGAAGCCACTAACAACTCCTGAACTGAAATCTTCGATTCGTAGTAAAAAAAAAAAAAAAAAAAATCTAAAATAAGCTAAATCGGCTGTTGTTAAAGTTTAAAAAGTGTATTGAAAAGTGTAAAAAGTATATAGAAGTATGTGAATATATATTAAAAAAGTAAAAAGTACTTCTTGAAACGAGTGTAGTTTTTGTCTTATTTTTTTATTTACTGTCAGCTAGTGAGCTGACAATAGAAGGACCGAAAAACATAAAATAGAGAAATAGATAAGAGAAGCTGAAAAGATAAATGAAAACTAGACCGGCTGCAGAGTTATAAAAAGGGGATCCGTTTTTTTTTTATAAATATTGTCGATTGATATCCAAAAAAAAATCAGCTGAATCAGATGTTGATAAATGCTCCATCGTTTTATCAGTTTTTGATTTAGTTAATTTTAACGGGTTTAAGTAGACATTATTATTTAAAAAAACATGAACAGTTCAGATTATTCGTGTGGAACTCAGAGTAGTCCCAAATCAATTGCTTTTCATCACTCAATCATCCAAAGGATTGCAATTGCTCTGCAAATGTATACCATTTCATCACTCAATCATCCAAAGGGTTGCAATTGCTCTGCAAATGTATACAAATGTATACCATTTCATCACTCAATCATCCAAAGGATTGCAATTGCTCTGCAAATGTATACCATTTCCTAATTTGAAGTCATAGGTTTCCTATTCAATAAATAGATTGGACTGAATCTTTAGCTTGGTGGACTTGACATGATAGAGTTTGACGGAGATCAAAAGTAAAGGATTGCCCCACAAGGGCTCTACTCTTAACTAATGCTTGATGAAGGTACCAAATCACCATGCTTACTCTATAATGATAATGAATTCATCATAAGATTGGCGGAAATTTATATTATGTATAATAAATTTGCCACATAGTAGTTGTTGGAAAATATTCTAATACATGATATCTATATTTGTCACATCCTGATATCACCTGAAAGTCTGACACGAGCAAGCGAGCGAAAAGGATACATCACCAATTTGATACTAAGATTAATAACAAAACCTAGTCAAATGGTGTCCATAGATTTTAAGATTTTATGAAAATTTTGAAAGGTCGATGTTAATTTGGAGAACTTTCTAGAATCCAGTGACAAGACTTGGACATTTTAAAATAATTTAAAACAAGGTTTCAAGCCCCAATAATAATAAAATAAATACAAATATTTTTTGAGAAATTTTGGTTAACTACAACAAGAGCCATAGCCCGTATGAAGTAGTACACAACAAATGAATAGATATGAAGCAAGATCGTACCACGCCATATAGACGACTAGCCCATTAATTTGTTGGAGCCTAACCACACGATCCAAATTACTTAAGACAAGATAGAATTAATAATTAATTTATATGGTTACTTATATTTCCAATACAACCCATGTAGACTTCTATTGAGTGTGACTTCAAATTAGGTATTTGCAACATCTCTGGTCCAGACCAGCTTGAGAGGTACAATTTTGGAGCTCCAGTATTGTTGGTCCAGTGGTGGTATGGAAGCGTACCCTTGGTCCGGACCAGCACCTCAAAACTTCTCGTACAGCTCACATCATCCTTGGTCCGGATGAGCTTGTGCGGACAACAACTCTATTTAAGTGCGTTTTTTTATTTTATTTTTTAGTTTTAGCGTGTTCTAAGCTGTTTTGGAGAGAAAAATCTAGAGAGACTGAGAGATACATTGAGAGAAGATTGGAGCTTGTAATCCTTATTGATTATAGTAGATTGATTCGTCCTCCCGTAGATTAGCTACATAGCCTGTGTAGTGAATCACATAAGTCTCTTGTGTGCTTGGTTTCTTGCTTTCTGAGCATTCTTCATCTATGTTGTTCGTGTTTCTAGATTGATATTGCTTGCTAGAATAGTTGTGTTTTTCGTGTATTCCACTATATTGCACAATGACTTGCAATGTGGGTTCGGGTATTCTAATTTTCCCACCTTTATGGACTCACGCCCTAATGAGCGAATGTCCTCACACGAGGTTGGTGACATGTATGTGTAGGTCCGACCCTATTTGAAAGGGATATTACAAATAACTGTTGTATTGAAATTGTTTTGCCTTGGATTGAGCATTAAAGACACCATGATATTTCATGAGTCTTTCCCTTAGTGACCAGAGTCACCACGATATCCCACAGGTCTTTTTCCTTGGTGTAGACACCCCGATTTTGGACCCGGGATGCGCTCGAGCATTCCCGATGCTGAAACAGACCAATCACAACTACCCGAAACTGGTGAAAATGGCTTGAACTTGATCAAAATCACCCAAAAATAACCAAACCAAGCAAAACCATCAACCTGCCACCAGTAACCTTGAGCGCTCAAGCCCTGGACCTTGAGCGCTCAAACCCAAAAATTCCACCTTGAGCGCTCAAGCCCATGGCTTTGAGCGCTCAACTCTGATCCCAGTCAGGAATCTGCAGAGTATCTCATCATGAGATTTCATGCAGGGAGGAGCGTCTAACCACCTGTATACGTCTTGTACATGTATAATACGTCCTACATTGCCCTAATCTACTCCTAAATTTACTCCTAACCCACTTTCAAATACAAACCCACTTCCTCTCTCTCCTTTTCTTCCTTCCCACTCACTCCCTATAAAAACCACCCACTGCCCATGGTTTCCAGGTTACCAATTCACACACTCTAGCCCTTTTACCACCTCCAATCGTTCACCACTTTCTCCCTCTACAGAACCACTCAATCATCATCTAAACCACTTACAAAAACCATCCTTCAAGCTCCAAATTCGATCTTTGATCATCAATCAAGCACATACACTGTCTCACTCACCTAGAATACCAACCAAAACGTCCAGAATCAACCACTACTAAGCCAAGAATCAAGTTCAAGCTATAATCCTTTCCAAAAGGTAGTTAAACATGTGATTTATTCACTGTTTTGATCCCTCTGAGGGAGACCAATGAGTTCAAGCAAGTTCTTTATACTTGCATTGAACTCACAAGGGTCTAAAAGTTGTTTAGAAACACTTTCAAAATCTGTAGTTACAATAGGGGTTGAGTGCTCAAGCCTCAGACCTTGAGCGCTCAAACCCAGTTCTGGTTAGTCACTGTTTTATGCTTTTGGGCTTTATACAGACTTTGATCAACATAAAAAGGCTATTGAGGTGTTTATTTCTTTTTCCAAATAATCTTTTATATCTTAAATGTTCGTGCATGTACACCTTTTTGTCTTTTTATGATTTTTAATGTGTATAAACCTTGTTTTAAAGGGTAAATAGTGACTGGACCACCTTTAATCACTGTTGTTTAATATATTGGAGGTCCTGAGAATCATCAAAAATCTATTTAAAGGTCAAAAATCAGAAAGCTATATTATGGCTTGAGCGCTCAAGGTCATTCATTTGAGCGCTCAAGCTGTTCTAGAGCCATTTTGCTGGTTGCTAGTTGTTTCGATGATGGATCATGGTTTAACTTCTTTCTGGTGTGTGTGTGTCGTCATATTTGTGCTTATGATCTGGATCTCTCTCTCACATACTCTTTTAAGTGTTTTCATTTGTTGATTTGTGGTGGTCTTCTTCTTTTATCATTCTTTGGAAGATCAAAGCTTTATGTTTTAGTCTATTTCTTCACTAAAAGGGTTTATTAGTGATTGATCTTACAAAGAATGAGCAAAGAAGTGTTGAAGAGTCTTGAATTCATAGAAACCAGAAACTGGTTTGAGCGCTCAATCCATGAGCATTGAGCGCTCAAACTGTTTTGTGGACAATTTCTAATTTGACACTCCCAAGTCATTTTTGGGTGAATAAAACGTTCAATTAACCTTTCTGAAGTGTCAATGAGCTTCAAATGTGATTAATCATGAAAAACCAACAGGAAAATGCATGAGAGGAATGAGGGTTGAGCGCTCAAGCCATCACCCTTGAGCGCTCAATCCCTATTCTGGGATCCAGATTGTGAATCTGTATCTTATGTTCTATAATCTCTCGTGTCGAAGAACAATTTCTGTTGTTATTTACTTCTGTGAATATTTAGAGTAATTTTCTTTATTGTTATCATCATCACCCATGTAGATCACGTGCACGAGCATCCACCGTAGATTTGTATATAATGTTGTTATGTGATTCCTGTCCCCGATTCCCGTCTACGTGGATAAATCGAATTTCAAATATTTCCAAAATCCCACAAAATGTTGAGTAGAGACCGGTTCACGGACCGGGCGAGAGGGGTGCCGTAAAACCCTTCCCCTCTCGTAACCAAACCCCCGAATCCGAGAAATCTTTGGTACCGCCATGACCAGTAAAAATTTTCCAATTGGCAAACGAGTCACATTTTTAATCGGTTTCTCGGGTTCGGACCTCAAATCCGGGTGGCGACTCTAACAATCACAATCTTTTCAAACGCAAAACCGAACCATTTCCGCGGGCCGTCCACAAGCTGGCGACTCCGCTGGGGACAGGGTTAATATATATTTTATTTAATTACACTTGTGCAATTTTTATTACACTTGTGTAATTTTATTGAAATATGTGTTAACCAAAGCGGTTTTAATTCGAAAGATGTTTTGTGGGATTTTTCAAATGTTTGAAATTTGATTTTGCATTGCACCTGCATAGTTCTTAGCCCCGCTGGCGTGTTTTGGCAATCCTGCCCGGCTTGCCGGTGACAGGGAATCCCGAAATGCCCAGCAACCCTCGACCGTGATAAATCACATTGTCACTATCGTTTTTAACGGTAGGAGGCGGTTTTGATTTTGAGTCCGGGGTACCCTCGGTGACCAAAACCAGCCTTTTGCATGTAATTAGCCATAGAACCCCACGTTTAGCAACCCACCCGTGCGTTAAGTTTACATGCTCCATCATGTTAACATGCTATGTGTTACCGCTTTCCTCGCCATGCCATGTTGCATTCATGAATTTGCATTGTATAAAGTCGTCGCGAGCGTCGTTTGTATAGATATTCCGTGTAGATATCCCGTTTAGTTTTAGTGCCTCTACGGTTAGTAGGAGGTTTCCTTGGCCCGATGATGAGTCGTGCATCCCATATGCGCGTTGTTCTTACGAGTTAGCCTTTAGGACGACCGGACGTGGGAAAATTTTGATCATCAAATTCCTAACACTGATCTAAACGGGTTTAAGGGACATTGGCCCGAGGAGGGTCAATCGCCCTTAGGCATCTGATCTTAGATCATTGTCGAAATTCGTGTGGATCAGGATTTCCCAAATTCGACCATCCGATATCAAGGACTTATCACTTAAAAGAAAACTTGAGGATTGGGGCAATCTTCCAAAGCTGTCGAATTCAGTCTAGGAGACTTAAAATCCATGGAGTTTGAGATACCTCCGGTGTTGGTCGTGCCCGAACGGCCACCCGTGATTCAAACTAGCCTTGAGATAATTTGTATCTGGATTGCAACATCCAAATTGCTTTGTCTCGGATGACCAGGAAAAGTGCTACGGCATCAACATTTAGGCTTTAGGTTGAAGCGCCGTACCTACCGAGTAATGGTTTACCCGGGGTGTTGGAAAATCTGTCGTGCAATGGCCTTAAGTGAGATTTGAATCCGGTAGATTAACCTTAGGTTGTATATGCCAGTCTAGGAGACTTTAAATCCATGGAGTTTGCGATACCTCCGGTGTCTGCCGTGCTCGAACGGCTCCCCGTGTCTCGAGCTATCCTTAAGTACATTTGCATCCGGATTTCAACAACCTTATTGTTCTGTCTCGGATGGTCTATAAGGAGATTGGCTCTGATTCCACGACGCTTGAAATTTAACCTGCCTGTCACGACTTACCCGTGGTTGTTGTTTGGAACATATATGCAATGTCTTAAGTGAGACCGAGACAGGTAGTCTAGATCTTAGGATGACACGATGACAACGACGCATGCACAACATTTTCTTCAATAAAACCAGGAGCACAATCTGAGTTCGACTTTTTTGCTTTACTGTCAGTCCTGAACCATTGGGCCAAGCAAGAAGACCTTACCCGTTTAGACACGACCCCTCGAAGACTGTCTCGACCTTCATCGCCAGTGTCTGAGACAAGTATGTCGGCAGATCAGGAACAAGATCCCCTGAATGAGATAGAGCGACTAAGGAACGAAATGCAAGATGAGAGGATTCGGAATGACACTCGAACTGCCCAACTCATGGCAATCATGGTAAATATCCAAAGTCGACTCCCTCCACCTCAGCAATAGATACCCGATGGTGGAGCTCGAAATGATGAGGTTCCCAATGATGAGCATCCGGAGCAGCCTCCTCCACCTGAAAATCCTCAGTTGGCTGAAATGCTAGCCAAGATCCTTAAGTTAGAAGAATCTGTGTCCAAAAGTGAGAAGCGAGCCATCACCGGTTTTGACATGGACAAACTATGCATCTTCCCAGGCGCCAAGCTCCCCAAGAAGTTCAAACATGTGGACTTTGAGAAATTTGACGGAACCGGAGATCCGAGGGGACATGTTCAGGCATATGTTAGCTCTCTCTCTCTTTGCAAGATGTTGATACGCCTGCTATGGCACAGATGTTCCATGAAACTCTCACAGGGCCCGCCCTCCAATGGCTCTTATCTCTTGACATCTCGAAGAGACAGACTTGGGAAGAAATGGTGGCTGCTTTCATCAAGCAGTATGAGTACAATGTCCAGCTCAAAGTCACCACTCGAGAACTTGAGAGTATTAAGATGAAAGAGAGAGAATCCTTCGCGGAATTTGTGAAAAGATGGAGAGCAAAGGCTGCGCAAATGACCGATCGTCCCAGTGATAAGGACCAAATGCGCATCATAACCAAAAACCTCCAGCCCGACTTAGCCCAATACATGATCACCGCCCAAGCTCACAACTTTGAAACTTATTTCGAAGTTGGTCTGTCCATCGAGGAAGCAATGCGGGATGGCATTCTAGGAAAAGATGACCCCACTCCAAAAACCAAGAACATCAACTCTAGGGATGACAACGCCCTATATGCAAATACCTCATCCAGCTCCACAAAACACAACTCCAACCAATCAGCACCCGTCAACAGAATCACAGTCCAAACCCACCGCTCTCAAAAACCACAAAGAACCCTCTCACAATTCTCCACACCCTTATCCTTGGTGTATAAGGAGCTCTATGAAGCCGGTCTTCTCAAACCACTTCAACCAACTCCTTTACCTCAAAAGCTCCCAGCCTATCACAACCCAAATGCCTTCTACGCCTTCCATCAAATGTCGGGTCATGCTACCGATGAGTGTCACCGCCTCCGCCACAGGATTCAAGATCTCATCGACAACGGATCCATCTCTGCTCCACTTGCGAAATTGAATACCTCGCCGAATCAATGAACCATTAATGGCCATGCATTAGTTCAATCTTCCACGAGTCTTGGAAAATTTCAAGTGTCGAGTCAAGTTTTCACTTCAAATTGAGTCAGTTTGTGTTTCGAGTCTGTTTATGTTTTTTCCTTCCTCGTCTATGTGTTTTCATGTTCGAGTCTGTAATATCTTGTTGTTGTTGTCAAATAAATAAGATAAAGTCGACTTTGTAGTCCCGAACTACGCACGACCTGATTCCTTGCAAAGGGATACGTAGACAACCCTTAGTGGTTCGGTCGCAACCATCAAATAAATGTCATCCCCCGTTGTGTTGAAATTGTCAATCATAAACTTGGGTTTTTAAGATAATCCCTCAACTTGGAATTGTTTTACACCATCATTTGAGAAACATGATAATCACTTCGAAACACGAGAAGAAATTTGATTGAACCCTTGCCCCGCACAAGGAGGATTTCCAATGGACCATTCCCCGGTGCCATCAAGAAGTAATGCTTTGACAAAGAAAAGCCTTCTAGGACGAAAACCCGCAAGGGCGGCCTAGGCAAAAGTTAAGGCAAAAAGCTTGCTAGATCAAAATTCAAAATGAGATCTAGGCAAAAGTTAGAGCAAGCATAAGTTCTCCCTATCAAGTTGCACAATTCAAAATGAAGAAAGACATTCTTTGCTTTTATTTCCCACATAAATATCCATTGCAAAGCCCATTTGAGCCTAAATCAAATTTCTTTGAAAAAGAACCCAGCTAGGCAGCTATCCCCCACGCTGGGGTGAAAGGAAAGAATAAAACGTGCCCAAGATGTAGGTGCATGAGAATTCAAGCCATCACAGGAATGGAAGTCTCAAACTCGTTGGCACACGAAAATGCCAAATGCAAAAGACACAACAAGATGAGGAGCACTGAAGAAATGGAATAGAAAAGTCAAATGAAAAGAAAGTGCCAATAAAAAACAAGCACAAAGGAAAAGAAAAGGAAAAGAAGAAAGCTCCCATCAAAAAGCAAAAAGGGCATGAATGGAGTCCAAGATAGCTGCTAGCTCAAACAACCCCGAGGAAAAATGAGATTTTTGAGCCTATTATCCTTCCTTTGTTAAGCCCATAACCTTGGCCCCATTACAGCCTAGATAAAGTCCTTTCAGATTGAAAAGTGCAACTTGATAGTGAGAGTCGCAAAGGGAAGAGTTTAATCTCCCTTGAAAAAGTCAAAGCATTGTGCAAACACTGGCGTCATGCAAAGCAAAAATCCAAACTGGGGCATATCAACGAGTCTTTATCAGCAGCCCTCTAAACTGGGGCATTTTTGAAGGAAAATCAATGAAGCATCATCAGCAATCTGGGGCATGGGTTCATGACAAGAAATCTTGTGTTTTAAGAAGATTTGAATGAACATCACTTGATGGAGTGAAACAATCACAAAATAAAAATTCAATTTTATCATGACAATTTCGACATTAATGGTGAGGCATGTTTGCCATCTTTCAGAACTTCGAGTCAACGTAGTCTTCCATATCTTTCGAGTCAACACATTCTTGCACCTATCTGTCAGGTCAACATGGTCAATCAAATTCCTTGGCCTTGTCTGTCTTATCAATGTCCATTCTTTTGTCCAAAAGGCCGATCAAATTCCTTGGCCTTGTAAAAATCCGCCTCTTTGTCAAGAGGCCAATCATGTCATTTTAATCCTTGACTCGTGGAAACGATTTCAATACATCAAAGAACTCGTGTTCGGGTACATGGTCAATTGGTCGCCAAAACCATCAGCAGAGCCGACAAGGAAAATCAGAATTGAGGTTCGTCATCTGTGGAGATGCGTCAACCCGAAATTGGGGCATGTCAGCCTAATGCCATTTCTGGGGGAAGCATACACCCAAATCCAGGACTGGGGGGAGCCTAAAAGTCTAAAACCAATCCAAAACCCAAGTCTTGCCAAGCTCAAACCCAAAACCTTGGCCAAAAGGAAAAGACAGTAAAGCAAAAGAGCCACCCCATTGAGACTCCTACTTTTTAAAGAAGGAATGTTGTCGTTGTTGTCGTCGGGTGTCGATGCATGAGTCACACGCAATGGTCCTGAGGGACAAACTTTTGAATCAATCGTCCTGAGGGACAACTTTTAAATCAATCGTCCTCAGGGACCAAACATTTTAAATCAATCGTCCTGAGGGACCAAACTATTACTATTGATTTAAGTTCCCTCACCATGTTGGCCAGGGGATAGATTTCTCACTATTGCTTGGAGATAGATTTCTCACCTATCATAGCCGCCTAGCTGGCGCACCCCAATCATTTTAGCCACCTAGCTGGTGCATCAGTCATATCAAGTTGTTAGTTGTCTTGATCACTCAGTTAGTGCTTTTAATCAGTTGTTCTGAGTATTTGTTGTTGATGAATCGTCGTGTCGCTAAGTCCATCACATAAATGTGTTTGGTTCAGTAGCGTATTGATTGCCTCTTTGCTCAGTAAGCAATCACATTTCCTCGATTGTCTCGTTGCTCAGTAGACAATCATCTTATCATTGGCTATCTTGTTGCTCAAGGGATAGCCCCATTAGATTTAGCTTCCCCGTTGTTCAGAGGGTAGCTATGCTTAATCGCTTTAGCCACCTAGCTGGTGCATATGAATCAATCACAATCACAATCACAATAACAATCACAATCCCAATCACAATCACAATAACAATCACAATCCCAATCCCAATCACAATCACAATCACAATCACAATAATTTGATTTTAGTGTTTTGACTCGCGAAGGCTTGTCGATTCACGTAAAATCATAATCCATTTGTTTGGCGTTTCACGACCCGGGAAGGCTCGTTGATTCGCATGGTTTGAATGTTTGGCATTTCACGACCCGGGAAGGCTCGTTGATTTGCATAATTCGTTTGTCTGGCGTTTCACGACCCGGGAAGGCTCGTTGATTCGCATGATTTGATTGTTTGGCATTTCACGACCCGGGAAGGCTCGTTGATTTGCATGATTCGTTTGTTTGGCGTTTCACGACCCGGGAAGGCTCGTTGATTCGCATGATTTGATTGTTTGGCGTTTCACAACCCGGGAAGGCTTGTTGACTCGCATGGTTTTGTTTGTTTAGCGGGCCAGGAAAACCCGTTGAACTTGTTTGCATATGCCCCAAGAACTACGCCGGTCTGATCCTTACAATGGGGTACGTAGGCAGCTCGTAGAGCACGACCGATTGATCTTTAAAGTTTTCCTTTGTGGCTTGAGATGTTTCGCGGGGAATGAGCCGGGTTGTCTATGTCTTGGACGTCACTCATACCAAATCAATGGCATCGAGTCTCGTCCAAGAGGGGCAACTGTAGACACCCCGATTTTGGACCCGGGATGCGCTCGAGCATTCCCGATGATGAAATAGACCAATCACGACTACCCGAAACTAGTGAAAATGGCTTGAACTTGATCAAAATCACCCAAAAATAACCAAACCAAGCAAAACCATCAACCTGCCACCAGTAACCTTGAGCGCTCAAGCCCTAGACCTTGAGCGCTCAAACCCAAAAATTCCACCTTGAGCGCTCAAGCCCATGGCTTTGAGCGCTCAACTCTGATCCCAGTCAGGAATCTGCAGAGTATCTCATCATGAGATTTCACGCAGGGAGGAGCGTCTAACCACCTGTATACGTCTTGTGCATGTATAATACGTCCTACATTGCCCTAATCTACTCCTAAATATACTCCTAACCCACTTTCAAATACAAACCCACTTCCTCTCTCTCCTTTTTTTCCTTCCCACTCACTCCCTATAAAAACCACCCACTGCCCATGGTTTCCAGGTTACCAATTCACACACTCCAGCCCTCTTACCACCTCTCCAATCATTCACCACTTTCTCCCTCTACAAAACCACTCAATCATCATCTAAACCACTTACAAAAACCATCCTTCAAGCTCCAAATTCGATCTTTGATCATCAATCAAGCACATACACTGTCTCACTCACCTAGAATACCAACCAAAACGTCCAGAATCAACCACTACTAAGCCAAGAATCAAGTTCAAGCTATAATCCTTTCCAAAAGGTAGTTAAACATGTGATGTATTCACTGTTTTGATCCCTCTGAGGGAGACCAATGAGTTCAAGCAAGTTCTTTATACTTGCATTGAACTCACAAGGGTCTAAAAGTTGTTTAGAAAAACTTTCAAAATCTGTAGTTACAGTAGGGGTTGAGCGCTCAAGCCTCAGACCTTGAGCGCTCAAACCCAGTTCTGGTTAGTCACAGTTTTATGCTTTTGGGCTTTATACAGACTTTGATCAACATAAAAAGGCTATTGAGGTGTTTATTTCGTTTTCCAAATAATCTTTTATATCTTAAATGTTCGTGCATGTACACCTTTTTGTCTTTTTATGATTTTTAATGTGTATAAACCTTGTTTTAAAGGGTAAATAGTGACTGAACCACCTTTAATCACTCTTGTTTAATATATTGGAGGTCCTGAGAATCATCAAAAATCTATTTAAAGGTAAAAAATCAGAAAGCTATATTATGGCTTGAGCGCTCAAGGTCATTCATTTGAGCGCTCAAGCTGTTCTAGAGCCATTTTGCTGGTTGCTAGTTGTTTCAATGATGGATCATGGTTTAACTTCTTTCTGGTGTGTGTGTGTTGTCATATTTGTGCTTATGATCTGGATCTCTCTCTCACATACTCTTTTAAGTGTTTTCCTTTGTTGATTTGTGGTGGTCTTCTTCTTTTATCATTCTTTTGAAGATCAAAGCTTTATGTTTTAGTCTATTTCTTCACTAAAAGGGTTTATTAGTGATTGATCTTACAAAGAATGAGCAAAGAAGTGATGAAGAGGCTTGAATTCATAGAAACCAGAAACTGGTTTGAGCGCTCAATCCATGAGCATTGAGCGCTCAAACTGTTTTGTGGACAATTTCTAATTTGACACTCCCAAGTCATTTTTGGGTGAATAAAACGTTCAATTAACCTTTTTGAAGTGTCAATGAGTGCTTGACCGACCAGGTGACTAAAAATAAGACGAATAAAGACGCGTCCCAAGCGTAGGACTCTCGACCAGTGTAGCACAATAAATCCGGAAGTACCGGAATCGAACCACAGAGACGACTGAAGTGCTTGACTCAAAAGTGTGAAAGTGCAGTTTTACCTGACTCTTAGGTAGCCACCCTTTGATTTGATGAAATTTATTGACTAATTACTAAGCTAATTGAACTGAACACAAATTACTAAAGCGAGCACAGCTGAGGGAACCCGGCGTCCGCGACTAGTCTAACCGATATTTACTCGGGCCACAATTCCTCTTTTTTACTGATTTTAGAATTCCAGAAAGGTTTCCCAACAAATGCGCACCACCTGTCACCAGATTTCGTGCGCATTCAAATTCTGGTAATGCCTGGGTTTGTTTGTTAGAAAAGTTTCTTGATCCCAAAATTGCTTGAAAGTTGAGTTAATTCGGCCCCGAGGTGAAATATTGATTAGTCTAGACGTGGGCGCCTTCGCCCCGCAGCCGCACTCTATACGACTACTCACTCATGATTATAAAAATTGTAGAAAACGAATTAAACCTAGATCTAAGCATGCTTGAAGATTGAAATATAGAAAGTGGACGATGATACCGTAGCTTGCAAGGAAAAACGGATCGAACTTGATTATTACTACTCAGCACCAGTCTGAAAACTAAAATTCTGGAAATAAGCTTGAATGCGAAACGCTGAATGTAGAACTGTAGCCGAAAACTTTGAAAAGCAAAAAACCTAAGTAAAATTCGTGGAAACCTAATCTGGGTAAAAACAAAAGTATTTATACTAAACCTAGTAATCCTAAGGAAAAACAAACGAAAATCGGAAATAATCCACGCGAATAGACTGAACGACGCCGTTACTGTGCTCGTTAACCGTTCGGTAGCGCTACAGGCAAATGTAGGTAGCGCTACCGCTTGATTTAAAGCGTGCGTTGACCGATGAATCCTCGTTTGACCGTTTGACCAATAATGCTAACACGCCGGTAGCGCTACACCTCTTTTGGTGTAGCGCTCAAGAACCTTCTGTTCTTTTTCTTGGACCCTTTGTGTCAATCCTGAGCGCTCCAAAGAATAGGGGTAGCGCTCCCGACGGGTTTCGATCACTTCCATGCAAAATCCGCTCAATTCCCCTCTCGGCCTACGTGCATGTACTCCAAATGTCACGAAATTGCACCTACAACCCTAAATTACCTGCAAAATACGTTCAACACACAAAAACACCACGTGCACATATTAAATGGAAAATGAAGCTTAAAATGCACGTCTAACATGCCAAATCACCCTACTTAGGCGCTCAAAAGCAAGTTTTCCACGCGCCTATCAATGAGCTTCAAATGTGATTAATCATGAAAAACCAACAGGAAAATGCATGAGAGGAATGAGGGTTGAGCGCTCAAGCCATCACCCTTGAGCGCTCAATCCCTATTCTGGGATCCAAATTGTGAATCAATATCTTATGTTCTATAATCTCTCGTGTCGAAGAACAATTTATGTTGTTATTTACTTCTGTGAATATTTAGAGTAATTTTCTTTATTGTTATCATCATCACCCATGTAGATCACGTGCACGAGCATCCACCGTAGATTTGTATATATTGTTGTTATGTGATTCCTGTCCCCGATTCCCGTCTACGTGGATAAATCGAATTTCAAATATTTCCAAAATCCCACAAAATGTTGAGTAGAGACCGGTTCACGGACCGGGCGAGAGGGGTGCCGTAAAACCCTTCCCCTCTCGTAACCAAACCCCCGAATCCGAGAAATCTTTGGTTCCGCCATGACCAGTAAAATCTTTTCCAATTGGCAAACGAGTCACATTTTTAATCGGTTTCTCGGGTTCGGACCTCAAATCCGGGTGGCGACTCTAACAATCACAATCTTTTCAAATGCAAAACCGAACCATTTCCGCGGGCCGTCCACACTTGGGCTATTTGTGCTTGAAGCACATAGCCGTATTAATTTCACGGGTCTATTCACTGGCTCGATTCCCTAAGATTGTACACGTGTTGCTCCAAGAAGTCATCCAAGGAAAACCGATTTCATCGTCAAATGTTCCTCTTGAATTTCGTCACCTTTGCTAGCGAGGAAAATAGTCGGCAAATGTACCTTGCTTGCAACGAAAAAACATAATTTTGTAGCCTTTGCTCAGTGGCAGCTCCAAAAATTTGTCTTAGGGTATTCAAAAATTACCTCTTTGTCACCTAACAAGAACTCAAAAAAATTTTGTTTTATAGGAAAAATGTTGTTTTTGGAAGTTACTAGATATCAATGCTGTTTTTTTATTTTATTTTATTTCATGGAAAGAGTTTGAATTATTTTAAGTAGAGAGCAAGCTTTTATATATTTTTTATAATTAATGTTTTCGGACTAGTATATATATATATATATATATAGGTTCCACTTACTATCCGGACTTTTGATTTCCGGACTTTTGATCCAAAAATTTTTTTTACGATCCGATCCGTCCAATGTGTTCAGAAGGTGTTTTCAAGGGTCCACGCAGAAAATCTTCAAAAAAAATACCGGGAAGGGCTTGATCCAAGCAGTTTTCGCAAAAATATATAAATACAGTTTTTGCGAAAACTGCTTGGATCAAGCCCTTTCCGGTATTTGTTTTTGAAGATTTTTCACGTGGACACTTGAAAACACCTTCTGAACTCATTGGACGGATCGGATTTTCCAAAAACAATTTGCAACACAAAAAAAACCAATTTTTTCTTATTTCCGGGAGGTGTGGATGTGAAGTTTTCCGTATATATATATATATACACACAATAAGCAAAATGTTGACTATTATTATATGGTGCTTACATATCCCAAGGGCCAGGATCCAATTGTGGATGGGCAAGAGGTTTTTAAATTTACAGTTTCAAAAAACAGAGTTTTTTATATTTCAATTATCATTGTTTATTGTGCGTATAATTTTTTTTCCGGGGCACTTGTGAGGTTTATGGTAGGCAGTGAGGACCCAGAAATTTACATAGTAAAGACACAATTTTGTAAACCTAACCCATACGTTTACAATTTCTTAAAATAATAGGAGTACTACATGTTTTTGGCTGGTAAAACAAATATTGGTAACTGTATGTGTAACTTCATGTTATAACTAATAGAGAAGGGTGTGTTTGCAAAAAAAAAAAAAAAAATAGAGTGACAATTTAGCACTTCAATAATAGATTGACAAATATTCGTACAAAGGGAATTCAAAAGTAATTTTATTGGAACGCAATCATAAATTATTGGGTATAATTGAAATATTGAAGAATACTAATGTCATTCTACAAAATTTAGTGGGGGCCCGTGCCCCCATGAGACCACATGTAAGTTCGCCTCTGATAGTAGGTGAAATAGTGTTTGTTTTTACAAAGCTTAGAAAAATTGTTTGAATTTAAAAGAGAAAAGAAAATTTGAAAATTATACATGTGAGGGCGAATTACAGAATATTCTTTCTGCTAAGATGAATGTTTTTGTGTTCATATGTAATTGAACTTAAAATCTTGAAAACAATATGAGAGAAAATAGCTAATTTCCTATTTGGACCGATGAATTACAAAAAAAATTTGTTCACAAACATTCGTGCACAAATTCGGCCAACTTGATAATTTGAATACCACGTGCATAGAACAATTTTGGACATACACGTGTTTAGATAGGTTTACAAGTGTGTATGTATGTAGCTGTCACGACCCAACCCAGAGAGTTAGAAATCATGACCGGCCAGTGATTCCAAATCACCACAGGCCTCTATAAAAATCACATTTGTACAGCTTTTCTAAGATAATCAAATCTAAACAATTGTAAAGCCGAATCATTAAATTTGCCAAAATACATACAGAGCTGACCTAACGTGCAACAAGAATACCACAGCTTTGGCACCACCAATACAAATTAGAGATACAATTTAGGAGCACCTCAATTTTATTACAAAGTGAAACTGATTCACATAAAATGACAGCAGTAGGAGCAACCATTAATCAATAACCACACGATATCCAGAGAGTCTTCTTTTACCTATTGTTTCCTGGAATGGATTCATAAAAACAAAACCATTCCAGTGAGCGTCACGATATACAAAGGTTCCATAATTAACATGGGAAAATAGTTTTACAAAAATTATCTTTAAATACAATTTTCCGAGCTTGAGATTGCAAACCATAAAATAATCAATAATGCAGTTATTCAGGCTCAAAACTGCCAAACCGTAATTTAATCATTTATGCAGTTATTCAGCAAACTGCCAAACCTCTAACATCTTTTATGGGCGGAAACCGGCAACTGTTTGGGGGAGCGACCCCACCATTTGGGAAATGATATCAAGTCCATAGGATACCCGGATATATCCTCTCATTTAGGCGCCAAAACTCAACGCCCAGATGTTTTGCCAAAACGGACGATATAGTCCGTTCACTTTTTCTTTTTCAATCGATCCCATGCTCATTTTTAAAATCTCATTTCCAAATTGTGCTTATTATGCACTATGATGCTTCCGTACAAGACATCTATTTTCAACGTATTTTATCGATCCAATTTGCAATTCATAAATCACAAAACATTTAAAATAAACTATGCAACCAATGTATATTCGCAACTCACCTTTAAAGCGTGAACCATAAAATATCGGGTGTACTAATTATTGACCACAGTGGTTGCCGATTGGGTGTTCGCCGGGAAGAGAAATGGTCGGCAATGATGCAGTGGAAGTTGGCCGGAATAGGTGTGGCAGGAGGAGATGAAATTGGGTTATTATAGAAGAAAGTGGAAAAGTTATTGTAGTGGGGTAATGGTATTGGTTGCAAGAAAACAATGCTAGAGATGATGCATTATAAAACGAGAGGTTCCAAGGGACAATCTTTTAGACAAAATTTAATAGGTATGATGCTCCACACCCAACTAATATATAAACGCATACTCAATTCAGATCTCTGCTCAGTCGAATTATTCATCGGACAAAATTTAATGGGGAGCGTTGCTACTGATATTGTTAGATGAGGAAGAAAAATATCCACCGACGGAGTGAACCGGCTGGTACTCGTTCGGTCGCGCTGTCTGGATTTCATTCCCAGAATAATATCAAAACTCACCTTTAAATGATAAACCTCCCAACCAAATATTGCCTACAAGCATTAACTCCATTGCCTGGAAAATAAAAAGGCGTGCAACGAAGTTCCTAGCTAGGAAAATAAACACACCGACAGTGTGTATCCGATCCCCAATCTGTTGTGTTGTTCGGGTTTCGATTTCCAAAGAAAATCTATAAATTTGGACTAAAGAAAATATTCTACATATAGCCGTGTGACGGAACCTGACAAGAATTCTAAATAATAAAGAAAAACTACGAGCAAATCAAGATTCACACATAACCAATAGTAATACTCTTTTTTCGTTTCCAAAAAGAAAACAGGGTTGTTACAGTAGCATAGTTCAAGAATCATCAGATTGGGGTTTCAAGCACTAGCAACCCATTTCTTCTTTAAATCATGCTAGGGACACTCTCAAGTCCCAATTTACATGAAGATTTACAAACATACTCAAACGATTTAAAGATTGTAACAACCCAAATTTTTGTAAAATAAAAAAAAACATTTAATAATTCAATAATTTTTTTTATTTTCTATTAATTGGATTATTTCCTTATGAAATTGATAAAATTCCTTTTTAATTTTGATAATTGGTTTTCAAGTTGTGCATGCAAATGTACGAGGCCGAGTAACACATCTGTTACACACCCGAATAACCCGGAGCTCCCTCTTAATATCCAAACCAACTCCAACCACCAACTTTACTAGACAAACTCAAGAATCAACGAAAAGTAGCAACGTGGCACAGAACAAGAGTAAGGTGGGTAATCAAAACATTTTGAAAATTGGAATTGTAGAGGGAAACATAAGTTCAAAGGGGACAGCCTTAGTGATTCCAGAGACTCAAGAAGATGGTTGCACTAATGCATGGGGCCTAGAAGGGGTTAAAAATACTGATAGCTCAGGAGATAAAGTTTTGAATGAGAAGGATGATTTAGAATTTGGAAACTCTTTGGTGGATTTAGATCTCAACCACATTATATCCAGTGACCCCATTGAGGATAACCATAGCCCAATTCAAGTTGCTGTGAAAAGTATTAAAGAGAAGAAGAGGAGGAAAAATATTGATGAAGTTCTTGGGTTCTCAAAAGTGAATAACCGTAATCATAAGTGTAGACACCCCGATTTTGACCCGAGAAACTTATCAAGCATTCCCAATGATGAAAATGTCTGATAGGAGCACGCGAAGCTTGATTGTGAACTTGGAAACCCCTCCTAAACCTCTTCAAAATAAACCCAAGCCTACACCACCTTCTAGTACATTCAAAACCCTCTTTTTTTGATATATAATACGTCCCAATCCATTTTGAAATGAGGGAGATATGCACGTTTTACCAAAACAACTTTTTTCCCGACCTTCTGAGGGTAAAATGGTCACATATTTTGATGTACAAATCATCTTGGGTTGAAACCACTTGGGTTAGAAAGTAGACTTGACAAGCTTTCCAACGCTTCAAACCATGCACAAAACGGAGTTCGGTAGCACCCGAAATGGCCCCGCAAAGTTTCATATGTTGTGCTGTCCCCTAATCCAGGCGCCTGGATTCCCTATTCCAGGCGCCCGGATTCACTCCAGATACTTGATCCCCAAGGTCAAGTGAGTGGGGAGGAGCGTCTTGGAGGATTCTTTGGGGATTTTCTGCAGAAATTTGTTAGAGAGATGATGACCTATGGTGACCCTTTAAACCTCACCCTTAAGAGGTCCAAGTGGCCCATTTTGAAAAGAGATCAGCTCTCCACCCCTTTCCTAATTGTTATGCTGCTGGAAAATTTTCAGAAATTCCATCCCCAATCCATCCCCCTTTGGTCTACTCATTTCTAGCCTAAAAACCCAACTTCTAGCCTAAAAAACCTCATCTTTCATCACCAAAATCTTCTTATTTCAACCATCCACCATCAAACCTAATCAAAAACCAAAGCAATCAGATCTTTACTTTTCCAGAAAATAGAATCCTAGCTCAATCAACCACCAAACATTACCCAAACTAGTTCCAAGTTCATCAATCAAGTCTTTCAAGGTAGTTCATCTACCAAAGTGTTCAAAAAGGCCCTGAGGGGGACTTAACCAGGTTCTTGCTAGTCCACTATACTAGTGGAAAACTTGGGAGAGGTTCAAATCATCAAGAAAGATATCTATTTTGTGCATCAGTACTCAATCCAGGCGCCTGGATTCACTCCATGCAGGCACCTGGATTCCCCTCCCCTTGCTGTGTTTTGCTCCTTTATTTACTCTCTTTTGATCATTTAAAGCATTAACAGGTCATTTGTGCATGCATTCATCACAATGTAATCATGAGAATCATTTTAAGGCATGGTAAAGGACATTTTGGTAGCAAAATCATGATTAAAATGTGGTTTTAAGTTTCTGTCTGGGAGGCCATCCAGGCGCCTGGATTGGCCCTTTCCAGGCGTCTGTATTCAATCCAGGCGCCTGGATCTGCCTAATCCAAGTGCTCAGTATGCAGTCCAGGTGTGCATGGCGTGGTGTTTGTGTGTCCATTTTGGGATCTTTCTGAGGCATTTAGTCACATTTTCTTGCATTTCATTGGGAGAAATCTCATTTTCATGCATTCATGATACTCGCACAAGCTAGATACCCATATCTCATTAATCTTTTTGATACATTTTTCGTGTTTTCACATGAATATGTGTACAAAGTCCATTCAAACAATATTTTCAAAATCCCTTAAGCATTTAGTAAAGACCGGTGGTTGCACCGGGCGCGAGGGGTGCTTTAAATTCCTTCCCCTCGCGTAATCTAGCTCCCGGACCCGAGAAATCTCATTTTGAGAGGCCGGTAAAGCATTTTCCATTTCAAAGGGCAAAAGAGTTATTTTTCAAATGGTTTCTCGGGTATAGTCCTCAAATCCGGGTGGCGACTCCATTCAACCAATCAAATCATTTTTCAAAACCATAACCGTTTTCGTGGACACCGCTCCGCTAGGTGTTCACAATAAGGGAGGAAGAAACAAAAACAATTGTGTGGTTTTTAGATCTGCAGTGGCTGCTGCTGCGTTAAATGCATCTATTTCATCAGAGGGAATTATCAATAGAAACAGAATCCTTTTGGATGAAGCTCGAACAATCTGGACTGTCAACAAAATGTTTGGAATTGGTTATGATGGTCCTGAAGAGGAAGTGGTCAGCAAGATTGCGGAAATGGAGGCTCAAAGGAATGATGAGTCTATAAGTCTAGAGTTCTGATTGTTTTCTTATTGGCAGTGTTTTGTTTTTGGGTGTGCTGAAGCTTTCCTTGGCTGTGTTTTTTTGCTAGGTTGATGGGTGGTTTTTTGTTCAAGGTTGAAATTGAGGTTGGTATGCTTATGCATCTGTTAATCTTTGGGTTTATTTTCGGGTTTAAGGCTGTGTTTTTTTGGGTTTTTTTTAGGCTTTTTGGAGTGTTTTTCTTGGGCATATCTTATCTGTTTGGTGGTTAGGGTTTTGTTCTTGCTGATTCATAAGGTCTGATGCTATTTCAAGGGATTGGTTGGGGGCTGCGTTTTTCTTTCGGTGCTTCAGCAGGTGCTCCCTGAGTTGGGTAGCAAATCTATTGAAGGCTTTGATGAGTTTTTTTGTTGTAATTTGGCTGGTGTCTTGCCATCCAAAGGTTCCTTTGTTATTTCCCTCTTGGGTCCTAGGTGGCATTTTTGTGATGCCTTTGCGCTTAGGTCCTTTTAATCTTTGTAATATGTTTCCAAAGATTAATAAAAAAATTCGCCGTTCAAAAAAAAAAAAAACTTTACTAGACAAACCTAACCTTGGTACTTTTATGTACAAACCTTACAACCTTGGGACTTGTTATTTTGACCATGAGAGAGAGAGAGAGAGAGAGAGAGAGAGAGAGAGAGAGAGAGATGTGTGTGTGTGTGTGTGTGTGTGTGTGTGTGTGTTTATGTGTACTCTTGCACATGCAAGAGTAAATGCTAGGTTACTTGAACAAGCAAGAGTTTTGTGTGAGGGAAAGCCCTAATAGCTAAGTTTTGTACCAAAAACTAGTTAGATCAAGCCTTACTATTTTGGGAGAGAATATACTATATAGTCTAACTTGGACAAGCACATGCATTATACTTGAACTTGTATACAACCTACAAACCTAAACCTAAGCAACCTAAGACTTGGCCACCAAGTACCATAAAACATGCATCCATGTTTTAAGGAAGCATATTCCTCATATAGGAGCCTATTGAGCTCAACCCTAAGGTACTATCCTAGCACATGCACAATTTTGGTGTATAAGCTTCCAAAAACACCCCATAACAGAGGTGACCATACAAAATTCTACACAACAAGGGGCCTATTTCACTACACTATCTTTCCAGGTAACTTCTTCCACTTGTTAACCCCTTAACTTGTAAGTACATAGAACCTAGGACTAGACCTAAAACCTAGCCTAAAACTAGAGTGGAAGTTAGCACCCACCATTTACTTCCCACATGCCAAATTGATGGCACATTTACACCCCATATGGAGTGGTTCGGCCAAGGCTAGGGAGAGAGAGAGAGAGCCGAGAGTTTTTTAAGGGGGGGAGAGAGAAAGCCCATTTTGCTATTTAAGGCCATGCATTCTTCTACTAACTTACCACCTTTTCTAGCCTTTCTCCTTTTGTGTTAACTTTCCTCTTTTAAACCTATTCTAATCCCACCAAAGTCAAACCATTTAGTTTCTAATTAAATTCCTACTAAGTTAATTGGTAGAGAAGTTGGTTGATTAGAGGACCTCTCACTCACAAAGGATTGCTTGTTGGCTTCCGGTTAACACCCGAAAATTTGAGGTAGTTTACTAAACCATCTTTCTAATTAGTTATTTCTAGTTCATTAAGGAACTTCTAATTAGTTTTCTATGTTGGGATTTGAAGCATGTTTAAGCAAAATCATGCATGTATTAAAGTTTCTTAGTTGTTACTTAGTTTCTAAGAAAGATTAAAGAGAGGATTTCATGTTGAAAAGTGTTAAGGGTTTCTAATTAGAATGATTCTACACGAAATTAGTGGTTGATTCCATGAGATTAAACTAGTTCTAAGTTGATTAGAAGGGATTAGAAGATAAAGTTTAAATACGGTATATTAGAAAGTTTCTAGTTAGATTATTCAAGTTTCTTGAAATTACTAATTAATTTGGGAGAGTTACTAACTTGATTCACTAATTAAATGATTCTTTTTAAAATTAGTAGATTGATCATTTCTAGAAAGAGTATAAATTTTACTAACAAGGTTTTTACTTGATTAAATAGTTTATTTTGGAAAGACTAGAAGTTTAAAAAATAAATAAATAAAGTGTGTGGATGAATTTTTCCAACATCAATTATTTTCTAGGAATTTTCTACTAAAAAGTTAGTAGAAATATTTCTTTTAAATAAAAGTGTGTTGTTGTGTTTAAAAGATTTTTGTAAAAAGTTGATTAAAGTTTCTTGGAAAAGAAAGTTTTCAAAAAGTTTAAGTTGGATTTTCTAAAAAGAAGTTTTTAATTGTTTATTTAAATTTTTGGTGAGAAAATTTTATGACAAAGATGGGTTTAATTCTTTGGTGATGAATTTCTAGAAAAAGTCAATTTTGGAGAAATTGCAAGAAAAAAAAAGTTTATTAATTTTATTCCTTCTAGAAAAGAAATAAGTGGAGTTTTAAACGAAAAAGAGAGAAATTGAATTTTTGGATAAAAATAAAGTTTATAAAGAGAAATGTTTATTTTGGGGAAAGTTGGTGCATTAAAGTGCATGATTTTTATGTAGTGTTTTTCATGAGAGAAAAACATGATTTTTTTTATGAGAAAAGTCCTTGGAAATATTGCATGGGCATTATTTTGAGCATATGAGATTGAGCACGTACACGATACATTACAATACGGAAAATGAGAAAGTTTGAATAACTGTTGATGAGAAAATAAAGATGAGAATGAAAATGTGATTTTGAAATGAGAAAGAGTTTTTCGGGAGATAAAATGTGAATTTTTGGGAAATGAAATGAGATGAAATGGATTGATGCCACCTCAAGTTCCACGGGGAGAACTTGGAGGTTTGGGCTAAGCGTGCACAACACATGGTGAACGGACCTTGCAAACATGCTGTTAAGTTCGGTGATGCAAGATGGCCGAGATTGTGATGTGTGAGTCGCGGGGCGGACGAACCATGCAAACAGGGTGTTAAGTTCGGTGATGCACGATGGCCGGAGCCTCGAGCGGAAAGGTTGGTGCCGCCAGTTGAAAGGAGACTTAAGCGGACCAATAACTTTCGAGTGGTGGGAGACGTATGAGATTTGAAGAAGAATGCTGAAAGAGGCACTGATACGAGAAAATGATTTTTGGGAACTGATGAGAATTGAGATACGTTTTTGAGAAACTGATGAGAATTGAAATGATGAACTGTTTGAGAAACTGACAGGTGGCACTCTTTTGAGATACTGAAATGAGATACTGTTTCTGCGCATGTGTACTCTGAGCCGCATAGACACGCATGGTGCATTGCATGACTTTACTGTTAACAAATCTGAAATACTGTTTTGAGCTTATTGTTCTAGAATTGCCAGATTTTTTTTGACACAGAAATGAGAAGATTATATTAATGAACGTCCAGCGACACTTACAAAAACGGAATTCATTACAAAGATCTTGGACAAAGCCAAACTAATCATCTTAATAGAGAACAAGAAACGCACAAGGCAATCGATATGTTTCACCCTAACCCAGACATAGTCTGACGCAAACAGCGGCACTTACAAGATTCATACCTAGAATCAGCATCTCTGAAGAGACTTAGTGCTAGTTAAAGATAAAAGACAAAGAATACCTAGACGATCAGATGGACTCCAACCAAACATGCTCGCACCAATGAACTCTCAAAACTACAGATCTTCAAAGCCGCCACGAGTTGCCCTGCCAGCGATATCATGTATGGTAAGAACACTGTTGGCACATATACCATTTTAAAGCAACCACGCCTGAAGTACCCGATCTGTAGACGAAAATTCATCCGAAGACGAAACTAACAACTCTCACAAAGCGAGAGACATAACCCTCTCAGATTAGACGACAAGTATTCGATCTGGGGAGACAAAAGAAAAAGAAAGAACGAACGAAGAAAATAAATAGTACCATGGCCCTCCCCTCCCACCACCATGGGTATTGAAACCTTAGGGGGGAGGGGAAGGAGGAAGAGTAATATTAGTGGTGGCTAAGGTTTTTGGAGAAAAGAAAGAGAGAGAGCACCAACTCCAACCTTTGGGACCGATTAAAGCCGATAAATTTCCCTTCACCTAGAATGAGTTTACAATTTCTAGAATTGCCAGTTAGAGTTAGAGATTTGGTATAGTAGACTATTGGGCCTTGTTGCTCACAGTGTTGCACTTGTGTGACCCTGGCATAATACCACGATGTTGCTTGTGCGACTCTGACGTATTATGTCAGATTGTCGAGATGGACACGATCCATTCTATGGAGAGCAGGCCTATGGAGTAGGAAGTGTTGCCGGATTGGGGAATGACCCGGCGCAGGGGTAGAAGAAGACGTAGAACCACCCCGGTTGTTATTTATAAAGTTAATGGAGACATTATTATTTGTATTAAAGTTTATGTCTAAAATTTATTTATGGTTTGTAATAATTATTGACGTGCCCAAATTTTGGGGGTGTTACAAAGATCTAAAATCACCACTGTGACATACTATGATGTGCACTTTAGATTTCAATGCACAACAAATATACATGTAGACACCCCAATTTTTACCCCCGTGCATCCAAACAACAATTCCAGACTTCAGAATTCTTGGACGAAAAACATCCCAAGCCGTACGGTTTACTCCTTAGGCCGTGCGGTTCATCCTTCAAGAACCAAACCGTACGGTTCACCCTTTTGAGCCGTGCGGCTAACCTCCCTAAACCGTGCGGCTATGTGTCAGATAATATTCGAAAATTTATTACAGAAGCATCTCATCATTACAGAAGGATTTTATGCCGATTTTATTCGTTTTTTTTCGCCTATAAATTACCTCCTCCGCTCCCATTTTTCACGGCCAAGAAAATTCCGTACCGTTCCGATACGCCGCCAAAATTTCTCCGGTCACTTTCCCGTTCAAAACCTTGTCCGAAACTTTTCGTCAACACTACAGCCCACTCTTTGCTGCCTTATTTTTACCTCCAATAATCCGTAATCTATATTCAAAACCTTCATTTGAAGTTCACGTCCAAGAATTCTTGAAATTCTCGAGTTGTTCGAAGCTTTTAACAAAGGTACGAATCGTGTTTTTTTTTCAAGCCGGGTTCGAAACCTTGGTTCATTGAGGGGACCCCCGGGTCTAGGATGACTCTAATAGTCATTTCTAGGCTCGGATGGTCGAATGTTTCACAAAAATCAGGATTTACAAGCAAAAACAAGCTTCTGCCGGAAAATCAAAATTTTGAAAAATTTGTCAAAAGGTAAACCGTGCGGCTCACTTATGTGAACCGTACGGCCAAATTAAGTGAGCCGTACGGCTCACCTGTGCGACACAAAAATTTACTCTGTTTACCCCCTGTTTGTGCTCTGTTTTCTGGTTTTCCGTACCTTCTTTACTGCATTTTCACCCCCTTTACTTCTCTATTATTGTTATTAAGTCTTTTGTTTAACTTTTATTTCCGTTATGGTTCTATTTAATTTCTTTATTTGCTTGTTTATTTGTCAAGATTTTCAATAAAATATTTTCCAAAATCCCACAAAAATTTAGTAAAGACCGGGAATTTCCCGGGCGAGCGGGGTGCTTTTCGACAAAACCTTCCCCGTTCGTAACCTGGCTTCCGAATCCAAGAATCATTTCGCAGATCAAACCTTTTCCAAAAATGGCACGAGAGTCATCAATTATTTTCAACGGTTTCTCGGGTACCAAAATCGTTTTCTAAAGTAAATCCCGGGTGGCGACTCACATTTTCTGTTTTCCTCGAGCCGCGTGGATCTCACCGTCCACAAAATGGCGACTCCGCTGGGGAGTTCTTAAATTAATTCTTATTTTGGTATTTTACACTTGTAAAACGACCTCCGAAAGCTTGACAAAAACGAACACGCCCCGCGTGATCGAGAAAGGAATGGTGTCATAACAGGGCTACGCCCGACCAATCCAGACTGGAGCTTTCCCGGTTGTTTGCCTGCGTAAAATTTCAAAATAAAAATTGATTTATTGGTGAGCCAAATTTGAAAAATATTTGTGGGATTTTGAAAACAATTTTTATTGTTAAGCTTTTGCATTGCACGTGCATGGTTACTAGCCTCGCCACTGCGTCTTGGTTACCCTACCCGGCTTGCTGGTGTTAGGACATCCCAAGATTCTCGGCAACCCCGGACGATGATGAGCCAGCCTGCCGTTCGACCTTTGCCATGCAGTACACTTGGCACTGGGAGGCAAATATTGGCTCTAGTCTGGGTAACCCCCTTTAACCAAAACCCAGCCTTTGCATATAGTCAAACCGTAGTACTTTCCAACCTAAGACAGGGGCCCGCAGGGTAGGACTATCTGTTATATCCTGTTTACCTGTTATCTGTTATATTTTGTTTACCTGTTAGCATATCATCTTTTTACCTGTGCGTCTTATCTGCATGTCAATCGTTCATTCATCCTTGTGTATATCACTCCATGTACATACTGTCTCCGTCTTGCATGTATACTTAGGGTGGCGTAACCTTAAATCATTACATCATGTTCACATCCACAAGGATTGCCCCGACAATCGCGCATTGTGTTGGATAGACAAAAATTCCTCAAAAAAAAAAATCAAAAAAAAATCAAAAACAAAAATTCAAAAAATGCTACAACTGGCTCTCTTTCCCAAAATAAAATACGCATTTCCTGTGTGGTAGAGTCATAATGTCTGGAGCACCATACAAGCGATTCAAGTCTACCCTCACCACCCACCAAGGGGCGCCCGTGTGGATAATCGAGGAAGTTCAGCCCGAGCAACCTCCATGCAAGCCAGAAGAGCCTCTGCCAGGAAAGCTCAACATAGAAGACCACATGGGGGAGGACCTTGATGAAAAACTCAGTCTGTTGGCTGAAGCTAACTTGCCAGGCGTGTCTCTCCAGTGGGATGCAAACGAAGGATGGAAATTTTGTTTTCCAGAAGAGCCAGAACCGATGCCAGAGAAAATCACTTTGATGATGGAACAAGATGACGGGGAATTCGCAACCATGCCACCCGTGAAATACTTTGATACCAACGGCCAACCCGTTTACTACTTTGAAGACCCAGTTACGGGCCATAAGTATTGGGATGATTGTGAATGTGATGTTTGCTTTGCGGACTGCGTCCTCAATAATGATGGCATGACCCCACAGCAGCTTAAAGAACAGTACAAGCAAGAAAAGAACGAAGACCCCAAGGGGAAGGGAAAAGCTGATGAAACAGGAACCTCCGCAAGGTCGACATCTCCAAATCATCCTCCCTCTTAAGAACAAGCTTTCAAAGCCAGAAATGATCATCCAGTGAACAAATCAAGCCAACAAGGGTTTCTTTTTGAAGAGTCAAGTCAACATGCGACTCTTGTCTGTTATCGAGTCTGTTGCTGTTCGTTATCGAGTCTGTTGCCGTTTAATTATCGAGTTTGTCGCCAGATGTAAATATCCACTGACTTAATCCAGCCAGCAGGGCTTCTTTTTGAAGAATCAAGCCAGCTTGTGATTCTTGGCACCTTTAAATTATTGAGTCTGTTGCAAATTTGATTATCGAGTCAGTTGTCGAGTCAAGTCATCGCGTCAGTTTGTAAAAATTCCATGCTTTTAATGAAAAAGACCTTTTGAGAAAAAGAGCCAAAATTGTAGTCCCGAACTACGTCACGGCCTGATTCCTCTCCATAGGGATACGTAGGCAACCTCCGCTCCGGCCGTTGTTTTCATAGATCAGAGGAATTTGAATGTATCCGACATAATAAGAAGGAAATTGGGGCAATCCCTTCATGCATCATGCATCATGCATCATTTTCTTGTACATGTACCCTTTTTCCATTTTGCACGTACACTGCGCATTGCATCCCTAAGTTCTATTTGTGCATATCATCAGTACTAACCATTGGCAAAAAGAAGAAAAACCTCATACCGAGTTGGACTCGAATCCCCGAACAGCGATTGGTTCGAACTGAGTCAGGAACAGAACAGTCAACCGGGAGTTCAGTTATGGCAGAAGAAACAGATGAAATTCAGCTTCTCAAGGATGCTTTAGAGGAACAGAAAACCAACAGCGCCAAGCAGATGGCCCAAATGATGCTCATGATTCAGAAATTAACTTCTCAACTCCCAGGAGCATCGAGCAGCCAAAACATGGAATCAGTATTGGCCAAGCTCTCTAAACTCGAAGAGTCTGTTCAGAAACATGAGAAAATAGCAGCTACAGGAATCGATATGGAGAAGTTGTGCCTTTTCCCAGATGCGAAACTCCCCGACAAATTCAAACCAATGGACTAGGACAAGTTTGATGGCAGTGGTGACCCGAAAGCTCATCTGCAAACGTATGTGGGTACTCTATCCATGTATGACGTTGGGAAGGATGCAATGGGCCAAATGTTCCAGCAAACTCTGACTGGGCCTGCACTCCGCTGGTTTCTAAATCTGGACATCTCCAAGAAGAAGACATGGGAAGATATTGGGGCAGCCTTTGTCGCCCAATACAATTACAACATTCAGCTTGAGATGACTGTGCGGGAACTGGAGTCAACCAAGATAGGGAAGAATGAGTCCTTCGCTGACTTTGTTAAGAGATGGAGAGGGAATGCCTCTCAAATGATGGAACGGCCTTCAGAAAAGGAACAGATGAGAATTATCACGAGGAATCTAGAACCGGATTTTGCTAAACACTTGGTGGTCTTTCAGACCACCGCTGACTTCAAGACTTTCTATGAAGCCGGCCTGGCAGTTGAAGATGCTCTCCGAAGCGGCATATTTGAGAAAGGTGAATCTACCCCTAAACCAAGACGAGTTTACTCGGGCAACAGCAACACCTTATTTGGACCCAACAACTACAGTCAAAACCAAGTCAGCTCTTCCAACCCCAAACCAATCAAAACCAAACCTGTTAACCAGATCGCAACCCAGTCACGATTCCAGCCAACAACTCCCCCATCAAGAAGAGAATTTCACCCACTCCCTTTTCCCCTTGTCACAGTATACAAAAAACTCCTCGACCGAAAAGCCATCCAGCCTCTCGAACCTCGGGAACTACCCAAAGAACTCTCCCCCAACCACAATCCAAATGCCTACTGTGCCTACCACCAGATGCCCGGCCATCACACCAACAATTGCATGCGTCTCAAACACAAAATCCAAGATCTTGTGGACGATGGAACCATCCCACTTCCCGATCAAAAGCCCAACACCATTTCCAACCCTTTGCCAAACCACAAGCAAAACACCCAAGTCAGCCAGATATCCTTCATCCCCACTACAAAAAACCTTACCTCCACTACATTTGACCCAAGCCTATATATCGTCACAGCCACCGAACCAAAACCCGTTGTCTCCCTGCCAGAAGATCTTGGGGTTCATTTCCTTTCACACACCAGAACAATGCAAAATCCGAGATGGAGTGACGTTGTGGAGGAAGAAGAATGGTCCATGAGCGATCAGGATTGGGAGGAATCCCGACGAGCATTGTTTGGTTCTTTGCTAATCTCTGGGGACCCAAGCCAATTCATCATCCCCGAATTCCTGGAGAAGCCCACTGTTCACATTCCAGAAAGTTCCCATGTCTATCAGGTCAATGTTACCAAGCAAAGCAAAGAAGAAAAGGATCCAAACCCTCTAGAAGAAATGCTGAGGCCAGACAGGCATCTAACAGACAGTATCTCGCCGCTTGCACGCTTCAGAGAAGAAGGTCATTCTGTCATAGAAGCCGCCTTCGGAAACCAAGATTGGTTCCCACAAGCATACATTAGTGACGGGTCTTTACCACAACCATCAGCACCATTCCCGCCATCATCTAATGTATCAGTACTAGTCGATGACCCTCTGACTACCATCTGGGATGAAGAAGCAGTAATCGATATCCGAGTAAGCAATGATGAGGTGTGGACTGTCAACAAGGCCATGTTGGACCCATCCTTTTGGCAAGACTCTGAGGTAGACAACCTCAAGACATGGATAGAAGCAGTAAAAATCGAGGAACAAAGGACCAGAAACGATCTGATGAATTTCTGGGCCGAGGATCAAGAAACAATGTAGAAAAGGGAAGCTATCAGGGCTGGCAAACGAAAGGTCAATGAAGAATACATGAATTTCTGGGGTGAAAATCAGGAGTTATGGGAAGAAACGGTCAACAGAATAACCAGAAGTGGTCGAATCTACCAACCAGCTCACCTCCAAGGTGGAAATTCCTCCAACCATGCCACGGTAGGGGATTTTGTTTGGGATGATCCCATCCTCGAGGACGCAATTCCTGACCATCCAGAAGACACTATCCAACAGAATCTGGCTGCTAGGCCACTCCCGAAGAATCCCCCGGTAACAAGTGATCCAATTCAGAAACAGCTCGAGAGAACTCCTGCCTCAGTGTCCATTTGGGGGTTACTCTCTTCATCTCGGGAGCATCGTTAGAAACTGATCAAAGTTCTATCAAACACGGAGGTACCACCAGATACTCCTCCTGAAACAATGGTGGCACTGCTTACACCAACTCATGCAAAGCATGTTGTAGTTTTCACTGAAAAGGATCTGCCACCAGAAGGAGCCGGTCACAACAAGCCATTGCACATTACTCTGAAGTGCATGGAAAAGTGGGTCCCAGTTGTGTTATTGGATAATGGATCTGCCTTGAATGTCTGTCCTCTGCGTACAGCCTACTGTTTGGGTTTTAAGAACAAGGATTTTCAGCCATCAAATCTTGGAGTACGTGCTTACGACAACACTCGACGGGATGTGATTGGGACCGTTCAGATGGAAATAATGATTGAAAATTTTGAGACCAGTGTTGAGTTTCACGTGCTCGACATCCCCTCATCATTCAACCTGTTGCTGGGCAGGCCATGGCTCCACCGATCAGACATCATGGATGTACCTTCCTCCTTGCATCAGAAAGTTCAGCTCGGGCTGGCCACATGAACTTTAACCATCTACGGAGATTCTGGAATTCGCCCGCACATCCCTGACAATGCTCCCTTGCTTGAAATTGCTCACGGAGAAGAGGATATCGCTCTGGGAGGTTTTTCTTTTGATACTTCCGATGGTGTATTTACTATCAAGATGGATGAAGATTTCTCAATAAGATCAACAGCTCTGGACATGATGCTGAGAATGGAGTATTTGCCCGGTTTAGGGCTTGGTCGCAACAATCAAGGGGTAGCAGAATTCCCCAAGTTTCTAACAAACAACCGCCGTTTTGGGCTCGGTTATGAATCTGGTCAGGACAGGAAAGTAAGAGCTCGTGCCGAAAAAGGGCCTATCCGCTTCACGAAAGCTCCAGAGGCTATCTACCAAGGGAACACAGAGCCATTCTGGGATATGGAAACAAAAACCAAGCTGCCAGGATTTGAAATCTTTTCTGACAACACCTGGAGTAGCGAGGATGAAACAGAAGAATGGGAGGAGCCAGCTAAAATGCTTCATGTTGACTGGATCAAAGTTCTTGACTCAGGGAATCTTTTATCACTGTTTGGGGAAGAAAGTCCACTAGGTATGAGAGAGGGCGAGCCTGCTGCAACGCTTGTTGATTTAAAGCCTGGTGAGGATATGGAGCTGATGATGCTGGGACAGGAAGCTCTGGAAGATGTTACCACGCTCATTGTGGATGCCAATGGAACTTATAAAAATTGCACTTTTGTACCTAGAATCATTTACACTGGCACTGATTTTGAATCTAAGTCTGAGTCTAGCACTGCATCTAGTATTGAGTCTGGTTTCGAGTCGGAGCCTGAATCTGTTATCACTCCACGTCATCACTTCTCTTTTGAATTTGAGTCCACTCTCATGTATCATGCCCCTGGGGCCCTCTCCTTTGAAATGAATGAAATCGACTTTGCTTATCTTGCTGTGTCTGAAATAAATTGTGTCGACCCCGATGATGAGGGGATCGAGTTTGAGGAAGAAATTCCAAAAGAACTCCGATCTCTAATCGAAAGGGAAGATGAATGGCATGCTCAGCCTATAAAAGAAGAAGTTGTTTCTATAAATTTGAGAGATGAGAGTAATCCGCGCATGGTTCAAATCGGTTCCGGACTGTCTCCAGAAGAATTTAAAGCTCACTCGGATCTCCTGAAAGAATTCGAGGATGTTTTTGCATGGTCACACGCAGATATGCTCGGTATCGACCCTGAGATAGTGGAGCATCGAATCCCTTTGTACTCTGATGCAAAGCCTGTCAAACAGAAACTGAGGAAGATGAGACCAGATTGGGTGTTGGAAATCAAGAAGGAAGTTCAAAGACAGATAGATGCAGGATTTCTAATAGTCACTGAATACCCTCAATGGGTCGCGAATATTGTGTCTGTTCCTAAAAAGAATGGGAAGATCAGGATCTGTGTAGACTTCAGGGATTTGAACAAAGCAAGCCCGAAAGATGATTTTCCTCTGCCACACATAGACGTGTTGGTAAATAACACCGCAGGGCACGCATTGCTATCATTCATGGATGGATTTTCAGGATACAATCAGATTCTCATGGCTCCCGAAGATCGTGAAAAGACTACCTTCACTACGGAATGGGGCACCTACTGCTACAGGGTTATGCCATTCGGGCTGAAGAACGCAGGATCTACCTACCAGAGAGTTGCCACGACGTTGTTACATGACATGATCCACAAAGAAGTAGAAGTGTATGTGGATGACATGATTGTCAAAGCCAAGGAAAGAGAAGGGCATCTGCCTGCCCTCAGGAAATTCTTCGAGAGAATCCGCAAATACAGATTGCGCCTTAATCCAGAGAAATGTACATTCGGAGTCACAGCGGGAAAAATGCTCGGATTTATGATCACCACACGAGGGATTGAGGTGGATCCATCAAAAATCAAGGCCATCCTTGAAATGGAGCCACCTCGAACAGAGAAGGAAATACGGAGTTTTCTTGGAAAAATCCAGTTTATCAGCAGATTCATCGCCAAGTTAACCTCTACTTGCGAGCCAATGTTTCGTTTACTCAAGAAAGGTGTGTCATTCAAGTGGGACGATAAGTGTCAGCAAGCTTTCGAGACCATCAAGAAGTATCTCCAAAACCCCCCAGTGTTAACACCACCCATGCCAGGGCAACCTCTCATTCTATACCTATCTGTCACATCTTCGGCTATGGGATGCATGTTGGCGCAAGAAGGAGAAAGAGGAAGTGAGAAGGTTGTTTACTACATCAGCAAGAAAATGATGGGGTGTGAAGAGCGATACACGTCACTAGAGAAAGTCTGTTGGGCATTAATCTAGGCCTCCAAGAAGTTGAGGCACTACATGTTAGCTTACTCCGTAAGGCTAATCTCTCGAATGGATCCACTCAAGTATCTGTTCGAAAAGCCAGCACTGACAGGCAAACTGGCACGATGGTTGCTAATGCTGGCAGAATTCGATATCAAGTACATCACTCGGAAGTCAGTAAAAGGGAAAGCAGTTGCAGAATTCCTGGCAGACCATCCTGTGGAAGGACCAGAGGATGTAGAGTTTGAATTCCCTGACGAGAATGTAATGACAACAACCAACGACGTCTGGATGCTGTATTTTGATGGGGCAGCCAATCAAAAAGGATTCGGAATCGGAGTATTGCTGGTCTCACCAGGAGGGTCACACATCCTTTTTGCTTTCAAGTTAAATTTTGAAGTCACCAACAATCAAGCGGAGTATGAAGCGTGCATAGTAGGAATGGAAGCTGCCTTAGAAATCGGGGTCAAGAGACTGGAGGTAGTCGGAGATTCCAATTTGGTGGTGTCGCAAGCCAACGGGGAGTGGAAGGTGAAAGAAGACAAGCTTAAGCCTTACCACCAAGATCTCGAAGATCTAATCCCACGATTTCAGATGGTCACATTCACTCATGTTCCGAGATTGAAAAACAGATTTGCAGATGCTCTAGCTACTTTGGCCTCAATGGTGGAGATACCAGATGGAGTTAAGCTCAGACCAATCACAATTGAGCAGAGGGACAAGCCTGTTTTTGAATATGTCATGGTTGTCAATGAGCCTGACGACGGTCTGCCATGGTATCACGACATTTGGAACTTCATCGAGAAAAGGGAATATCCGGCAGGAACTGAAAAGAAGGATCAGATTGCTCTTCGGAGATTGGCCTCTCAATACATCATTTGCGGAGGAATGCTATACCGGCGGTCACATTGCGGGATGCATAAGTTGTGTGTGCATGGTACAGAAGCCGCCATGATCATGGAAGAAATTCACGAGGGGGCCTGCGGTCCTCACATGAATGGAATAATGCTTGCAAAGAAGATTCTCCGTCAGGGGTATTACTGGTCAACCATGGAAACTGAGTGCGTCCAGTATGTGAGACAGTGTCACAAGTGCCAGATTCACGCCAATCTCATGCATATACCACCGTCAGAATTACACTCCATGACTTCACCTTGGCCATTCTCTACCTGGGGCATTGACGTCATTGGCAGAATTACTCCGGCAGCGTCTAACGGGCACAAGTTCATTTTAGTAGCAATCGATTATTTTACCAAATGGGTCGAAGCCGCTTCATATGCAACTTTGACAGCAGTTCAAGTTTCCCACTTCATCAAGCAGAACATCATCTATCGATATGGTGTCCCTCAGGCGTTTGTATCAGACAACGGGGTTCATTTCAAGGGCAGAGCCGCAGATACTCTCGAAGACTTTGGAATTCAGGTTCATAAATCAACTGTCTATCGGCCACAAACCAATGGAGCCGTAGAAGCAGCAAACAAAACCCTCAAGACGATACTGGAAAAGACTACTCAGTCAGCAAGGGATTGGCACGAACAGCTGCCGCTAGCACTATGGGGATACAGGACGTCCATTCGTACTCCGACAGGGGCAACGCCTTATTCTTTGGTATATGGCATGGAGGCCGTCCTCCCAATTGAGCTTGAAGTACCATCCTTGAGAGTCATGGTTGAATCAAAGATCGGCGAAGTGGAATGGCAAAGTTCGAGATTTGAAGAGCTTATGTTATTTGATGAAAGACGGCTCAAAACTTTGTATCACGTCCAAGGTTATCAGCGCAGAATTGCACGGGCATTCAACAAGAAAGTGAAATCCAGGGATTTGAAAGAAGGTGACATGGTTTTAAAAGAGATCCGGGCTCCAGTCTTTGATCCTCGCGGGAAGTTTCGACCAAAATGGGCAGGTCCGTACATCATCAGGAAAATCTTGTCTGGAGGCGCGACACAACTCATCGATCTCGACGGCAACGAGTTCTCCACTTTGGTTAACATGGATCAACTCAAGAGATATTACCCCTGAGAGAAGCTCGCTGGGCTGAAAACCGCAAGGGCGGGCAGTGTCAGGCAAAATTTAGAGCAAGCCTGCTAAGTCGAAAACCCACATCGGGCGATTTAGGCAAAATTTAAGGCAAATCAATCAAAAGAGCTCGCTAGACCGAAAACCCGAAGGGGCGGTACTAGGCAAAATTAAGAGCGCAGAAGGAGAGTGTCAATACTCGAGTGAACCCTAGCCAAATTTGTACTTTTGAACAACGTCATGACCTGATTCCTGTAAAAGGGATACGTAGGCATCCTCACCTCGAGGATCGGTCGCCATCTTTTAAAAAAATATCTCTTTGAGTTGATATCTAGCCGTCACGTGTAAGCCTAAATGCAACTCTCATAATTCATCTTTATTCAAATAAACTTCTTGGACTACATGGCTGAGCATGAAACTTTCAAAACACAAAGTAAACAACAGGGCATGACCTCACACGAAGCATCTCGTGGGTCTAAGCAATTTATTTCGGGCACATTAAGATTGAGTTCAAAAGTCAATTTTGGCTTCCATGTTCCCTTATTTCCATGTCTCTTATTAACCATCTCACATAGCGCTCTGAAAGATTGACACTCGGATACTGATCTCTCGGAATGGTTACACGCTCCCTCCAAGTATTCTGATAAGCTCTGAAGGTGGCAAAGTTGTGGTTAGGCATGACAAAGTTTTCTGATGACGGTATTGACTGACGAACGCCAAGCTGACGGAGTATACGGTTCGGAATGTAGAAAGTCCAGCTGGATAAACCAACCAGAACCACCCGCTGACGCCCCATGTTGCTCACAGTCATGGCAGGACTGTCAAGCCAAGCCAAGCGCCAAACAATTATCTCTTCTGTAAGCCGGGAAAGCATCCTGAACCAGCCATGCACATCATCAGAAACTTCCAGAAAATCCCTCTGAATAAATCCCTGTGTTTCATGGATCCGCCTCCGTGGCACCGGTTCCAACAAATTGGCTTTGTCACATAGCCATATCTGTATCAGAGAGAAAACAAGTAAGTAACCTTAGACAGCCCAAAACCTGAGCGTTGAGGTAAAACAAGAATGTGGGAAAAACCCGAAAAAGGAGAGCTGAGTGAGAAACCTACCTGTAGGAGCAAAGCACTACCTTCAAAAACATCGGTATCCCCAGAATGAACTCTGTCTAGTCCCATCAAAGTTTTCGCCAAAACCATCAGAGCCGCATCTTTGCGCTCCTCAATTTGCATGGCAACACCAACCAGAGATGAACTCGCCTGCCTGAAGGACTGAACAAACAAGAAAGCAGCAAGCAAGCACAGACACAGTGCAAAACCTTCTGGACGAAATTGAGATATGACCCGCGGAATGTTGACAGTGCCCCCTTGGAGCATAGACTTCGCTGCTTTATTACTTATCCCGAGCTTGACAGATAGCACATTGGAAAAATTTACCCCATGCAGGGGTATGACCGGCATCTCCAGGTTGAACCCGCCAAGGTATGCGTGGAACTCCTCCACAGTGGGGCATAACTCGTGAAGGCCGAAACGAAACACATGCACCTTCGGATCCCAGAATCGAACCGCAGCATGCAAGAGCTCAGGACGAATTGATATGTCCCGGATACGGCGCAACGAAGTCAACCGGTAACCCTGAAAGTTAAGCCATCCGATGCCATCAAGTTCATCAAGCCAAGGCCGAACCAAAGCCGAGAAACTCATGGTTAAATGAGGGATGTAAGAGAAACAAAGGGTTTTGAGTTTTTCAGGGCCTAAAAGAGCTGTGAAAGAAGGCCATTTATGGTATGCATGGATAGGAAAACTTTTGAATTAATTGCCTCGTAAAGCGTGCCAACATTGAAAGGCGTGGAAAATCTTCTCAAGAGCTTGAAAGAACCTCGAGGAAAGCAAGGCCGGTTGATTTTTGTAGCTACAGAACACTCAGAACGCAACAGGAAAGCATGCAGAAGCCCAGAGACCTGCAACGAAACTCAAAGCCTTGTCATTTTCAAAAGTGAACCGTGCGGTTCACTTTAGTTGGCCGTACGGCCCATCTCAGTTAGCCGTACGACTAACTTTGCGGTGTTCATAACCAAATTTTGGCTCGGGCCACCATAAGTTGTTTTGGGTATATTTTTGGGCACTTTTCCTATTCATACAACTGATGATGAATGTTTTAAAAACCGTGGGAAAGATCGGTTCGAATTTTTGGACCATGTTTGCATAGGCGAAACTCCGAAAGCTCAAATACGCCAAAACAAAACAGCCCGAAACATGTCATATCACTCCAGCAAGCCACGCCAAATATTCACAAGGATATTATGGAATTATTTGGTGGATTTTACGAAAAACTTTGAGGTCCCAGGGTGCCTAAAGCCTGCAACCGCCTGATACTACCCGAACAAGGGGCGCTGATGGGTCGAAACGTGTCCGAGTGTCAATGTTCTCATTCCATTTATCCAAGCAAGATACAACATGCATTTGGGATTTATTAGAAGTGTCGCTTGGCAAATATCAAGGTTTCAGGCACAATGGGCCATGTTATGAGTTTCTTGTTAAGTTTCGGGTTCATTGAGTCAGTTTGTATATGCATGTTTCATCATTCCCATTCCGATCCAAAGTTACATATTTTCATTTTTCTCAGGGGCATATATAGCATATTGTCAACATTCAGTCTCTCACAAAGCAATCATGTCCAAAACTTGACTTTCCTTTCAAAATGCGTCAGTGTGAATCATTTAAAACATGACGAATATGTGCAATCTGTATAAGAACTAAATGGCATCCCTATCATAAGCATAAATGTACATCTATCTGGGGCAAACTGGCCCAGTATCAAAAGCTACCACGGCTCGCAGGCCGTATCCATGAAAAAGAGAAAAACTGGGGCAAACAGGCGCCCAAATCACAACTGAGCACGCAGGCTCGTCCTAAAAACCACTACGCCGCCTCTTCGTAGGCAGGCGACGACCGAGTGTCAGAAGTGGATCCTCCTCAGGTGTGCCCTCACTGCTGCTACCATCACCATCACTGCTCTCTACATCTCCCTCCCGGAGAAGCCACTGCTCTCTACCAGCTGAACTCTCAGGGACACCCTCTCCCTCAACAGAGGAACGCGGCACTCTGCCAGACGCTGGAATCACCAAGGGAACTATAGACGGACCTCCACCGGCATTCTTCATCAAAGGCCTCCTGCGAGGCGGTACAGAGGGAAGTACGTCCTGCACAGAAAAGGAAAATTCATTAATAAAGCAGTCAAAGCATTCAAAATTTCAAAGAACAAAGCACAAAGGATACCTGGTCCGTCTCACTAACGGGAAAAGCTCTACGGGTGCGTCGAGACCTACGACGTCCACCCGACTCACTGCCTCCAGTCCCGCGGTCACTGCCAGTACCGCGACCACTACCGCTACCCCAGCACCCCGGCCTCTGCGGCGACCCCCTGCTCTGTCGCCACGGCCGCCTCCTGCACCGTGACCACCTCCAGTACCTCTGCCACCTCCCCGGCCAGCTCTACCGCCACAGCTACCACCAGCTCCGTCATCCCCGTCGTCGTCATCTCCACCAACATGGGGGACAACGCCCGGCTCTACTCTCGGGTGCACCTCTGGAGTCCCACCAATCGTAAGACTGCGAACCAAAGCCTCCAGGTCTCGCACCAGCTGAACAGCAGACGCAGCCCAGTCCGCCGGGATCTGCAGACAAAATCAAAAGCGTTAGCAGGTAACATGAATAAAATGCTTGAATAAAACATGAAGTTTAATTATTTCTTGTTTTCAAATTTCAGGATTACCTCTGTCGCAGTAAGGGTAACTGGTGGAGTGACCTCAGGAACCACCACATACCCCATACTCCCGTTCGGCAACATCACGTCAATCTCTCTCCTCAGAACAGGCAGTACTGGGCCCTCCACAGGTGCAGGGACAGCTAAACGGGTCTCCATATCGAGACTGTAAGCCAAGCTACTCACCACGTAACCGTCATAGTCCTCTGAGGGGCTGAAAACCAACTCTGTGTCTAGCACCGTGAACGCCTCTACCTCAGCCAAGGTATACTCCTGCGTCCTCTGAACAAGCGGCGGAAGAGGACCCGGCACTCTGAAGTGGTCTAAGCCCAAGGACTGGCACGTCACCCTCTCACCCAAGTACCACTGCCACCCATATGGAGACTCCAACAACACACGCCCTCGCGTCACCGCCCTGCTCCGAGTCAAGTAAGGAGCACTCAACCTGCCCCACGCATCCCAGTTCACCTGCAGGGAACCATGGGTTACCTTCAAAGTCAACAATGGAATCAAAGTGTTTGCAAAGAAGTCAGAGAGTTTGGTATCATACCGTCTCACCCCTGGACTGGTCCAAGAAGACACGAAAGAACCTCAGCTGCCCTTTCTTCCCACCTTTCCCGACATGCTCCTTGGTCCACTTCGCTGCCCGCGGAAGCACGCGCTTGTCTGCATGAGAGTTCTCTGGGGCCGGCACTCCAAACACCTCATAAGCCCATACCTGCGTTGTTCAAGGAAACTTGTCAGTAACAGGAATAAAAACAACAGTGCATGGAGCATCTAAAACAGGAAAGAATGACTTGGCATACCTCCAAGACCCTCCAGTAACCACCAAGAGTGTTCGCCGCTCCGCGAACCACTGAGCCAAGGAAACAGTAAAGGGTGCCCAAAGCAGCGCCACCCCAGTCAAAACGGCGGCCGTCCTCAAGTCTACCAAAGCAGTAACCAACTCAAGCACCGAGTTACGCCTATTCGGAAATAGCGCGATCTTCGAACAAGAAACAAACAAATAGGCTCTCGCCATCTGTGCAGCCTCAGCAGGAGACCCCGGCTCGTGATCCCATATCGCCGGCAAGTGATCACATCTCACCATCGCCTCATCTCCAACCTCCCTCCCCAGAAAGTGGCGCACAGCCGCCCTGTCCAAGTACAAACCAGAGTCGAAGGGTATCGGCTCGCCGCCAACTCTCAACCCCGTAGTAGTCGCAAGAAAGTCCAAAGGGGTGATCGTCATCTCCCCGAACCGAAAGTGAAAGCTATTGGTGGTGTCCCACCAATGCTCCATCAGAGCCCTCAGCAACTTCCGGTCCGTCCGGGTAGGAAGCAAAGTACTAATAAAAACAGTGAAACCAGCTGCATCCACCAACTCTCTCACGCTGGGGGCAACCTCCTGTACTGAGCCAAGCAATCAGACGGCCCGCCATATCCAAGAAGAGAACGGTCCACCTGTTTCAAGAACGTTGCGCAAATTCAGTCAGTAAAGCAACAAAGGATATGTGATAACGAAAGCAATTCAAAAAGAAAAGCATGAATGAAAGGCACTCACCAGAGGTCTGCTAGAAGTGTGTGTCGACGGGTCACGTAAGATCAGCGACTCAGGGTAAAGCGGCAACCGTGGCTCGTACACCTCACACCCTACAGGTATAAAAAAGTGAACCGGAGGATCGTAGGTCTCCAGGACAAAGGGCTGTCTGCCCCTCAGAGCCAGCTGAACCTCCTCAACTATGGTCACACGGACCAACTCCTCTGTCTGCACCTCTGCCTGCTCAGGCTCGCCAACCGGTGGCGTCTCTCCTACCAAAACCTCGCCCAACCGAGGGAACTGCTGCAAGTTCCGGGCCAAGGTCTCGTCAGTAACCCCCTCCAAGGTATCTCCCAAAGTAGCTCCCGGAGCTCGTGAAGAACCAACCCGAGAAGTAAACAGAACCGGGTCAGAAGGCTCCCCAGTGTCAGCACTCTCCTCTGGCACCTCGCCCGTACCAAGTGCCCGGGTCAAACTCCTGAAAGCACGAGCAACAGGTACAACAAGGGGCACCCCCTCAGCCTGTGCTCTCTCAGTCTCTACTCTCACCAACCTCTCAGTCTGTGCTCCCGCGGCACGTGCCTCCTCAACCTGTCCTCCCTCGCCACTAACACCTCCACTATAAAACATCCCGTCACCCATCTCCTCATCATTACCACTCATCTCCCCAAGATCCTCCATGAAAACATCCCCAGGTCGCACAATGGTAATCGGAATCCTAACGGAAGTATCGTCACCACTAACTGGGTACTCTCTCACCAAAACAGCACTCGCAACGTCAGGAAAAACCACATCACTACCACCTACACACTCCTCCGCAGCCCGCGAGTCAATCAGAACATCAACACCACCAACATTCATCTCAATCTCAGGCAAAGGTACATTTATATCAAGATCAATATGCATCGAACTACTAGAAGCAGTAACGGTACTTACCGGAATATCAGTGCTCTCCATAGCCGCCCAAACATCATCCATTGCGCTGTACTGCTCCGCTATTGCCCGGAGGACATCATCACCCTCCACGGTCTCAACTGACACAAACCCACCAACCGGCACCATCCCACCGTGCCTCGGTGAAGAAGAACCCCCCCCCTCATCCGCCGCACGGTCATCCACATGAACCGCACGGGGCACTCCATCGCCGGACTCAACCGCACGGTGCACTCCATCGCCGGACTCAACCGCACGGGGCATCCCATCGTCGGACTCAGCCGCACGGGGCACCCCTGCTTCGGATCCAGACGCCCGACGCTCCTCCTCAGCCCTGAACTGGTCATCTTCCCTCGGTTCCAACGTCGTGCTAACCGTGGCGGCTCGCGCCGCCGCTTCCTCCTCCGTGAGAACCATAGATGGCTGCCCGAAACCCAAAGTGGAGGATGGGCCTTGGCTATCACCGAGAATCAGCCATAACTGACCGGGAATCTTTACTCTCAACGAGATCCTAAACGGAGTTCACAAACAAGGGGTAATCGGTCGGAGAAGAAGAGGAACGTTACTCTCTCAAAACCGCCTTTGAAAATTCTAAAAAAAAAAACCGAGGCGGTTTCTTTATCTGCAAAAATCGCTCGAAATAACCGTGCGGTTCACCGAGCTACGCCGTGCGGTTAAGAAATGTGAGCCGTACGGTACATCTATCTCTGGTTTCGCCGCCGCACGACACTTCTTAGGTACGATTGCACAAACCGTGCGGTTAATCTTTCTCAAATTCCAAAAATTTAAAAAAAAAAAAAACACGCATCACACCCCTGTGTTTCATAATTTTCAAACAGGACCCTTAAATTTTCACTCTCAAAATGACACCAATTTTTAAGCCCTCGAATGGCACTGTTCACTTTCCAAAAATTACGTTTTAAGCCCTCGAATGGCACTGTTCACCTTCCAAAATTATGTTTTAAGCCCTCGAATGGCACTGTTCACCTTCCAAAAATTACGTTTTAAGCCCTCGAATGGCACTGTTCACTTTCCAAAATTACGTTTTAAGCCCTCGAATGGCACTGTTCACCTTCCAAAAATTACGTTTTAAGCCCTCGAATGGCACTGTTCACCTTCCAAAAATTACGTTTTAAGCCCTCGAATGGCACTGTTCACTTCCAAAAATTACGTTTTAAGCCCTCGAATGGCACTGTTCACTTTCCCAAAATTACGTTTTAAGCCCTCGAATGGCACTGTTCACTTCCAAAAATTACGTTTTAAGCCCTCGAATGGCACTGTTCACTTTTCCAAAATTACGTTTTAAGCCCTCGAATGGCACTGTTCACTTCCAAAAATTACGTTTTAAGCCCTCGAATGGCACTGTTCACTTTCCAAAATTACGTTTTAAGCCCTCGAATGGCACTGTTCACTTCCAAAAATTACGTTTTAAGCCCTCGAATGGCACTGTTCACTTTCCCAAAATTACGTTTTAAGCCCTCGAATGGCACTGTTCACTTTCCAAAATTACGTCTTTAAGTCCTCAACGGCATTTTCTAAATCTCATGATTTCACAATTAAGTCCTCGACGGCATTTTCCAAAAACCAAAGTTAAGTCCTCAATGGCACTTTCAATTTCCAAATTCCAAAATAAGTCCTCTACGGCATTTTTCATTTTTTATCTGTTTTCTCGCACTAGGGAGAGCAAAATTGGGACGTCTATATCTTCGACGCAACTTGCATCACAGAACGATGATTAAGTCTCGTCAAAGAGGGGCAACTGTAGACACCCCAATTTTTACCCCCGTGCATCCAAACAACAATTCCAGACTTCAGAATTCTTGGACGAAAAACATCCCAAGCCGTACGGTTTACTCCTTAGGCCGTGCGGTTCATCCTTCAAGAACCAAACCGTACGGTTCACCCTTTTGAGCCGTGCGGCTAACCTCCCTAAACCGTGCGGCTATGTGTCAGATAATATTCGAAAATTTATTACAGAAGCATCTCATCATTACAGAAGGATTTTATGCCGATTTTATTCATTTTTTTCGCCTATAAATTACCTCCTCCGCTCCCATTTTTCACGGCCAAGAAAATTCCGTACCGTTCCGATACGCCGCCAAAATTTCTCCGGTCACTTTCCCGTTCAAAACCTTGTCCGAAACTTTTCGTCAACACTACAGCCCACTCTTTGCTGCCTTATTTTTACCTCCAATAATCCGTAATCTATATTCAAAACCTTCATATGAAGTTCACGTCCAAGAATTCTTGAAATTCTCGAGTTGTTCGAAGCTTTTAACAAAGGTACGAATCGTGTTTTTTTTTCAAGCCGGGTTCGAAACCTTGGTTCATTGAGGGGATCCCCGGGTCTAGGATGACTCTAATAGTCATTTCTAGGCTCGGATGGTCGAATGTTTCACAAAAATCAGGATTTACAAGCAAAAACAAGCTTCTGCCGGAAAATCAAAATTTTGAAAAATTTGTCAAAAGGTAAACCGTGCGGCTCACTTATGTGAACCGTACGGCCAAATTAAGTGAGCCGTACGGCTCACCTGTGCGACACAAAAATTTACTCTGTTTACCCCCTGTTTGTGCTCTGTTTTCTGGTTTTCCGTACCTTCTTTACACTGCATTTTCACCCCCTTTACTTATCTATTATTGTTATTAAGTCTTTTGTTTAACTTTTATTTCCGTTATGGTTCTATTTAATTTCTTTATTTGCTTGTTTATTTGTCAAGATTTTCAATAAAATATTTTCCAAAATCCCACAAAAATTTAGTAAAGACCGGGAATTTCCCGGGCGAGCGGGGTGCTTTTCGACAAAACCTTCCCCGTTCGTAACCTGGCTTCCGAATCCAAGAATCATTTCGCAGATCAAACCTTTTCCAAAAATGGCACGAGAGTCATCAATTATTTTCAACGGTTTCTCGGGTACCAAAATCGTTTTCTAAAGTAAATCCCGGGTGGCGACTCACATTTTCTGTTTTCCTCGAGCCGCGTGGATCTCACCGTCCACAATACAGTTTTGAATTTAATTGTATACAACTTAAATTTTTTTTTTTGTGTGATCTATATACAATTTTGAATGGATATGGTGTGATAAACTCGAAAGTTCATATTTTGAACAAATTAAAAATGTTGGTTTTTTTGCCTTCATATGACATTGTTGCTAGATTTGAAGTTTTAGGATTTAAAATGGAAAATGTACAAGTCGAAGGAGTAATTTGAGATACGGATCAATTTCTAGGGTTTGTATGTAAATATTGGAACATATATATATGCTTGTACCCCTAAATTCTGTTCGATTCAGAATCAGAGCCAGCCCAAACTCTCAACTCCAACAGGTACCCCACTCTCTCTCTCTCTCTGTGTTCGTCTTTCTCACTCTCTGGTCGGCTGTCTGTCTGTCCAACTCTCTCTGTTCTTTTGTTTTTGTTGTTGTTGCTGTTTTTGCTGTTTTTGCTGTTGTTGATGTTGTTGTTTTCCTTGTTATGCGTAATTGCGATGCTTAATAAAAAGAAAATGTTATTGTTTGGTGTTTATTGAAAAAACACACCTTCAGGAGTAATGGGTTGTCCGATCCACTCACCAGGAGTGAATCCATTCTAGATTCAACATAGATGTACGACACATTTCGGCCCCCCTTCTTTTTTCTTTTGGGGGCCCTGAAGAATAAGTACCTTTCTAAGCTTCAGCTAGGGCCGGCCCTGCCTAAAGTTCACATTCTTTTTTGTTTTAATGTGATCAACCCATGATCTAATCGTTTATTTTATCAGGGTTTGTTGGTGGTTATAGTAGACGTGAAGTTGAAACCAAGATTCCAATCTGATTGAATTGAAACTCCACTTGCAGTGAAGATGCCTGTTGCTGCTCGACTCCTTCAGTTTCCTCCCATCTCATGCAACTCCAATCGGATTTTCGGAAATCGTCCCCTTTTTGACCAACCGACTTCCTTTCCTATTATACCCTTGCCTCCTCCTACTCCTCTGCGTGCTGAATCCTTCTTCCCCAAACTCCTCCAAAAATTCCATCTTCCATGTGCTAGTAGTAGTGGAAATGGCAGTGATGGCACTGGATGGGGAAATGGCGGTGGCAGCAGCAGCGGAGGTGGTGGCAGTAGTGATGGGTGGAGCGGAGATGAAGATTCAGATGATACCTCCTCTTCGTCGTGGATTGGACCGGTAGGGGCATTTTTGAATGGATGGAGATCTAGAGTTGCTGCAGATCCCCAATTCCCATTCAAGGTTCTAATGGAGGAGGTGGTAGGTGTTACCGCTTGTGTTCTTGGGGACATGGCGTCCCGTCCTAATTTCGGACTCAATGAGCTTGATTTCGTGTTTTCAACTTTGGTTGTTGGTAGCATTCTCAATTTTGTACTCATGTATCTATTGGCACCCACCATGTCTGCTTCCTCTGCAACCCTCCCTTCAATTTTCGCCAGTTGCCCTACCAGCCACATGTTCGAGCCTGGACCCTTTGGTCTTGTCAACCGATTGGGAACTTTTGTGTATAAAGGAACTCTTTTTGCTGCTGTGGGTTTTGCAGCTGGACTAGCTGGGACTGCGCTTTCAAATGGAATCATCAAGTTGAGAAAGAAGATGGATCCTGAATTTGAGACCCCAAATAAGGCTCCGCCTACGATTTTGAATGCAGGTACCTGGGCACTTCACATGGGTTTGAGCAGTAACTTGAGATACCAAACTCTGAATGGGGTGGAGTTTTTGCTGGCTAATGTGCTTCCACCGGTGGCATTTAAGTCGTCGGTGGTGGTTCTGAGATGCTTGAACAATGTTCTTGGAGGAATGTCTTTTGTTGTATTGGCAAGATTAACTGGTTCACAAAGCGTTGGTGAAGAGAAGAAGGTGGTGGTTACAACAGATGAAGATGAATCGGTTGAAAAGAAGGAGAAGTTGCTTAACGGGAGCGAGGATTCTTCTAGCAATCAGTCGACTTGAAAGTAAATTTCAGACTCAAATCAAATATCAGAAATTCTTACCTTCTCGTCTCTCTTTCTATGGCTTTTTAATCTATCTATGAATAAACCACAGTAAGTGGGTTATTGAATCCTAGTTAGTTCTTTAGTTTATTGGTATTACCCTAGCTTGTTTTGAAGATGATCAGCAGCTGATGGTTGGTTTTTTTTTTTTTTTTTTTTTTTTAACTCGGGTAAGTATGATCATGGGGTATTGAACAATATTTGTCAGTTTTGATGGTTCAAAGCTGGATCTACCTTACCTGGTCCAATAAATTGTTTCCTCAGGATATGGATGGAGCAACTTTGAATATCAGATTCCGAATGCTAACCCTTCTTCCTATTTGTATGTGTGTTGAGAATTTACTTTGTATTGCAGCCAGCTGAAGTATCTTTACCAAGAGAAGCCTTGGCTAATTACAACCCTAAGGTTGTGTTAACTGTGTAGCGGGTATGATGCCAATCAAGCAAAAAATTGAACTCGACTGCTAATCAACTTACATTGAAGCTTATTTGGATGTGGAGTATGTGGGTTATTGGAAATTTATGAGTACGAAAAGTGGCATTCAATCCATTCAGAGAGGTAGAAAACAAAAATTCACGTCTGCACCATCCACCTGGTGCACAGATAAAGCCAGGGATTCAACTTTCAGGATGCGAAGATTAGTATTGCAAAGCAAAAGGAAGCTACGTGACACTATTTGCTAATTACAATTGGAACTAATGTGCAACATACGAACAAGTGACGTGACGTCATATTCTTCAAAGAATACTTTTAAAATAGTGAGTTGAGTCTCGAGCAGTTCGCGAACAACTTGATTCATTTGCAGTCCCAATTCTATTGCATTGAACTTCTCTTTTAAATGTGCTTCTCCAACCAGCTCGCTACACATGCTGTGTAATTGAGCTGGATCTCACATAGAATAGGAAGGCTATATGAGCCTGCTTGCTGGGTTGTTTTGTTCCCCCATCTTCTTGGCTTTTTCCCTCTTCAGTCTTCAGTTTGGGTGAGAAAGCGCCGTGATTTCGTGGGGGATTACAGGAGCAAATCAAAGTGAAGAGGAAAAAAGGGTAGGTAGGAACTGTTCAAATTTGTTGAATATATCCACATGTTCAATAAATTGAGAGATTATTTTACGTATAATCAAAAGTTCATAATGTCTTCAGATCCTCCAGATATTATTGAAAAGTTCATGCTCTCCCTTAATCCCTAGCAAGGGGACCCTTAACCGAACATCATCCACCATTTCCCTTTATGCATGTTTGGTCCAGTTGTTTTGTTTCTTTTAATTCTAGTCATCATGCGCAGTTGCAAAGTGACGATTACGTGATGAGATAAAGCGAAGCTACGCTCATTATATGATGCATGTGTGAATCCCATCTGCTACTGTATTCTCCTTCTGTAAGTCCACAAAAAACATTGGAGCATAAGCCCGCCAAAGGTTACAAGGATCAGCTTCTATCTTTCCAAGCTTATAATCACATAAAGAACAACAATTCTAGGAAACGTATCAAATTTTACACCAACTTTTAGCACTGTACATCAAATTACAATTTTTTCTAATTACCAATCTGTTTTAAGCATTATAAAGTTCGCCGGGCATGTCACCGAGGTATGAGAGTGGGTATGGTACCACTTATTAGATCACTTCCTGACATATTTGATGATGAAACTGGATCCCTGCTTACAAAGGCCACGGAAGACGAGGGAGTTGATTCACCAAAATAGCTGGAACCGGGTACTGACAAGTCCGAGCCAGTTTCGGGCATCATTCGGTGTATGTTTTCCAGCTCCCTCACCACATCCAACATTGAAGGCCGATGTTCTGGCTTGTCTTGGCAACACTCAAGTGCCAAAGCTAAAAACCTCTCCATGCATTCTGAAGGGTAGGAACCCATTCTGCCGTCTATAATTGTGAACATCGTGCCTGATTGGTGAGCCAAATTCACCTGCAAGCCAAGAATTGTCAGGTGCTAATCCTCGGTACTCATCCTTTCCCTCATGAAACCCCTCAAAGCACGTCACTGTCCAATGGTGAAAGTTTTCAAGAAACACAAAATTACTGCCTAAACTAGAACTTAAGTAATCATAATACTCTCCTGGGCAGCCTATTTTTCATTTTCAGGATGAATTTTCTGGTTGAACAATGGAGAAAATTCTGGAAATCATGAACTTTCATGCAAGGATGGACCAGTATACTTGACATGTGTAAGATACATTGAGAGAACTGAAACCTCAAAGTTAACAATTGGCCTGAGAAGGTTAGAAAATGCAACAAAGTTTGATAAACAGTTCTGGGAGAAGGAAGAAGGTGAGAAAGAATCTCATTCACTTGCTGGCAAAATATGCAGGTCAGTTAACCCTCCCCTTCACAAGTGTGTTGGATTTTGGCATTATTTCCATAATTGGACAGGAAAACTACTGTGCTTGGGTTCCCATGGTGTATTATATATTGCAGGAAAGAAATTACAGACCAGAAGGGATTCAAAGATGATACAACCAGAGCAATGTTCTTCCAAGGTCAGTTTTGATGTCAGACTTAAAGGCCTCAATTCAGAGTTGTTGAGGCTTCTTCACTTAACATTCTCTTCTGTAATACTAATTGGTAGAAGGGTATGCCTTTGTAGCAGTTGTATTATCAATTATGGTCCTACAACGAAATCTTGATTTACCAATAACAAAATAAAAGGAAGGCTAGGTACCTCTCGGACAATATTTTTCCCATGTGATATTGGTCGCATTCCAGTCAAGATCTCCAAAAATACAACACCAAGGCTATAAACATCACTTTTGTCTGTCAATTTATGGGTCAAGAAATATTCAGGATCAAGGTAACCCTGCAGGCACATCATGCAATAAGCAAAATTATGGATAATAAAAAACAATTGGCCACAATACATATTTCACATTTCTGGAAAAGATACATCTCGCATACAGAAGTCATCCCTATTATATGACCTTCATTCTGTATATGATTTCATTTCATGGATGAATAAATAAACGTGCATTTGGACTATGTTCTACTTGTGTGGATGGACCTGTCCAATACAATATGTTCGTCTATTCAAATGCTAGACGGGATCTCACATCAGAGGGACTGGTAGATAGTAAGATACACATTGTTGGGTACTTTTCCTAGAAGTTTAAGCTATTGAGGCGATGGGTAGATAAAAAACAAAAAGCGGGGATCTTTAATAACTCCAAAGTTTTGTGGGAACACAGGAAAAATCCCCATAATCTTTTAGTATTTGGATTGATATTTGCCAAAACCTTCAAAGAAAACAAAAAACCGAAATACAAGATGATACATTCCGAAATAGTGGTGTCTCAGAAAAGCCTAGCAGTGTCAGACTTACTGGTGTTCCCTTCACAACTGTGGATACATGAATAGGTACAGTCCCTTCATCATCCATAACTGGCGCAAGCCGCGAAAGACCAAAATCGGAGACTTTAGCATTAAGTTTAGTGTCCAGCAATATGTTGCTGGCTTTGATATCTCGGTGGAATATAGGGGGATGAGCTTCAGTATGAAGATAAAGGATTCCCTTTGCTGAACCCAATGCAATTTGTAACCTCACACCAAAACTCAGTGTTCCCTTCGATTTAGCTGTCAAATTACAGAAAACAATCTATTAGAGCTTGGGAAGAACACTTGAGATGAAAAACCACCAAATTTGAAGCCACCAAAATGTTTACGCGATATGGATGAGTTACGGAAATAATTAATAGTGCATTTCAGATGGGTGAAATCTAGACAACTCACCTGTCAAAGAGAAACTGCAATCATCACAGGCAACAACAGGCAGGGTAATTGGTTTTGTTTTGATGTTTCAATTTTTCTTTTGATCAGCTTGTTTTGATGTTACAACTAACACCTACCTTTTAGTATTAGCCCATAAGTTAGTCAATATTTGTTATTAGCAGCTTGGATAACATTCAGCTGAATTTGTAGATCTATTAGCCGCTTAAGCAACTGATTGCAATTGATGCAAATCAGAACGGAAAAGACATTAAAAGCTAATTTTCCACATACACCAAAAATAGCATTCAGATCCTCCCTAAAAAGATATATACCACCATTCAAATTTGTATTACGCAGAACCAAAAACTTTGGAACAGTACCGTGAACTTCAGCAGAGAAATGGGGAGGAACAGGAAGAAAGGACCTATCCAAGCACAAAAATCTGACCATGGTACAGAATTGTGAAGTTATAAATATGAAAAACTTCATTACCAGCAAGCCAGTCTTGCAAGCTGCCATTAGGCATGAACTCATAAACGAGCATCTGTAAATGCACCAAGAATGTAATTACATCAATAAATTTAAATATTGAAATGAAAGTTTTACATCTAAACGGTGAAAAGCAACAGGAATGTTCATCGGATAACAGTCAGTTTTCAAGAATGCATAAGAAACTAAGTTCTTCAAAACTAAAACGTTCCAAGCAAACAGGAATGGTTATCTTCCACATTAAACAAAACTAAATTGCCAACATAACTCTAGGATGTCTTGGTAGAAGTGCAAAAGGAAATTCTTTTTTCCAGGAATCATGTCATTCTTAGAGACAATTGTCAACTTGCAATCTAGTAAATGTTCCATGTTGCGAGGGGTGACAATGTTCCAAATCGTGAAAGCGATGTTTTCTTCTATCAAAACTCGATAAGTCCCACTAAGACATATCTTTAATTGTCCGGTAATGGTACAGCGGTACAGCTATAACAGAACGAACTACTTAAATAAAGCATGGTTTAGTTTCTGTATGTGAATAAGATTAGATTTCAGAGCCTTCTAAGATGAGCATAAGCAAGAGTAAGTAACGGAACTAGAAAAGAGATCCACTTAAATCAAAACAATGATAAAAGGAATAGCAAAAACAAAGTTCAGGCATCATATGAACTGAGCATCAGTTCCATCTTGGATCAATTTTTAAGGAGAGGAATACTGAAATGTCAGGCAGACCACCAAAACACTGATCTTTGGTGCAAAAAATTCCCAAACAGAAAGGACAGAAAGAACAACATTTCAGTGTTCTAGCCAACCAAATATACCTGCTCGCCTTCTTCATCGCAGTATCCAACCAATGAAACTAGATTTCGATGATGTAACCTTGACAACATTTCTATCTCTGTCAAAAATTCCTTTTGGCCCTGCAAAGATCCTTCTTGTGCCCTTTTTATGGCAACAATTGTGTTGTCAGCTAAAATTCCTCTGTAAACCTTCCCGTAACCTCCTTGGCCAACTTGAGCGGAGCTATTAAAATGGTCAGTTGCCAACTCCATTTCTCTAAAAGTGAAGCTTTTAACACCGTCCATCTTTATATACAGCTTTGAGGCTGCAAGATCAGAATGGATTTCATGTGTCCTGTCTGACATTCTCAAGGTGATATGGAGTTATTGCAAAGAGAAGTAAGCTTCAGTATTGACATAAAACAACTTACAGAAATGCTTTCTTGAAAGGTTATGCTGGTTTCTAGCCTGTCTTCTAGCAATAAACAATGTGACTAATACAGAGATCGTAGCAGCAACGGCAACAGCTGCTAAGACAGTGGCTATCAAAATTCCCTTGCTTATATTTTTCCCTTGAGTCTCATGATTCTCTACAGACAACAGAACTCAGGTGAGGGAAAAAATCCCAGGCAAATAAACACAGCTACTCGAACATTCTGCCTAGTGTTTCTTTAGTGTAGGAGTGCCTGTAGGAACAGCTTGAAATATGTGAAATTCAGATGGCTAGAAAAGAATAAGCATGCGTCCACTTTCGTTTCTTCAAAGCTACGAGCCATCTAATTTAGTCAAGCAATCCCCTTGCAAAACCAAGCACGTGGTGGGCATTTGGCCAATATGTCATCCTAGATCTTATATTTCGGGTCCCTGAACACTCTCAAATCTCAATTTGCGTGACAAATCTGCAGTAATGCAGCCCCATCCGTGTAGTCAAAGAACAACCTAGTCACTTGAGCAATTGATTTAGGTCCATTGCATACTATTCCTTTTTCTTTTTACCTTTATAATGTGCTTAATTTTGTTAATCCACACAATTTCCACTCTGGGAATGCAATGCCAGCTAGTTACCAAGTTCTTATGATGTCCTGTCAGAAGAAACCCTTCATTATCCTAATGAAATCAATGCGCATGTGGCCAGCTAAGAGTAATACATGAGATGTATCACTCACACCTGGATGCAACTACAAAATCTATACCTTTAAACTTCACATGATTACCGACTTGAACAGGTTTTCCCTTTTGCCTTGGGAGTGAAAACTCCCTCATTTTACTCCCAAAAGCAAGAGGTCTAAAAATGCTAGTCTGTACCACATGAAAAACATACCGTAATATGGTACCATCCCATGTGAGTAATATGTGCATATAATTATAACCAAGCACAACTCAGACAAGCCATAAAGTGAACTACTTGGGGTGGCTGCCAGAATCCTCTTCCGAAGTCCACAGACAAAAATAGTTTTCAAAAGGCAGAGGTTCTTCAAATTCAACCACAAAAAAAAAAAAAAAACAGATAAAAGGAAAATGATTCTCAAAACATGGGGTTCTTGAAACTTCAATTCAACCAGGAAAAAGTTCTCAGCTTGAGAGCTTACCGTATGAGTAGGATCCAAGAAGAGTGAAGTTGAGAAGCTCATAAGGACCAAAAAAGTCACTTCCAGGAAATTCCCAAGATGTGAATATGTCTCTAATTCTCAGAATCTCACTTGTATTGAATGTATGTATATGAAGATTGTTTTCCAGAGGGAAAAGCTTCAAATACATTCTTAGACGCGGTCCTTTTTCCCAAACAAACGAATCAATGGAAAGTTGATAAAGGTCCAAGTTAAGAGAACCCGTCACGTACATCTCAAATGCATATGCATATGGGGCAAAATAAGAGAAACTTGGACTCTTCAGCCGATACCCAATCCAAAGGGGTGATGCACAAAAGCATGGCAGTGGAGATGCTGGGACATATTCAAAGTTATTATCTGTAGGACATGCATGAATAGGACAAATCACGCTTGAATTTGTTGACTTATGAGCAAAATCCTCCCCTCCAGCTCCAGGTCCACAGAGTTGGTCTTTGTTTCTTATATTTGCAGTGCTGCAGATAGGATTGCCTTCCAGCCTGAAGAACAGCTGATAAGATGATAAGCACACAGAGGCACAACGAAACATACTAATAAGTACAAACCAAATGCACAATGACAATTATATGACTACCACATGATGAGAATTATCAGTCAAAACCTCAAAAAAGCTCTGCAAAAGAGTGACTCTTTCACACAGCAAAATGGCCACTATAAAAAGAAACCAACCTGAGGGTAACATTTTTCGGAGGATTGAGATCTCCTACAATTTCTGAGAGTGAATTGTTCCGAAGATCACTGCATTGTTAAGTACATGGAATGGAAATTAGCAAGTCACAGCTTTCAAATAGGGCCTTAGCAATATATGATAACCACATCAACGAAGTAAACACTTGTTTACTCCAAACGGTGACACTAGTTCTACGCTTCAAGCTCTTACAGTAAAAGTGTAGCCTTTGCACTGAAGAAGATATTCTGCCAAATTCTAGCAGGGACAGAACCAGTCAAATTGTTATTCTCAAGAGACCTGTAATAATCAATCCCATTACAAAGTATGCATGGAAGAGCATTTGAAAAGGCTAAAAATTTATAATTGATTTCCACAGTTTAAAATGCACATATTTCCTCAATACCCCATAGGGTTATTATGTGAGTATCCCAAGATGATTATCATATACAAATTTGTTGTAAAAAATACCAAGAAGAATGACGAAACTCACAGTTTCTGCAGAGCAGGAAGATTTGATAAACTATCTGGAATAGAACCATTAAGTTGGTTATTTGACAGGTCGCTGCACAAGAAATTAGTAAAAACTCTTCATCACATAGTGCTCAAGTTGACAATTGGAGTGTTCGTAATATGAATATTCGAATTGCATGCAGTTTTATCTATAGACTTTGCAATAAAATGAGATGATGAAGCACCAATCACATATAGAGCAATTTCTACACGTATGCAACGACTAGCCTGTAGTAACTGTCCATTTACATACATCGTTGTCATATTTGGAGAAAGTGGACTTGATGGTATGTGTCCAGTGAGCTGATTCTGACTGAGATCCCTGTAATTATAGTGCACTGTTAGCAGGAGAGAATTAACAGCCAAAAAGCATAAAGAGGATAAATACACTTGTGCCTTTTCCTAAATATATCCAAGTGGTGCCTAAAGAAAATCAACATTAAAACAACCTAGTGAAGTTGATAAACGCTCCAAGCCTCCAACTTACAAATAGCCAAGGTTTGGTATCCTGCTGAGATCAGGAACAGCTCCTCGCAAGCCGCAATTTCTTAGACTTCTGCCAAGAAAGAGAAAAATAAATAGCATAAGCACTGCTTCTTCGATGGAAAATTCTTCTCTGTAATATTTACACTACAAGATAGGAAAAAGAAAAAAAAAAGCCATTAAGGAATCTAGCAACCACAAAAAGAAAGGATATATTATCTTGTCATTGTCTAGGCATTTTATAATACAGCTTCTATTTCTGTTCTATTAGTATTTTTCCAACGATTACCATCTTCACAAACCTAGTATTTCAAAAACTTACACAACCATGATGTTAAGAATTTGTTCCATCGATAGGGTCCTGATTCAAAACGTAAAAATTATGGACCTGTTTTGATATCTATCGATGTCCGATCAAGATAATTTTTTTAGCAAATGCTCCTCTCAACAAGCGCTTCGATACCTAAGGTTCAGATCAAGGGGATACCGAGCGTACAATTGTATAATTTTTTCCAAAATTCTTTCAGATTATAGGGTCTTGATTCTCAATGAAAAAATGAACTACTGACTACTCAGATCAAAATATCAGATGGGCCTAATTTTTTACAAGACCATTCGATTAAATACTTTAAAATCATTGAAGCGGTTCAGATCGCTTGTGTGGGACCCCTGAAGTTGGCACCACAAGACAACGTATAACGAACAAATTTGGAAGTCCATGACAAACCCCAAAAAAGACGTCGTTTTGGGCGCCAGCTAGGAGTCTTCGTTAGGTATTGGACGGCAAATGGACCGAGGGTGGGAATTGATGACAGAGTCTCAAGGTCAGGGGCTTAATTAACGTTTATTGAAGTTCAGGTGTGTATGGGATATTGAGTCCAAAGGTTAGGGGTATTTTTGAAATTTTCACTTAATATTAACACTTGCAAAACACAATATCTCAACCCATCAACTCTCTGCCCATCCTAAGATAATCCGTCACCGTCTCACCCCCGTCCGCCGTCAACTGAAATATAGCAGATAAGCATCTTTTAACCTTACATCCCCCCACCAAACATGCTCCCAGAACTTCATCTTCCTCTCCACCACCAGTTTTATATGTGTATGCCTAGAAATTCACCCCATCCCCTCCTAATTCTCTTCCAAAGGCCCACCCCATGTTGCAGATGAATTTCCTATGAAGACCATGCACCCCAACCTTCCCCATGCCTAGCACACATCACTTTCCTCCATAGTCATTTCTCCAATAAGCTTTAATTAAAAACAGTGACTCCCATTCCTAAACCCCCTTTCCAGACTGGAGAGAAGACAGTATCCCAATCCATTAAGATGAACTTAAACTCCTCCCCAAATTTTTCCAAAGGAAATATCTTTGTAACTCCCACTCCTAAACCCCCTTTCCAAACCGGAGAAAAGACAGTATCCCAATCCATTAAGATGAAATTAAACTCCTCCCCAAACGTTCCCAAAGGAAATCTCTTTGTAACTACTAGTCATTTTGCCACTGAAATGCGTATGTTAAAGACTGATATGAAGTATGTAGGCAGGCTCAACAATGTGCTTTTGGTAAGAGTCATTCTTCTCTCTTTCGACAAGTACTACATTTTCCAACCCGCAAGCTTTTCTAATCTCTCAACCATCGAATCCCAAGCCGCTTTAGACTTGAATGGGTCACCCAGATAAGATGAAGGAAAAGAAGCCGCCTTGCAACCCAGGACATCTACCAATAAGTCAATCGACAACCTCACCCATGGGAATGATCAGAAACCTTCCCACATTCACCTCGAGACCAAAATGAGTCCTAAAAGCATTAGCCTTTCCAACTTTCTGAACAGTTAAGTCCTGTAATAACATTAGCCTCTCCATGGGACATGTTGGTGTTAAGCTTGTAGTACTCAGTTACTATGAATCCTTTGTAGATCTTCAATAGCATCTACAAGTCGGCAGTTGTATTGTACAATCCATAAAATGAGACTTTGACACAATTTTCGCCCCCAGATCACAATATCCACAATACGAGAATATGAAGCATACTTCTACAAAATCCATCAGGGTAGCCCAGTGGTTTAAGAATGTTGTAATTGGGACTAACCATAAACTCGGAGCTGTTTTGTTCAACTCTCACTGGCTTGCCCGATACATGTGGCTTGCTACCAAAGTAGTCCTACCTTGAAGGGTTCCTTGGTAGTTGGTACCAAAAAAAAACCAAAGAGCATACATTTGGAGCAGGATTAGTAACTCTTAACAATTTATGAGCACTCTTGAACCTAAATATCCAATTGAATCTTATATTAACCCTAAAAGTAGGATACAATAAACCGGAATGTGAAAAACGGGCAGAATCATACTGGCTGTGTTCGTTTAGACATTTTAGTTTAGTTTAATTTTTCAATCATTACCCTATTTCTCTTTCCAATCATTACCCTCTCTTTCCAATTATTACTCTCTCTATCTAACTCCACTCATTCCCCCTATGTGGCTACCCCTCTGGAGCGCATTCGATTCGGAGTCGCCACCCGGATTTGAAGTTTGCACCCCAGGAACCGAACTTGAATGACTCGTGCCTCATTTTTGGATAAGGTTTTATTTACTAGTCCGTCGTCACCATAATATCTTATGTTCGAGAGCTAAGATATGAGAGGGGAAGGGTTTTATGGCACCCCCCTTGCCCGATCCGAAAGTCGGTCTCTACTAAGTGTTTGTGAGATTTATAAAATGTTTATGATTCAACTTTGTTCACATAAAGGGGATGGGGGATGATTACAAGTAAATATGCACGTGAAATGGTGGATGCTTGTGTGAACGTGTATAAAATGACTATATATGATGGTTTTAATGACGTGAGATGCATGATACACGTGGGATATACAACATACTTCAAGAGAAACTAGCTACATATGCCAAACAACTGAGGACCAAAAACTAAATAACAAGAAACATGACAAATAGAGACTCTTTCATCAAAAAAAGGATTTGTCCACTGTTTCTGAATTGAGCGCTCAAGTGGCTGACTTGAGCCCTCAAGCCATCACCTCTTGCTGCCTCTGTTCTTGGTTCCTTTCTAAAAAATGATTATGTTTCCTTCTGTTCATCATGTTTTCTGACTTATAACCTCTGTTTTCAGGATAGGCGAGCTTCGAAAAACTTAGTTTTAAAGTTTTAATCCATTACATGGGCTGATCAGATCATAAACAGACCCCTTCTTAGTACTAACAATGACAGAAATGAACAAAAGGATTTTCCACAGCTTTAAGGAAGAAAACAGAAAAATATAAAGGAAGGGGACTTGAGTGCTCAAGTGAGCAGCAAGTAGTGAACCTCAAAAACTGATTTTGTGTTATTAAATGGCCAAAGCAAGCCTAAAGCTGGTATGGGAACCAGTCTAGGCCTATTGGCTTCCCTCAGGATACAAGAACAGTACGTTTGGAAGGTATTTCTACCTTTTTAAGCTTGAACAAGGCACTTATGGCTAGTGATTTTGAGAATCAATGGAATGAGTGAGTGGTTTTGGACTAGGTGATGGGCATTAGGGTGTATGAAAGTGGGCTTCATTGATTGAACAATGTTTTGACCAACACCTAAGCTTGATGAAGGATTTTTTAATGGTTTTTCGAAGTTGTATGGATTTTCGGGGTGGTGGGGAGACTGGTAGGACCTGGTTTTTTTGTAGTTTGAAGGTAGAGACTTGAAGAAGATGGAGTGTAGGAGTGTGGTGGAAGCTGTTCAAGTATTTTGGGGATTTTTTAGAGGTTTTTGGAGGATTTTTAAGAGGATTTTGATGAGTATTTGGGAGTGTACATGGCTGGCTTTTCAGAGTAATGTGGCTAATGTGTAGTATGGTGGAAGGGGTGGAGGAGAGAGGAAGAGATCAGCCAAGAGGGGTACAAGGTGGTATTTATAGAGAGGTTTGAGAAGGAAAATGGTCTTGAAATTCAAAATAGAGGGAAATATCATGATGGGTCAAGGTCTGGGGAGGGGAGAGAGGTCTGACGTGGTAAAAAATGCAGAAAATCCCATCATGGCCGACTGAAAGATGCTATAAAAAGTTCTGGTGCGTTCAGGCAACTTGAGCACTCAAGTGGGACTTGAGCGCTCAGGTCAAGGGCTTACTTGAGCACTGGGGCTGCCTCCACTTGAGTGCTCAAGTGGTTTCAGAGGGTTCAGAGTTTTTGTTGGGTTTTTGGGTTGGGTTTGAGGGGTTTGAAACCCTGTTCAAGCTTATGTAATGTTGTCGACTTATCCTCATCATCGGGGATGCTTTTGAGCATTCCTAGGTCAAAATTGGGGTGTCTACACCCTATCTCCAATTATTACCCTATTTCTCCTTCCACTCGTTACCAAACCAAACAAAACTAAATTCCCCAAAACTCCTCAAATGAACACAGCCACTGTTATCTCCAAAACCGGTTTTTGAGTCATGTGAAAGAATATCGCGGCTGTACAAAAGTTTCTCTCTTCACTTAATGGAATACAAAACAGCAAAACAGCAGACATCCTATATATAGCACTTACAACTTCGCTAGTACTGATAGCCTTCCATAAGATGTTGGAATTTCAGCCCCACTGAAATTGTTGTTATCAAGTTGACTGCAAGGGTAAAACATGAAAATTAACATTAGTTAGTTGTCCCTTTTCCTTTGGCTGGACAAGGTCAAAACCTAAATGATACAACTAAGGATTTGTAAAACCATTGAGTGGAGCGGATACCACAAGCTCCCATACTAGAAGATGAGAACATACCACTTAACTGTATGATATGGAATAAGTTACAAGGACTCATACTTCTCCCAACTTATTGAGGCAACATCGAAAAATCTCAAGTGTAAACTCAATGCAGGCTATGAAATGAAAAAACTCCAGAGAGGAATGTATATGCTTGGCCAAAATATATACATGACAAGTTGCCATCAAGAATGCGCAATAACAGCCAAAAGTGGAGACATCAAAACAGAAATCGAGTAGAGAAGGACCTAATGATACTTAGAAGTAACTTACAGTATACGTAAGTCTGAAAGGTTGGAGAACTCTGGTGGAAGATATCCAGTTAAGTTGTTATTGTCCAACAGCCTTTTTTAACAACGTGCAATATGATAAACCCACAGAAGAAGTCAAAAAATTTCTAGATGAAAGAATTAGCACTAAAATAGTATTACTTGGGGAGAGAGTGAGAGAGAGGAATCTTCTATATAACTCACATGTGAAGAAGAGTGGATAGGTTGGAAAGTTGAGGAGGAATTTGACCACTGAGAGAGTTATTGTTCAAGTGGCTGCAAAAGTTGCATGCATGCGCATAAATAACGGAAAAGGGAAAGAAAAAAAAAACATAAAGCAAAAAATCCTTTTCAAGCTTTCATAAGGTTTAGCTTGAAACCCACTCACAGATGTTTAATACTGTTCAAATTTGAAAATGATTCTGGTATTGTTCCTGATATGTTGTTCAGGTCTACTTGGAGTCTATTTAAATTGTATAGATACCCAAGCTCTGCAGGTAAAGAACCTGATAACTTGTTTCCATTCAAGAGGCTGCACAAACAACACACGCGTGGTTAACCTCACAACAGTAAGAGCTAATACTATCTAAAACGAAGCGTTATTTTCAAGACCCCCTTGAACTTACAGGAGTTTCAAAGATGCAATATTTCCAATCTCTTTCGGTATGTTGCCCCTTAAGTCATTCCACATGAAATCTCTTCCAAAGGAATGCAAAAATATAAGGATTAGCATTAATGGGAGAATCGCATGGTTGGTGACAGGCATCATAAAACAACAATACCATTTTTTGTTGAAAAAAAAAAAACTCACAAAATCTTAAGTTGAGAGAATTGGCCAAGCTCGGGTGCTAAAGTTCCAGATAGGTCCATATTTAGTAGTTGGCTGTGGCAAAAACAGAAGCATAATGAGGAAATTTTCTAAATCAGACGATTACCTATATCAAGAATGAAAAGAACTGTTGTGAAATCAGAGACACTAACGAACGTACAGCTCTCGGACATGTAAATAACCGTTAGTCATGACTGAGGGAAAGCATAAGACTCCGGTCCAGTTGGATACACAGGGATCCCCTTTGTTCCAATTCTTAAGATGCTTTGAGGGATCAAGTAAACTAGTCTTGATAGCCAGGAGTGCTGAAACTGGAAATGGGCAAAATACATCAGCTGATTGTGATGACACAGAGTTACTTTAAAGAAAGAACAAATAGAAGTCAAGACAGTCCAGTACACCTTCAGCGGGGTCGGTAATTTGTGCAACTGCGATTAGCATGAAGAAACAAAACGACAGTGCATAAATACATTCCCAATATCTCAGTCTCATCTTTCCTGAAGATCAAGAAAGAACATAATAGAAGTTGATTATTTCATGTAGTCAATAATCAACCTAAATTGTGAAGCTTTCCAAATCAAATTGCTTGTGTGAGAGAGACCCATGCACATATGTATATTCACAAGGCAGGTAGAGAAATAAAAATTAAGTATTCAATAAATTACCATCACCAGATTACTACAAACTAATATGCATCTACAAACTAGTAGTATAAATCATCATCTGTATGTCGTTTTTCAACATGTAAACGGGTAATAGGATGGAAAAGAATAGGAAAAATCAAACTACATATGCTTACCTTTAATTTCGGTTTGTTCTTCCTTTGATTAGCGAAAATGAAGTGAAGTTCTGGTCACCCGTGATTACAAGCAGCTCAATACACGACCTTAATATGAATCAATAGGAAATTGAGATTCGCACTTATAATATAAACAATACTAGAGAAAAGAGAAAAGAGAAGAAAAAAGTAGGAGTGACCTTAAAAGACTCAGACAGTCAAATATACAGTACTAAAAAATATAATACTATATAGTTGCAATCAGCAAGTGGAATACAAAGTGCTTTGGCTGGCTAATAATATATACACCACGAGATTGTTTATCAGAAATCAAGAAGAAGTTGGATTGTGTCAAAGTACGTGACAAGGACAACAATTTGAATCTTCCAGCAAAAAAACATTGCACAAAATGAAGACTTTCGTCACGGTTGGTTGATCAGTAAGCACGCACGGTACGATATGTACACACAGAGAGGGGGAGAAAGACATTTCAAGTGCATTTGTTGGGTAGATGTTCTTGAAGGTCTTGGTCAGTAGATAAAGATGCGTGTTTTGTGGAATCGGAAGGAATTCGATCCTGATTATGACTGATTGCAAACGGACATGGACTTTTCTGTACCTGCTCGGAGAAAATAAATAAACTCCACTAGTATATATGTGGAGTACACAAGAAGATTCCATCCACGCGCCTCCCTTTTGACTGGCTGTATCATCAACCTGCCTTCCTGCCTGTACTACTTTTGTCATTTTTATGATTGGTATCTTCGCGGTTGTGGTGGTGGTGTGATAATTATCTCTTAAATTAAACTCAAAATTGCAATCATATGCTGCTTTCCAGTTCCACCACGAAGATTCCATCATCATCATGGCCGGAGAGTACTACTATAATCCAGTCACTTTTTGGTAGAAAACGAGTTTCCCCTTTATTCCACCAATCCCCACCAACATAGCCGCCGCCGCCTAGAGAGAGAGAGAGAGAGAGGGAGAAACAGTGTGCAAGCAAGGAATTGCATTGGAATACCGTCCCAAAAAATTTCCTTTATCTTTCCTATTTTTAGATGTTCTGTAATCCTTATCCATATTGCTAAGGCAAGGGAAAAAAAACTCGAAGGCAAATGATAATGCCAAAATCGAAAGTGTTTCCGATAAAACTTATATGACCTTTATTATATCAATAACTTTTCATCTTCCTTTTATTACAAAACTAACGCTTTAATCTCTTATGAATTATTTTACAAAACTAACGCTTTAATCTCTTATGAATTATTTTATAGTCTAAGCTGAGTGGTGCCAAAACATAATGAATGGGATGGTGAGAATTAGCCTTAGTTTTTCATTTGCTAAATGAACTTTGGAAATCTGAGTTTGCCACCACTCAATTGAACATAATTATTCACATCATATGAAAATTATATTTGGAAATCACATTGAGAGAATCTTGATTAGATCACCCTTTAGTCTCGACAAGTTTTTTTTCCACACTAGTCCCCCTCTAGTTTTTTTTTATTTTTTTGGATTTATTCCAAATCTCAAAAAATAATTGGAATCGTTCATTTTTTAGAACTCATCGAGAAGTACGCACTCCAAGAATCAGTTCGATTAGAGTTCATTTGATACACCATCGAATCTTGTTTGTGAAAAAAAATTGCTCATTTATTTTGAACTCGTCAAGACGAGTAAGCACTTCAAAAATAAGTTCGATTAGAGTTCATTTGATACATGATTGAATCGTGTTTGTGCGGGAAAAACAAAAGACATTTAAAATTTCAAACAATATTTTGCTTTCTTTTTTTTTTCCCTCAGTAATATGATTTGTTCATGTATCAAACAAACTCCTATCGAACTGTTTTTTGGTCTTTGACTCTTCTCGACAAGTTGATCAAGAACGATTCCAATCATTTTTTGGATCATGTATTGTGGCGGATAGTGATCCTGATGATGAGCAAATAGAGTGTGAGAAAAAACTTGAGGCCATGTATTGGGATACGGATTTCTACTCCGCCACATGGTAAAAGTTGGTTAAACACCTAATCCAGTCTAGTTGTTATTGAGCTTGACTAACACTGCTGCTTAGGTGGGGGTATATGTCAAGAGAATTTGAATGTGGGTTGGGGAGGATGGTTGGAAGATGATGTTACTGACTTCTCAAATTTCCCAACAAAAACAAGAATTTGGAGAATAATTTATGAGAAGTTAGAGCTGAAATTAGAGCACCACTAATTAATCAAGCCAGCAACGATAACAAATTACCACAGAGAATATGTGATGATCCCAACTACCATTCAGATTACGAATCATTTGAGTCATTTGACTATCATTTGCAGAAATAAAAATACTACTCCATTTCAATAAAAATCTGTTAAAAACCCGCACCAATCGATTAGATATGGTTCAGCTAACCTACGGTTTGGTTGAGATTGTCATCCCTAATCACACCTAAAAAACACCATATATAAAAGCAGAGCTCCGCGACTAATTTTTTTAGTTAGTTTCCATTTTGTTTTATTAGTTCAAATAAAGACCTCACACAACACAAAACCGGTCCTACAGGACCACTGAGCCAGACCATTGTACTTATTCTTGAATACAAACTCAAGCCAATTAGTAAAACAAAGCATCTCAGCCGAATTTTTTTCACGGAGGAAATTAAGGATGTAAAATTCAAGCGACTAAGGAAGACGCATAGGGCCACATAGGAGTACTTTGTGAAGTCCAATAGGAGAATTTTGCCTGCTCGCTCTATCAGCGGGGACTAATACTGGGGTTGGCAACCTCTCTTTCTTTTCTCACTTGATTGAAGCAGCAGTCCTATACTCATGTTATTATTCGCATGAAGCAGTAGTCTTGAGCACCATCCGATGAAAGATCTACTTTCTGGAAGGCTTTTATCAAAATGGCCAGAGAAAACCAGTTACCTTGGATGTGTGTTGGCGATTTTAATGAAATTGGCTCTGTTTCGGAAAAACAAGGGGGGGCTCCTTGCAACAGCAACCATATCGAGAATTTTCAAAATGTCATCTTGGAGTGTAATCTAATGGATTTGGAATTCAAAGGCAGTGCCTACACCTGGACTAACAATCAAAGGGGAGAAGCAAATATCCGGGAACGCATTGACAGAGCCATGGCCAATGTTGAATGGCGGCAGAAATTTCCAAAAGCCCAGGTTTCCATGATGTTGTCCTTGGCTCTGACCACTGTCCCCTCATTATCAACCATACTCTATCCTTAAAGAAGATCCCAAGATTATTCAAATTTGAGTCCATGTGGCCCACTCATCCTAACTGCAACGACATAATCTCTTCGGCTTGGATTGACACAGTTTCTGGGTCAAAGATGTTCAGATTTGTTCAACAACTAAAATCGTGCCGTTGCAGATTAATTTCCTAGAGTAAAGAGGAATTTGGAAATAACAAAGTGAAGCTGGATCAATTAAGGGATCAACTTGCCTCCATCCAAGCATGTGCTCACTCGGACATCTTGGATTCTCAACAACAGCAAATCCAAAGCGAAATTGAGCTTCTCCTTGATAGAGAGGAGATGTTTTTCCACCAACGATCAAGAATTCAATGGCTTTCTTATTAAGATAGGAACACCTCCTTTTTCCATGCTTCTATGATTTAAAGGAGACAGAGGAACCAACTACTTTTGAGACTAAAGGATGATAATGGGGTCTAGCTTGAATCGGAGAGTGAGATCAATGGCCAACTGGGAAATTATTTTTCCAATCTTTTCCATAGCAATGATAGCAGGGATATGAATGAAGCCTTATCAGTTATTTCTCCGGTTATCTCCCTTTCTATGAATTCGTCTGTAACTTGCATGGTTACTGACGCTGAAATTGAGGTTGATGTATTCCAGTTAGAAGCTCTTAAGGCCCCATGGCCAGATGGTTACCCAGGTTTCTTCTACCAAACCTATTAGGACACGGTTAAATCCTCAACCATCTCAACTGTTAAGAGGTTTTTCGAGTCAGGTTTTCTTCTCAAGGAGTTAAATGTTACTAATCTGGTTCTCATCCCAAAATCTCCTGCCCCCGAAATGCTCAATCAATTTCGCCCTATCTCTCTTTGCAACTTGAGCCTTAAAATCATTACTAAGGTGTTGGCTAATCGTCTCAAACCTCTCTTGGGTAATATCATCTCCCCCTAGCAATCTGATTTTGTTCATAGGCATTTTATTCAAGATAGCATAATCATTGCCCATGAGGCTTTCCATCACATGGAGATTAACAGAAGAGGTGGGCAAGCTAGTATGGCTATTAGTTTGGACTTCAACGAAGCCTATGATAGAGTTGAATGGGATTTCTTGGAGGCAATGATGGTAAAGATGGGCTTTCATGAAACCTGGATTAGATGGGTTATGCAATGCGTTTCGACAGTCAAATTCCATATCTTTGCTAATGGGGAGAAAAGAGCTTCAGTCAACCCTTCTCGAGGCCTCCGCCAAGGCGATCCGCTTTCCCCATATCTATTTTTGCTAGTCATTGATGTTCTCTCCAAGTTCTTGTCTAAGGAGTTGTCTGACCAAAGAATCTCAGGTATCAAACTGAAACCTTCTTGCCCTACCCTGTCGCATCTCTTTTTTTGCAGATGATGCCATTCTATTTTTAAAAGCCAACAAAGAGGAATGTGGTCATATTGTGAAAATTCTGGAGATATATAATTTTGCCTTGGGCCAACTCGTGAATTTTAACAAATCGGGGGTTAGTTTCTCTTCCAATACTTCTTCTGATCTAAAGAAGGAATTATGTGATACCATAGGCATGCCTCAATTAAGCAGATCAGTCAAGTACATGGGCTTGCCTGCCTTCTTGGGGAGTTCAAAGGTGGAAGGGTATAATTTTCTCCTTGAAAGAACCCTCCTCAAGCTCCAAGGTTGGAAGCAAAAACAAATCACTCAAGCGGGTAAGGAGGTGATGATCAAGTATGTGGTGCAAGCCATTCCCTCCTATACTATGGCGTGTTTTGCCCTTCCCAAAAAATTTTGCAACAGACTTAATGCCTACATCTCTAACTTCTGGTGGGGCGGAGATCCGAAGAGTAATGGCATCCACTGGGCTTCTTGGAGTTGTGCCACACAATCTAAACTTCATGGGGGGCTGGGATTTTGAGAATTTAGATCTTTCATCCTTGCTATGCTTGCGAGACAAGGTTGGCGGCTCTTAATTAACCCAAACTCACACTGGGGAAAATTCATGAAAGGTCTCTACTTTCCAAACTCGGGTTTTCTTCATGCGGGCAAAGGTAGATACCCATCTTGGGCTTGGATCAAAGGTAGAGAAATTTTTTTGAAGGGCATTAGATGGCAGGTTGCTAATGGGTCTAATATTCGGTTTTGGTCAGACAGCTGGGTCCATTTCTCAAAGGATTATAAGATACATTCAGCTAGGTCTCCTAATTGCACGGTGGAATTTGTTCATGAGGTCATTGATCAGAGATCCAAGTCTTGGAAAGAGAAGGAAATTTGAGCCCTAGTTTCTAAGGAAGAAGCTGACCAAATTTTAAGCATTCCTATCTCCCAAAATGGGAAAATGGACTACTTAATTTGGCACCCCAACTCAAGTGGAATCTACTCGGTGAAATCTGGGTATCACATAGCATTAGCCGAGCATAATGCAAAGCTTCCCTCTAAGGCATCATCTTCCTTTGAACCTCCAAAAAGCCTATGGAAGTTCATTTGGAATCTAAAGGTCCCTCCTAAGCTCAAGCATTTTTGGTGGAAAGCGTGTTGCAATTTTCTAGCTAGCAAAGAGAATCTTCATAGCAGTTAAAAAAAAAAGAGAATCTTCATAAACGTAAGTGCAACCTTTCTCCCATGTGCTCTATCTGTTGTTGGGAAACTGAATTTGTTGAACACCTCCTGTTCCGTTGTAACTAGACTACAACAGTTTGGTTGGGAAGTAATTTAAGCTATAAGGTGGATACTTTGGCGATCTTGTTTGTCATGAAATGGACCATTTCTATTATGGAACATTTTAATTCAGCTTTAGACTGTCATGACATTTTGAGCAAATGTATTTGTCTGGCTTGGCATAGTTGGAAAGCAAGAAACGATTGGATCTTTGACTCTATTCCAGTTGACCCTAAGACAGTGATGGCTAATGCCTCATTTATGTGGAAAGAATTCCATGATTGCAAGATGAACCATACAAATCAAGGGCAGCCCACAGATCAAAATGAGGATGGTTTTTGCTGGACACCTCCTCATGAGGGACTGAGGGCATCTCTAGTGCACTACCTAAAATCACTACGCCCTAACTAGTTAGCTAAGAAAAACCTCAAAAAATGGTCTCTAGTGCACAAAACTTGGCTCCCTAAAATCCTAGGTGGCACCCCTCACTACCTAAAGTGCCCTAAGTGACTACCTAAATTTGGGGAGGGACTTAAGGAGAGAGAAACAGGAGAGAGATAGAGAGAAAGAGGAGAGAGAAAGTTGCTTGCATTTATAACATTGAATCTTCCATTGGTTTTTTGGTTATGAGGCCCACTTAAATGGGTCCCACATACACCTTAGGGAGTATTTTTAGGGAGCCCCATTAAAGTGAATTTCTTCTTAGCTAGCTAACTAAGTTCTTAGCAAACAAAATTGGGTCCCACATGTGCTTAGGTGTACATTTTAGGGAGCATTTTTTAGGTAGTACACTAGAGATGGCCTGATGAAGGTAAACTGTGATGTGGCAATGAAGTCAGGAAGCTCCAAGGCAGCAATTGCTGCACTTCTCAGAGATCACAAAGGTAATATTGTGGATGGGCGAGTATCTATGGTTCGGGCATCTTCAGTGATTCAAGGGGAGTCCCTTGCTGTTCGTTTAGCGAGTTCCCTCCTCTCTGCTAACCATCTCAAGGAGGCTATCATTGAAAGTGATAACCAGACAATCATCAAGCTCTGCTCTACCAAGAATGTTCCTCCCTGGGAGTGTGCGACGATTATAGATGATATTAGAAAGCTTTCTTCGGTTGTGCTTTGCTCTTTTTCCTGGGCCCGTATTTGTAATAGGGCTGCTCATTGGATAGCCACACCCTGTCTAGTATTTGTAATGTGGATGCCTCTTTGAGAAATTTTGTTTAATAGAAATGTCTTCCAGCTCAAAAAAAAAAAAAAATTAACCACAAAAAAAGAAGATATCGAGTCGCAAGTATTTTGTAATGGTGCTGGCGTGGATTTGACCCTGGCATTTAATGTTGACTGTGGAGGCTGTTCACTCAACACACCAAGGCTGATATTTGAAGTGATGTAGCGTCTCAAAGTCTTCTCCCAGCTACCAGGAGTAAAGGACTTGCCTGAAGTGTGGGATTCAAACTAACAATTCCCATCAGACCACGTAAAAATCTGTTTGTCAGCTCCGTCAAGTAGGCAATTGCCGAACCAGGTAAAAAATTGTTTTGTTTATGCGTATATTTGTTTGGTGAGTTTTTTCTGTTTGGATTCAAGCAAAGCTAGCAGTAGGCTGAAGATCAGGTGCATTTCAAGAGATAATAAGATTCAACAAAAGAATAATGGGGGTCAGAAACTAAGGTTCAACCAACCTCATACTCATTGGGAACGACATTACATTCAACATCAAAGGCATGCCCCTAAAATGGATGGTTAAACTGCACGAGGGAAAAAAGTTTGATGTGTACATATCACAAGCTATAAAAACAACACTTGAAGCTTTAATGTCAGTAACAAAGTTACAAATTCCATGCCCCTTTTGAGATATACATACAGGATCCCTAAACCACCACCACCACCACCCATCCGTCTGATCTTGCAACATAGTCATTGCAATGTTACTAAACATATCTTTCCTCGCCTTGGGGCATCAACTAATACCTTGGATACCAAAACATCCCTTTAATGCCCTCCGGGTCAGGTTGAAAACCCAGATTCCGATAGAATTCCACAACTGCAATGACATTGTAGCAGAACAAAGTAAAAAACAATATAGAAGAAATCAACTTCATTATAAAGAACTGTGCAATGAGAGGACCAGAGTTGCCATGGACATTTCTTGTGCTCTTTATCATTGAAGTTGATACAAGCTTCAATTGGTCGATTAATAAGAAAAAAAAAGAAACAAGAAGAACATTACGATACATAGGACATGGCTTCAGAATCTCCTGATGAACATATACTTACTTGTTCGGGATTATACATATACAACCCTGACTTTTATCACATCAAGACTACAACAATAGTGGCTATACCTTGACTATCTGCAAAAAGAGTAATATTGCCAATGTCCCTTTGCAAAAGAGCCCTTATGAGCTTTTCAACAAGAGCCTTTCCAAGACCTTGGCCCTGCATCGGATAGATAACAGAACTCGTAAAGCAGTGATTCTGCAGTTCACATAAATTCCAAGGAAAGTAATTTGTTATAACATGCACAAAGTATTTAGGTGCAACACATCCTAAGAACTCTTATGTTCTCTCTAATCCATCGAAAAGATGTGTGTGCTATCTGTAGGACTGAAACCATTACTAGACCAACAAAACTTCAAACGAAACTGTGATTAGGACCCAAGACTTGTTGGAATTTTGGAAAACTAGCTAGATGGCCCCTAAATACCACATCCCAGACCACAGTGGGCAAAGTACTCAGGTGCGGACCTACGGGGTGTAAGTGAGGGCCCGGGCCCCGGCACACCTCCCAATTATCCCATTAGTTCTACTATATTTTAGGTTTCATTTGTAAAAATTATGAAGGTTCGTTCCCTCAAAATTGTGTAACTAGTATATAAGGATGATATTTTGTTGTTAATTTATGAATACATGTGATTTCGTCCCCCGCATTAAGAATTCTGCGTCCGCCACTGAACAGTACTTGAGTGGGTAAGCTTGATTCCATTGTTGACACTAGACAGCATAGTTATTGATTCTTAGCAATGCCCAGAGGGCAATACTTTACAGATGCTTCAATTTTCTTCATACTTACAGCATGTTTGTCCCCAAAAACTAACAAAGAATACCTGATAGTCGGGATCCACCAAGACATCCCAAATGGTTGCATTGAATGCGTGATCTGAAGTTGCACGAGCCATGCCTATAAGCTTTTTTGGGCCATTTTCCTCTGCCAAGTAACTTTCCAAGTACACTAAGATGTTCATCATTTCTTATAACAAGGGAATACTAAATCTCAGCTGAACACCTATTTAATTAAACTCATATGATGACTGCAAATAACTTCTATAGTCTCATTTACTAAGTACCTTTTCCAGGCGACTTTCTTACTGAATGTAATGCAGCTACCATGTAGCTATTTTTCAAAGCAGCCGCTATTTTTGACAGTGGCCTCCGAGGCCAGCCCACCTATTAATCCATGATGAAATAACATCTGAATTTTCTCAAATGCTAATAGCATAGTGCAAACAAACAAAATTAGTAAACCAGGGCAAGCAAGCTTTGAACTTCAAAAAACTCAGAGAGAGAGAGGTAGGTACTCATAAAATAACTGTTTTGAAGACCTACAAGAAGTTTCTTTACTGGTTCAACCATGACAACTCCTTAAAAAAAACCTCACAAGCTACTGAAAGGGTGAGCTTATTTGAGAAAAGGGAGAGCCAAAGACCCAAGGGTAAAGGAAATCAGGACATAGTTTCACGCAGCAGCATGCATGCATGCACAAAATTGATGCATGCAAGCTAATTTCATGTTCATGCACCTACTACATCAAACTACTTAAAAGGGATTCATTTGTCCAACTCCGCATGTTTACAGAAAGGTTCTGGAAAAAATTACCTTATCACTTAAGGCTTCGAGATCATACACGTCCACATCTCCACCGGAAGAAAAAATTATCTGTTCAATTGATCCATCTGGGTGAGTCTTCTCAACCAGAACCAACTCTTCAGGTAATGGTTCTTCCTCCTCTTCCACAGTGGAAGGTGCTTCAATAACTTGTGTAGGATTCTTCAATAATCTGCAACATAAAGCAAGATAAGGCCCTTTAACCTATCCATGAGCTAAATCAGCTGGATGGCAGTACGCATCTTGCATTATGATGCAAACATCAGCAAAAAGCTAACTAACAAAACGATAGATATGGAAGTGGGGGAATAATACAACTGCTCTCATAGATATACATGGAGCAGTTTCATGCATTTAATAATGCTATACTGTTAGAAAAAGGCTGATAAAAAATACAAAAACTAATGCAGAATGCAAGCACAGAAGATTTAATGGAGGAGTATCACTACGGAATAGCCTGCTTACAATACAGGGAACCGTGAGCCCCTTTACACCACACTATCTTTTTAGCACACTGCATGCCCGAATCTATATTACACATTGCAGCATTTGCTACATAGACTGTATCAACCGCAGGTGTCAGACACACATGTTAGAAATAACTACGCCTGATTGTGGATTATTGTGATGGGGGCTGGGAGGTTTCTTATGAAGCCTCTCTTATAGTAGTTGTAGCATTTGTGTTATGTGTAATCTTCCTTCAAAACATACCTGTATTGTGTGTAAGCGTGTGCGTATGTTTGTGTGTGTGAGAGAGAGAGAGAGAGAGAGAGAGTGAGAGAGAGAAACTCAGCGTGAGTTCTCAAGTGTATGTATTTGTTTCTGGCAGTGGAATAATATTGTGGAAGTGTTGAGCAAAAGAAATCTCCCTCCATTCCACCAATAATGTATTCCAGCTGAAAACTCCAGTCCAACACATGTGATGATGAAAAAAATTAGGCTCTCATAGGCAAGAAGGTTCGTCCCTGTTTTTCACCTGAAGTGAAAGATTAAAACCCCTATTTAACTTTACTCTCTATTAACAAAAATACTTATCAGGTCTGTAGTAATAACAATATGCGTTTAGGGCCTAGTACTACATATAGAATTTTTTTATTGGAAGTACTACAACTACTACAAATACATGTCTTCAATTCCAAGCATCAAACAGATCGACTGATAATAAAACAACAGAATGGACTTTTATGCGTCCATGCACCCAATACAAGTTGAAATCGTAATACTATATTCATACGCAACAAGTATAAGAATATAGGAAATACTAGAAGCACAATAGCGAAAAGATAATTCATATGGAATTGAAGTTTTCCACTTGAAGTAACCCTCATACGTTGCAAACAAGTTTCCTATTTTGGATTTTCCGCCTGAAGTGACCCTTCTTCCTTGCAAATGAACTATGGTGTCGAAGACAATAATTACTTGATCGACATGGAAAGAACTGTAAAAGGGTTCTAAAACGGACAAATTGCTCGGCAAATTGCATGGCAGGCATTCAGCATTGAACGTAACAGGCTTCATAGTTCATACGGAGTGCTAATGCAGACATTTATACATTCTGGTTGCTTAGGGCACAGAAAAAACATGATCAAATAGAACATAATCTAGCAGAGAAAGGGCGTCAATTGTATTTGTTTACGATCATTATGAGTGAAGTCAGCAAACACTTGAGAAACTGCTGTAGGAGTCTTCTATTAGTTTAAACGCTCTACAGTTATCTATACAGAGAAATGTACAAAATCAAGATCAGTAATGAAAAATCAGAGTTACTAAACATTTTCAACATATTGAGTAATCTGAGGCATGGAAGAAACGTGCCATAAGGCTGAAACAGCTATGGCTGCAAACTCATAGACTAGTAGAACAGCAAAACAAGTCAAAGTGTCAGACTGGTAACAGTCCTCTTTAACCTTTACATTACTTTTTTAGTGGCATTTGCAATATTATAAATACATGTAAAACCCAAATTGATAATAAGACCATTGGGTTAAAACAAAGAGAGAGAATAATAAGTGAAGAACAAGACAAAAGAACTTAAAATGACCATGCTACCATAAGCTGATTTCCCAACTGAAGATTTTACTTATGTATGCAGGTGTACATTCGTTACAGAGCATTACCCAGATTTGATGGATTCCCAGAAGGCAGCCGTCACGTGTGCAACCTTTAGCTTTCTGATTCCTATAAAGATATGATGTAAGTGACAATGAAATTAAAACAACGAAAATTTGAAATTGCACAATCAGTTCATTAGAAACAACCTTCTGAACAAAACTAATATGAAACAATAAGCTCAACTAATGTAAGTGTAGTATTGAGCAAGTTCTAAACATAAGGCAAGTGCAAACCCTTGCATGGGCATGCATCCACACAAGGAAGGGGGCCTTATTTGGTTTCAGTCTGAGGAAAAATTTTGCTGCTTGGTGCAAATCTTTTCTTGCAGATTTCCTTCTCAATTCACTTACTCACCAAACAAAAAGAAACGAATCATCCATTTTCCCTGTTGTATGGAATGACTTCGTCCTCAACATGGGATGCATAGCACCCCCGAAATGGAATATAAGATGCTTTGTAACTTCAGTGAGCAATTCGAAAAAATGAGAGAGAGAGAGAGAAAGAGAGAGAGAGAGAGAGAGAGAGAGAGAGAGAGAGAGAGAGAGAGAGAGAGAGACCTCCTCTAAACCCAGTGTCTACTTTGCAAGGAAATTGTAATCGGTTTGATATTTGACATGGGCAACAAACCATGGAAAAAATAGCACGGCTGCAACACAAGCAGGTGCAAGAGAGTTAGTAATCCCAACAGAAATTAACAAACCTCCATGAAAGTCAACTGAAGCTCCACAAATAGAAGATTCAATATTCGGGGGGCCAATCCACAAAGTCAAAAAACAATACCAACAGAGGTGCAAATGCAATCAGCAGATTCTCAAAAGTCCCCTCGCCGACTACGCAGAGTAATTTTTGATTCTACGTCAAAGTGAACAACTACTTTAGAGAGAGAGACCAAAGAGAAGCACTTACGGCGGAGACGGTGAGACGGCGCCGTAGATTTGCATTACAACCAGACTTTTCACGGCCACGGGAGCTTTTGTGGAGGAGCTAGATTAGTGATTACAGTGGTTGATAAATCTAATCTCTCCAGTCTCAAATCAGTAGTTGGATTGGATTTGATTATTATAAGAGAAAGAAAATACGGAGTAGTAAAAAAAACTGATGATGCTCCGTAGTTGGGGATGCATTATTATTTTTATTTATTTGTCTGTCGGGCGAAAACATCAATAATATGGATTCTGGACCCAATCCGACTGAGCCCAATTCTTTTTCTTCTTCTTCTTTTCTCACAAATCAAGCCCAAAACAAATGGAAAGTAGGTGCGCACCAGGCTCTTTATAGAATCCACCTTCTTATCCTGCGCTATCTTCCGCATATTCCTTCTTCACCATTAGCCTGCCCTGTGACTGACTGCTGTTCTTTTATCACGCTTCCAGGATCGTCTCATCTCTAATAACTTGTTTAATCTCATCTTTGTTATCTTAGTAAGTTCAAAATCCTTCCTTTTGTATACATACAACATCATGCATGTAATAGTTTGATTTATCCGCTTGCTGATACTTTTGTGTGTTCAAAGAGTCGGAATGGCGACAAAGAGGAGTGTAGGTGATCTGAAGGAAGCAGATCTGAAGGGGAAGAAGGTGTTTGTGAGGGTTGATCTCAATGTTCCTTTGGATGACAATTTCAATATCACTGATGATACCAGAATCCGAGCAGCTGTTCCAACTATCAAGTACTTGATGGGTCATGGTGCCAAAGTCATCCTCTCTTCCCATCTGGTAAAACCCCTCTACTCTTTTTGATATTGGGTTTATCATATATCTCTTTGTTTTATTTTATGGTCGTTTATACAAGAGATGCATATTTTAATTGCACAGATCACTTCATATTTAGGGGCAGTATGTGATAACACTCAAATGCTGTTGTCCATATCATATGTGGAATTGATATTGAAACTAAATTGGCGGAGTGTATTTTGCACCACCTAATTTCTTTTGGAAAATGGTCTTTACTTATTGGATTTCAGCCATATCTTTGTGTCGTCATTTTTTGCCGATCAAGGAACAGTGGAGTATTTTCTTGTTTAGATCAACGTTCTCTCTTTTAAATAACTTGTGACTTGTAAGAATCATTTTTGCTCACATCCCTTGTGTTTCCTATTCGGACTATTAGAGGTTCATAGGAGTGCTTGGGTTCCAGCTTTCTTCTGTAACGTTGGAAAAAACCGTCTGTGGAATTTTGAAGGAGAAGGGTGTAGTCGGAGCCATAGTTTGTATTTTTCAGGAATGTTTTAAGTTTCCAGTTTGTTATAACTTATTTGGTGGATGAATTTGTGTTTCAGTTGAACTGTGGACAGACTGTGCAACATTGTTGCAAAGCGTATGAACTTATCTCCTGGGAGATGGAACTTTTGAGGATAGCGAATACTGCTTCTTGGACTGGATTTTGTCCTAGTTTGTAGCTTTATTCTTCTAGGGTTATTGTGATCTATTTGTTTGTTGAATTACCTATGGAAAGCTACAAAGTTTAGGTAGGCATCGTAGTTGATATGTGGTGTTTTTCTGGGGCTATGTGAACCATTTTGTTTGCTTGAATTCTTATTGATGTGTGGTATGATATAGAGTTTAGTACCTTTTGTGGCTTGTGCCAGACATTGCGCGTATTGAATTGCATATCTGTTTCTTTCCGTAATATGTTTATTTTTCGAAGCTACTGCATGTTTGCTGAATGATTGTTGCCCTGACTTCACAATATACCTGAATCAATTGTTAGATTTTTCTGTTATTGGTTTTTTCCGTTGTTTTATTGAGACTCGTTTCTTTTATGTGGTATTAGTTTTCCCTTTAGTTGCTTGTCAGGGAAATTATCCACTGTTTTGTTGAAAGAGTAACACCCAGAGTGCTGCTAGTTTTTGTTTCACCAGTAGTAGCTGAGGATCACAAAGTTTGTTTACGTTTGTGATGAGATTTTGTGTTTGGTCTGAGGGATGTGGGATGGGGAAGGGAAGAAGAAGAAACTCCGCAACGGAATCCTGTCTTCATCTAAATTTTTCCTATGGGTGGCTAGATGTGTTTTTCAGTCATGCAAAAGGAGGCCGTCTTTGTGTTTAGTTTCTATTCCCTTTTGCAAGTATTGCTATGATTTCATTCAGTAATTTATACCATAAGTTGTGCCGAAGAAGAAACTCATTCAGCAATTCTTTTTGAAATGTGGGTTGCAGGGACGCCCAAAAGGTGTCACACCAAAGTACAGCTTGAAGCCTCTTGTGCCTAGGTTGTCTGAACTACTTGGTGTTGAGGTTTGTTTATTCCTATTTAGTATAAGGTTCATCCGACTAGACATTGTTTGCAGTCACTAATGTGGTTATTAAGGTGAATATCTGCCAATATTGTTGTTGTGCCTCCAACAGGTTGTGATGGCGAATGACTGTATTGGGGAAGAAGTTGGGAAAACGGTCGCTGCATTGCCAGATGGGAGTGTTCTGCTTCTGGAGAATGTGAGGTTCTATAAGGAGGAAGAGAAGAATGATCCTGAATTTGCGAAGAAGCTAGCATCGCTCGCTGATCTCTACGTGAATGATGCATTTGGAACTGCTCATAGAGCACATGCTTCCACAGAAGGAGTGGCTAAGTACTTGAAGCCTTCAGTCGCTGGATTCCTTATGCAGAAGGTTTGTACGTCCAATACCTTGTTTATATTCCTTTGGGTATTTTCTTAAAGAAACCAAATTTTACCTGGGTGATATAAATGTATGCAAATAAAATTTGGTTGAAATATATGAACCCAGCACCATTCTTGGGGAACTATACCGGAATCACGGCTTTGATGTTTTAATTGTCTGGTCAATTGATAAAGAGTGATCTAAATTGCAGTAGCACGTGTTATACGCTCGGTTCCAATTTCAGACTTTATTTGCTAAGATCTCATGGTATTGTGTGCATAAGTTGGGCTACATTATAAGCGCAATGAAAACTCACTTATTGGAGAAATTGCTATTGGACTTCAATTGAAACTTCCAATTCGTTTCGTAGTCTAGTTTGTTAAGATGCCATGAGAAGTTGGCCTGGAGCTTGGTACGTCTGCCTCGCAATGAGATTAAAGAAGCTGCTAAAGAAGGGTAGGCTGTCACCAGTTGACAATAGCTAATTTCCTAGTCTAAAACTGACCCAACGTGATATACCAAGCATAGAACTATTGACTTACGTAAATAAAAGATATTCCTGCATGTTGGTCATTAGATACTTCATTGGACTTTATTTTCTTATTCAGCCCACACGACTGATGGTGTCATCATGTTATCCTACTTAATTTCTATTTACTCTGCGCCAACGGAAATTTGCTCTGGTTGAGCTTACTGAATTATTTATTTGATTATTGGTAAGTGGTGACAACTGTTTCTTTAGTTGACTTGTTGACTTCAACTTTGGTCTTAGGAACTTGACTATCTTGTTGGAGCTGTCTCAAATCCCAAAAGACCATTTGCTGCGATTGTTGGTGGCTCCAAGGTTTCAAGTAAGATTGGTGTGATCGAGTCATTGTTGGAGAAGGTTGACATTTTGTTACTCGGCGGAGGTATGATGTTTACGTTTTACAAGGCCCAAGGTCACTCAGTTGGATCATCACTCGTGGAGGAAGACAAGCTTGATCTTGCAACATCCCTTCTTGAGAAGGCCAAGTCTAAAGGGGTGTCTTTGATGCTGCCTTCTGATGTAGTTATTGCTGACAAGTTTGCTGCCGATGCGAATAGCAAGGTTATTATTTCTCAACCCCTTTTGATAAACTAAAACTTCTGACCAGGTTTTCATGAGTAGTTTAAAATGAAATCCAACTTAACGTCTTCATCCGTGCCGCAATTTCATAGAGTACTTGTTACCTTCAAACATTAGAAAGAAGATCTGTCCTTTGGATCTTTTTTGCATGATTTGGTTCGGTGTTTAAATCCAAATATTTTGTTTACTAATTCTTGTTCGGGGAGGGTTGAAACATTGTTCATTATGTCTTGTAGATTGTTCCAGCATCTGGTATCCCTGATGGTTGGATGGGATTGGATATTGGACCTGATTCAATTAAGGCCTTCGGAGAAGCCTTGGATACCACTAAAACTGTTATTTGGAATGGACCTATGGGCGTGTTTGAGTTCAACAAGTTTGCTGCTGGAACAGAGGTACACAAAACAACTTACATGCCCTCTTAAATCTAGCATTAACATTGGCCTCATGCTATACAAGAATGGTCAAGCATTTGCTACTTGGTTGAAACCTCTTCCCTCTTTACCTTGGCCCTAAATAGAATACTATTTTGTTTATGAACAGGCAATTGCAAAGAAATTGGCAGACCTTAGTGGAAAGGGGGTTACAACAATAATTGGAGGAGGTGACTCTGTTGCAGCGGTGGAGAAGGTTGGTCTCACGGAAAAGATGAGCCACATCTCAACTGGAGGCGGTGCCAGCTTGGAACTTCTCGAGGGGAAATCGCTTCCTGGAGTTCTTGCCCTTGATGATGCTTGAGCAACACTTATTGTTCCTCTCTTGTGTTGTCCATTTAGTGAATGCTTTTATGTCTAGGGTTTTGACCAGAGCGGATTCAAACCAAAATAGAACTTAAACAGGTAGAGTGATAAAGATAAAACTTGAATAAGTTGGATTCCCGTGGGTAGTGTGATTGTTTTCATTGCCTGACAGTGGATCTTATGAGGGACGGTTCTACTTATTTACAGGTCACTTATTTAAGAAACCTTTCGTTAGTCTTTTGTGTCCTAATTAGGAAGTTGATTTCCATACAATTGAAAGCTTGCCATTTTTTATTCTCTCTTTGCATTGTTATCTCGTTTTCTATGAAGTTCATCTTACGCAAGATCAAATCAGAGCAACAGCTTGAGCGCAGCACTATAAATTGTCAATGAACAATCACACCATGTACCTTTTTCTTTGCTTAATGATGAAGATCCATCCAAATATTTCTAATACCTGAGAAGCCTAGAGAAAAAGAAAGCCAAGATTGCATCCAAACATTGGACTTCTCATTTTTATTTTTATTTTTGTAAAAGAGAGAATTTCATTTAATGTGAAATGTTGTTACAAATTATCGGAAATAAAGACAACAGAATTACAACATACAAACGAGAAGAGCACAAAATAGAACTAAAACAAATGAAAGACATATATCATTTTATTTTTTTTCAAGAAGATTTATATCCGTTGAGAGCTTGCTTTTTATCGTTTTGAAAATTACAAGTTATTTTTAACTTTTTTACTATATGGAAATGGGAAAGTAAGGGATGGCTTTCGAATGAAACACTATCTTTGTTGACTGAACACACAATGATAAAAAGGAAAACGAGAGGCTTTATTCGGACCATTACTAAATCCGTGAATAGACATAATAACAAAAAATCCAACTACTACTATCTTTTGGTCAAACAAGCATAACATAATGTTTTGAAAGAAGGAAAACATTTTGATTTATATAATTCTGTAAGGTAAAAATAATACTGGTATAACAATATGAATTACATCAAATTAAAAACACCCAAATGTAAGTTGAGACTTAACAAAATTTGCAATCACTATAAGAGCAATCCAATTAATAACTCTACAAAAGAGAGACATAATCCAACAACTATAAGAAGTATAATACCTACACGTAATGTAAAAAACTCCTTTACCTTTTAGTGATATGCAGAAGTCCTCACCACTTGAGTCGACACAATTGGTTTATATACATTATTAAATCTACTTGGAATTTGGATGACATTATTAAACTTTTGAGAGGGCTCTACCAAAACAACATTGGCATCCTGCATTTGCTACGCGACGCACAAACCCAAATTACACAATCGTTGCTTCACATGCTAATAATTGATTTCTTTCTAGATTTCTGTGCTAATTTCTGTCCCATCAGTCCAACCTTCCTTTCAGCAGCTTTACCTCTTCCTCAAAATGCCCAATGTCTTTCCACTTAATAACCGTATTGCCTCCCTGCCCTTTTAAAGTGCATTGAAACGACGGACCCAGAGCTTTGCTGTCCTTAAGGCCTCGTTTGTTTGGCCGGAGATAAATGGATGGGATATGAAATTTCATGGGATATGGGTAAGATATGAAATCCTTAGGATATTGCTCAGGATATCAATGGATGAGAAAAATTCATATCCGGTGTTTGTGGTCGACGTGGTCGACGTGAGATTCTATATACCATACGGATGGGGAGAAAAACTTGGTAGGGATTTCATATCCCATGCAAAAAAAAAAAACACAAACATTGAAAAATGAGGCCTACTCCAACCCACCCCCAAATCCCCCCAAACAAACAAGGAGCGACGGCAAGGAGCCTTGCGTCTCGGTAATCAATAGTTTATATTTAAAATGAAACTCTTTCAGCAAAGAGTCTTTTCTTCACTAAAAGAATTTTATTTTTAATTAGAACCATTCAAAAATTATTTTTGAATGATTCGAATTGGAGGTTGATAGGGTCTATCGTCCCTCAAGGACAGCAGAACCCCCATTTTCGAAACAATGACTCCAACCCCGTGGAAACCGGACCTTGTAGTGCGGAGATCAGGGATGCACGACAAAGTTGCAATGCACGACTTGAGTCATCTATCTCTATCTCTATGATCAATGGTTCAAAATTTAGTATTACCGAATCTTCGATTCCCAACCCCCGGGATGCTGACATGCAATTTTGCACTTTATATGTCTTGACTTTGTGTTATAATATGACGAATAATTATTCAATAGTTTGGAATAACCAGTGGCGTTATTAATCATGGATAAATTTTGAACGAAATACTAAAAAAGGAAATTTTTGTTCAAAAACACCGTAAATGGTTTCACCCTCAACCCAAAAACACAGCCAAAAAGGGTAGAGGGAAAAAATGGAATAAAAAGGAAACCTTAGCCCTACCATTGGTAAAATTTGAAAATTAGTCAACTGAAGTTCATAAATTCCAACTTTAGAGTAATGGTTGTTAAAGGGGTTTGAAAAAGGAAAGGAAATGAAAAATGCAGGGAAATTCTCAGGCTGGCGTTACTGTAACGTCTATGGCATATTCGAAATTTCGAACTCACTCTTCCTTCTTTTTCAGGATCGCGTGACTTCTGTTTCTGAAGGGAATCAGAAACCAAAAGTGATAAAAAAAAAATAAAAAAAAATCAATTGTTTTTTTTGGGGGTTGGGAATTTAGTTAGTGGGTACAAGACAAAGGAATGAAAAGCAAAAGCAAGTTGTGCAGCAAGAAAAAGAGGTATGCGCTTTTTTGTTGTAAATCCATGTGCCCGATTAGGGTGTTACTGTAAATTCAACACAAACATTCGCAATTCCCTCTGTAATAACTAACGAAATTAAACGTTCATATTTCATATCATTCCCACTGGCTACTATACTACTACTACTATACCCAGTTTCAGATGCTGTTCGAAGGTGAAGAAGTTGAAACAAGGAACAAAAATGGTGTCTGAGAATTCCCTCTCCTCTCTCACTAACTCTTCCACTCCCAAGCTCTGCACTTCCTTCGCTAACCGGTACTCTCTCTCTCTCTCTCTCTCTCACACACACACACACTCACTATACATATGTCTGTCGATACAAGGATGGAGCCAGAGGGGCAGTAGGGGCGGTCGCCCCTCCAAGAAAAGGAAAAAACCTGTAGTTTTATATAAAAAAAAAGAAATTTTCCTATGAATTATAGACGTTCGCCCTACAAAATATTTTAGAAAAAAGATTCGCCCCTATGTAGTTAAATTCCTGACTCCGTCCCTGTGTCGATACATATTAAGAGGTATTACATTGGTTGGGCTTGATTATGTATGTACCCGGTTGTAATTGTATAGTCGTTGTCGCTTTGATCTGGTTTTGATGTTTTTTTTTTCCCAATTCTTGGTGGTACTTTTTTTTTTTCCCTAGTCTGTAGGTATAATCATCATTGGTGAAGTGATCATTATCTAAAATGTCAATGAAAAAATTCAGTTTTTTTAAGCATATTTCCAACGTAACCTATATGCTCTCCGTCCCCAAAATTTTCCATTTTTGGAGTTTTATTCTCATTGTTGTTCTATTGTTGGCTATTACTGTTCCTTCCATATTTTCCTTTACTAGTTAGAAGTACCAGTTCAAAGTCGGCCAACAATAGAACAACTAACTACTAAAGGAAAATATGAATTGTAAGTCTTTTTCTTGAGCTTTAAACTTAGGTGTATATTTTTTAAATTGACTCTTTGGACTCTAGTCCTAGCTTTAATTGGGTCCCACTAGTAAACGGTGGGATTAGCCCAAGATTAGTTTATCCATTGAGCCGGATACAAACAAGTTAAGAGTATCTCTCACACAATCTCCATTTTTGGAGACTCAAAGGTATTATATTCAAAAACTAAGTTTGGAGTGCGGAGAATACAACTATTCACACCAATTCCAACCCGCATTCTCTATTTTCATCTCTAAAACTTCTCTCCAAATTTTTCTTCCAACTTCAAACTTTTTAAATTTTAATTAAATATATTACATATTAGACTCAGTTTAAAGGTATTGTCGATATCTTCTCTAAGCCTCTATGGTACCAATTTATAAGAATAGGATACCTCAAAGTTATACTTGTTTTACAAATAATTTCTAAACACGAAGGATATTGTTGTCATTAGAATTTGATACCAAAAGATAACGGGGGTAAAATGGTGATTTTGGGAAAAATGAGAAATGGAGATGGGTCTCCATTTGGTGGGAAAGTCTCCATATATGGAGAATGTGGGGGTGCTTTTCGCCGGAGTGAGCTCTTTGAACCTTCTGAATGGGTGTGAGTGATGGTGAGGCGACTGAGCTACGTCTGTACCCTAGCTGCCCGTCGGAGGGGATAACCTGCACACGTAGACAACCCCGTTAGTGCCTAACCCGGACGGTGGTGGTCCGGGAATGCACTCCGACGGTTAAGTCAGTCACCGGAGAGAAGAAATATGCCGGAGATCTAGAGAGAGAAGTAGAGTTATGAGAGTAGTAAATGAGGAGAGAGAGAGAGAGAGAGATCCCCATTGTGGTAGTTGTAGTTGGGTATTTATAGGCGGAGGGGGCGTGCGTCCTACGCGCTCGGTGCCCCTCACGCGCCCGTCATTCGTGCTTGGAATGACATCTGATGTGACTTCCATCTCTGCTGCAGACGCCGCGTCTCGGCTGACGTCATGGCATGTGGGGCTGAGGGGTCAAATCACCTCAAGACATTCCCCATCACCCACGTGACTATGCAGGCGGCGGTGACAGGGTAGGTGACTGCCGCATTTAATGCTCCATCGTGGAACGTGTGGCGTGCCTGATACGACACCGCTGAACCAAGTACATCCGAGCCCTGCGTGCCGAGGTCAACCGACTTGGCACGCGAGCAGTCCGGTCTCTCGAGCGCTCGGCACGTCGATCGGCAGAGCCCCCGAGAGCGATCTGAAGATTAAGCGGAGAGCGCCGCATCCTCGGCACATCCGGGTTCGGCGAACATCATACAAATTTATATTCGTCCCAAACTGGACATTTGTGCCGACCGCCGACGGGACCATGGTTTCGGCGGGGACGAGATACGTCGGTCTGCATTCAGTTTCGCAGGTTTTGAGATGTTGGCCCGTCTGCCCTTCCATTATGCAGAGCTGGGCCTTTGCTGACCTTCACGAACCCGGCCGCTACAGAGAATGAAATTTGAGTCTCCCTTTTGGAGACCTCAAATGGAGTTGGGTTGGAGTGCCATGATTCTCCTGAAAAACTCCAATGTTCCAACTTTTGATCATGTGTTTCTAACAACTCTGGATATGTCAATAATTTATTAATCGGTAAGTTAGAGAACCACATTGCGGCTTCTATGGAACAGTTCTGCAATCTTTTAAACTAATAATATCTTTCATGCCCTTATTCTGTAAATATTTTGATTTGTTTTTGTTATCGGCTCATTGCAATTGTTTTCCTGGATATGTGATATAAGATTGAAGTTTATGCATTGAGCTCTTTAAAAATTCTATATTCAGAGATCTAAGAAGATCATGGTATACTTTTGCTTGTGTACAGCATATTTTCAGATGTTGCCGGGGATGTTACAGTCGTGGTTGGTGGAGAGTCTTTCCTACTCCACAAGGTAATTTCTCCTTTTGAACATATTTGTTCTCAATTCAGCCGATGGCTGCTGCGTAACACTACACCAAGGTTTTAAATAACGGTTTCGCGATGTGCAACGGTAACGGTTTGAGTGTAACGATTTCGGTAATATCAAAAGTTACGTAACTGGAATCGGGTGTAGCGGTCATGAATTTTCAAAAATCATTTTTCAGTAAAAAATAATTTTAAATTGCTTAAATAACCCGTAACGGTCAAGTATCGGCCGTGAACCGGTCCGTGAATCAGATATGGACCGATTTTTACTCTTGCCGGTATACGGGGTGTAACGGTATCGGAGAGCCCAAACCGTTACGTAACTGCCGGTATTTAAAACTATACTAAGCTCTAGCAGAATGTTCTTCACTTTCTTTATGTGAATTTGCTTTCACTTATTGCTCTTTCTCTGAATTAAGGCCCTGCTGTTGTCACATTTGTATGAATGTTCATCAGTTGTTTTAGCGGAGAATCGTGATCATAGTAATAAAGCTCATTTTGAGAACTTAATTGGCATCAATAATTACGTTGATCAGGCATTTCAAAGATTCCAATTCTGGTATGATTTGTAGAAATCTTAACATGTATTTACTCTAAGGAGCCTGTCATTACATATGTTGAATTTATTCCTTTCCCGAGTGAAGGGCTTAAAATGATTACTTGCCTTGGTGAATCACATTAGGCCTTTTTTTTTAAGACTAATCAAATTGTTATATTTGTTCTTGTTTACAAAAGTTTCCCCTTGTAGCTCGAAGTGGAAAGATTCGGAAAATGGTGGCAGATGCTAAGGACTCCAATATTTCAAGGTTGGAACTCTGTAACTTACCTGGTGGTGCCCGGACATTTGAACTAGCTGCAAAATTCTGTTATGGCATGAACTTTGAGATTACTGCTTCAAATGTATCACATCTGCGCTGCGCTGCCGAATTCTTGGAAATGACTGAAGACTATTACGAAGTAAATCTCATCGAACGTACAGAAACCTATCTGAATGAGGTGGTTATTCAAAGTCTAGAAAAGTCAGTGGAAGTTCTCTCCGCATGCGAGACACTACTTCCTATTGCAGAAGATTTGGGAATTTTAAACAGGTGTGTTAATGCCATTGCTGTGAGTGCATGTAAGGAGCAGTTAGTATCAGGCTTGTCACGTTTAGATTGTGAAAGTGGATCCATAGAATTAAAGGGTGGATGTGTTGATTGGTGGGTTGAAGATCTCTCAGGACTGAATATTGGTTCTTATCATAGAGTTGTCTCTGCTATGGGAAGGACTGGTGTACGATCAGACAGCATTGTTGCGTCTTTAATGCACTATGCTCAAGTTTCTTTAAAGGGTATTGGAAAACAACAAATCCGGAACCCTGCTAGAACAAATCCAGGTGCCATGGAAAACAGCCAGAGGGAAATTGTGGAAACTCTTGTGTCTCTTATGCCAACAGAGAAGAGTTCATCTATTCCGTTGAGTTTTCTGTTTGGAATGTTGAGGATGGCAATCATGATTGATGCTAACCTCGCTTGCAGGCTTGAGCTTGAGAGGAGAATTTCGTTTAGGTTGGAAATGGTTTTGCTTGATGATCTGCTTATACCGTGCATTCAGGCTGGTGACTCTATGTTCGATGTGGATACTGTGCATAGGATATTGGTGCATTTCCTACAGCGGATTGAAGAGGAAGAAAATGATGATTGTGGGTATGAATCAGATGGCCTTGGTTCTCCTAGCCATGGGTCTGTTTTGAAAGTTGGACGGCTTGTTGATGCGTATTTAGCAGAAATTGCTCCTGATCCGTATCTCAGTGTACAAAAGTTCGTTGCAATAATTGAGATACTGCCTGACTATGCTCGTGTGATTGATGATGGGCTATACAGAGCCGTTGATATATTTCTGAAGGTAAGTTTAAGGTATTATTTTTTCTCTATAATGCAAACTTGTCATGTTAAGCAATAAGCTCTAATTCACTAAACTTTTTTGATAAACTAAAGCATGCTTGGTGCATGTTTTGTGTCTTGGAAAGTAGATTTTGTAACAGGCTCCAAAATGAAAACACAAAACAAGTGTTTTCACTTGCCAGCAGAACAAGTGAAACTATGCTGATAAACAATAAAAATAGGTCATGTGCACATCAAATTCTCTTTGGACAAGAACAAAAACATGTTGCCTGCTTTCTACAAACAGCAGAAAACCGGAAACATGCAAAGCAACCATATGGTGGCATGACTCCTGGGTCTTGTAGTAAAACTGTGTTTCGTTTGCAAAGTTGAAAATTTAAAGGACTCTCGTATCTGTGTTTTTTTTGATGGGGTGGAGAGAGATATATGAACATTTCTCATGCTACCAAATTAGGAGGTAGCTCCAAGTCTTCGCTGAAACTTAAAAATTTAGACTGCTCTTAATATTTTCGTCTTCTCTTCTGACTTGACTTGTTATATCCTGTTTTCCCCATTAGGCTCATCCAATGCTACCAGAGCACGAAAGTAAGCAGCTCTGTAAATACATAGACTGCCAAAAGCTCTCTCAAGAAGCCTCAAATCACGCTGCACAGAACGACAGGCTCCCAGTCCACATGGCAGTGAGGGTTCTCTACTATGAGCAGCTCCGTCTGAAGAGCACCATGTCTGGGAGTTCAGGAGACGGATTCTTGTCACAGAAAATCAGCAGTGGTATCCCTAGTGCGGCCATGTCCCCTAGGGATAATTATGCTTCTTTGAGGAGGGAGAACAGGGAACTTAAGCTTGAGATTTCAAGAATGAGGGTGAGGCTTAGTGAACTGGAAAAGGAACAGGTGGTCATGAAACAAGGGATGATGGAGAAGTCAGGGAATGGGAAAAAGTTTTTAACTTCGATATCTAAGGGGATTGGAAGAATAGGAATATTTCATGGTCCAGGGGGTGGAAAGCAGCAAAAACCCGGGAGGAAATCCAGGGCATCAGAAGGAAAAAATGGAAGGAGTCGGAGGTATTCTTTATCTTAGCATAGGTTTGAGCTATAATGTTCAGCAATTCCGGGAAATTTTCCATTTTTTTGAGGTAGACGAGTGGATTTTTCATGAACTACAGTAGATGTTAAGTGGTAGCACCTCAGTTCATAGGCTCACATTCCATGGTAGGGCGTGGTAGCACCTCTTTTATAGTTGCATAAATTGAATCAATCTAGTTTACACCCAACAGAACATGATGTCGGCCCAAAAGCATTCACATCAAAATTTGGAGCAGAGTTCACACTTCCATAAGCAGAGCACAAACTTGTCAAGTATTTTGACATATGATTTATTGGTTTAGTGTAAGGGTCAATCTTCTTGCTTTTCTATGTAATTTTGCTTGCTGTTCTATGTAATCATGTTGTCTACTTGTTTCTTTAACCAGCAATATCAGTTTGTAGGTGACATTGTCTGGACCAAATTCTACAGAAAATCTGTAAGCTATACAAAAAAACATTCTCTATTACATCAAATACTGAGTTCTGCTTTTCTTTCGGGAGTCAGTAATTGGATCACGATACTTTTTGGGATTAATGTACTTCGGCTTGCAACTATAACGATTCAACGATGAATGATGGCAAACAATGTCCTCGAATTTGCGATCTAAGGTTACGGACAATCATGTCATAGCCTTTCCACTTTTTTGGTTCTACTTTCCCGTGCAAATATAGGAATAGAATTGAAAAAGAAAAGAACTTACATACAAATCCATGCACACCTTCACATATCCCATGTCCACCTGCAGGCCACAATCATGAAATATTTGGTGTCCATAAAGATTAAAGACAACACAGTGCCTTTCGTTTTCTTAGTCATACTTATAAATACGTAACAGAGACACCAATTCATTTTACCGAAACTGTGACAGAGACTTCAATTGTGATACCTATAAAAGTGAGATCTTACTTCCTCAAATAGCATAATGGCAGCAAGTTTCAAGAGCACAGAAGAATGACGGGTTTCCTTAGAGGAAATAGCTCGCTCAGTCCAAGCAAGAATAACCCAAGTTCCAAAGGCTAGTGGTCTATATGATGCAAACTATTGGTAACCATAATCACTTCACTTATCTTCTTGTTTGAGCATAACTTCTGCATTGTTTTTGGTTTTTGTTTTATTCTCTCTTTTTCTGGAGGGGTTGGAGTCGGGTAGACAATTTATAGATTAGCATGCAACAGCCATTTTTTCCTAATAAAATGTTGTCTGATTCGTGCCAAGAAGAATATCGATTATATTTCCATGATGACAGTTCGTACCTCAGGCAGTTTCTGCCGGAAGACAACATCCAGTTGAGCATCCAGTGTGTTGTCACAGACAATCTTCCCATCTTCTGAAGCCAAAACTACCTCTCCAGAGCTTTTACATCATCAACACAGAAACAACAGTAAACAGACGATTAAACTTATTAACCATCCCATCTTCCATCAGCTATTAGGAAAATGGCATTTGGCATTTCCTTGGGAATATGGTATTTGAAGTGGAGGAATCTCCAGATTTTCTTATCAGTGTATTAAGATCGAAAGTTGTTATCCTGTATATGGAGCAACATATTATCTTGTCAATGCAGTGGTAATGCAGAGGCTTTATACTCAAGGACCAAGGTACATCCCAAGTGGAGCATACAATGCAATAATCCAGTGGCTGAATTAATACCATGAGGGCTTGTGGCATTCGGCACTACTTGGGGGTGGTGGGAGATAGACATGCTTGTCAATTGCAACCTCTGGAGCTTTTACTTGTGCTTTCTCAGCATACTCTCGTTTTGCATCCTCCAAAACAGAAACATCAATCTCCCGGCACCGCAACAGCACTGACGGCTCCTTGAACCTTAATAAACTCTACAGATTGCAGCAAGCAGGTTTTCAGTCCCTAAAATTTGAGAACTACATTACAGTTAATAGAATCATGACGAGATGGATTTATTAGGTCGCAGAACAAGCAAACAAGCCCATGAGTGCACTATAAAGATTGAATGAAAATCGGTAAATTTCTCGAGGAAGTCATATTTACCTGACATGAATAATGGAGGAAAATAAGGAGTAGGGAGATGGAGAAGGTAAAAACTTGACCAAAAAGAACATTTGATATTCCTTCCAGTGAGCCCAAATTGGACATGATGACGGCACCATTGTGCAAGTACAATGAACATTTGAGCAAGCAGAACTTCTCAGGTAAGGGTTTTCGGAAAGATAATCCAAAAGGTCGTCATATATCTTTTTTGGACTTGAGACGAAATAAAAAATAAAAAAAAATTGACGTGGAGAGTCAACAATATCTAGTTGTCACTGTGTGAAAGAAACGAATTTTGTTCATGATTGGGACTTAAGGGTAGCTTTGCTTTATCAATCTTTTTGCACTGGTCTCTTAAATGGAACTAAATGGTTCAACAGACAGAATCTCAACAATCAAGGCTTTGAGAAGCTTTTTATGGGGATTCTTCTTCTTAGAAACGAGCAAAAGCTCCTTGCAAGCAGAATCCTTCATGGCATTCACCAGATCATCTTGTGCTTGAAGAACTTTGATGCGGGATGCATTCAGCTGCATCGAGTACTCACTGCACAAAAGCTAGCTCTGATACCCACTAAATCTCAAACTGATGATTTCAAGAAAGAAAAAATGATAAATAAACTGCCACCATGTCTACCATAGTAACCATACAGACCAGATAACCTAATCTGTCCTACATGGGAAGTGAGATGTGCTATCTTTCATCTATTTCTTAGGGTTAGCAGCTGCGTGATAAAATTAGGCTTATTTTTTAAGTTAAAAAATACATATATCCATCAAACAATTGTATATAACTTAACAGTGGTGGGATTTTTTTTATCTTTATACATCTTTATACATGACGGACAGGGACGGAGCCAGGATTTTGGCGTAGGGGGGACGGATATACACAATAAAAAAATTAAATTTAAGACAACGATATGAATTTTTACTAACTCATAAAAATATATATATACAAAATAACACCAATACTTATGAAACTAAACATGTTTCTAATATCAACTTAGATTGCAAAAGGTACTATTAACTTTTCTAATCCTATCTAGTGTCTACTCAGGCATCTTGAACTGTGCTCAACACTCTTTCTTGTTATTAAAAGCATCAATGATAGAGCAATATCTTTCTCAATATAAGTGATCAAGAAATTTGTTAAATAATCGTCCTCCATCCTATTGCGACGAAATCTTTATCTGCACACATTTCATAGCAGAAAATGCACGTTCGGTTGTAGCCGTTGAAACATGTCAAGTTAATATAAGCCGAATCAAATTATCGAAAAGATGATATATCGTGTACTTTCTTGTCTTCGCCAACACTCACTCAACTTTGAAATCGTTGACAAGTTTTGGAACTCAGGATGCCTAGAGACATAAAGCTTATAATTTTGCAATTGATATCTCAAGTGGTACTTTTCTTGCTCAATGAAATCCATTGGATAATATTTCTCTGCAAGTTTGCAAGTATCTTCAATGTTGAATGATCTGAAGCCATCACGACGATCTAGAAATGTACTGAGAATAAGCAACTCCATTGTTCAATTCTTGCAATTGAGAATCGACTGTTTTGGGAGCCCCTAATTTCTTTTGCTCTTTTCTTTTTCCTTCACTTTGATGTCCATAGACCACGTTAAAGAGTTTTGGGCTTCCGAAATTTCAGTGATCCTTAGTTTTTAAAAGTGAGTTGGGTCATCATTTTTGGCATTGTTTTGTTTAAAAGAATTGTAATTACCTCGTTAAAGCCAATTTTAGTACACAATTGTTTCATAGCTTGGTAAATATTAAAGTTGTTCATATTATTTTTTTCAACGAAAAACGGAGGGGGGACGGGACTATATAGTTTGATGATAAATAATTTTTTTCTAATATAATAGTACGAATATTTTAAGACGTAGGGGGGGCGACTGCCCCTACTAGCCCCCCCCGGCTCCATCCTTGATGACGGACTACTTTTTGTAAAACAAAACTTGAGGAACGAAAAAGTGCAAAGATGTTTGAAACTTGGAGTTTTGGTAGCTTCAAGTCTATATTTTGGTTGCTTCAAGTCCAGAAATTCTTCCTCGTGTGAGTAAGGTAAACTAGGGTAACAATCCAAGAAGTATTAATTTAGAAATCAATCTTGTCTTATTTTTCTTCTTTTGATGACAAAGAAAATTCTTGTGTGTGTATGTTCCAATATCCACATGTATTTCGTCACAGAACAATTGTGTTTTCATAAACGTATACTTTTGCAATGGTTAAATCACTTATCTAGACGAGTGAGCAAGTGGAGAAGGGTGGTTACCAGGTTAATAGATGTAAACTAAATTCAAAGTTAGGGCCTTTTTTGAAAAGTGAAAAGGCTTCACCAAATGGGGAGTAGTTGCTTTATTTGTATACATTAGCATTAATATTGTCACCAAATTGTGCATTAGTAAATTTATGTTGCTTAGGAAATCCATTAGAGGTAAGGTTACATCTAGTGGCGTAGGCAGGAAAATACATCATTGGGGGCACTATAAAAATAAAAAATCCGGTGACAGCCAACCCCCAACAAAATGCCACTGACCCACAACTTGATGATTGTTGGCAAATGGCGATGCAACAGTGGTTTGCGTACCGGTTGTTACATCATGAGAAAAGAAGGAGAGTTTTTAGATTTGAGAGTATTATTTTATTCACCCACCTAAGCAGCGGATGAACATTACTCATTGCCCACACTGGGTGAAAATTACTCATTGCCCTTACTGGGTGAAAATTACTCACTTTTGAAAAGTTCAAGATGGATTTTTACATTGATGATTTGAAACATTCGCGCTTATTTTGTAAGTCATTCTTACTTTCATAGATATTTGAACAAATAACATGTGTCTTGCTTTAAATTAGATAGTTTGATTAACCATGAAATGGATATCTAGTTGAGATATAAAAAATAATTAACAGGCTAAACGTTAAAAAATGACTTTGATTATTCAAGTGGAACCTATATGGATCCTATATAAAGTACATAATATTCACCTTATTTTTCAAAAAAAAAAAATTTCGTGTAGTTGTGAGGGCTAGTTGATTGAATTACATTAAAAGCAATAATTGTTTGATCCAAATAAGCTAAAATTACCAAATTCCCAAAAGGAAAAAAAAATTAAAACTGTAAAAAAAAAGTTCAGTGAGGACCCACACCTGCGGTGGCTCTAGGGTGGCTTCGCCGCTGGTTGCATCATGTTACCTGGTAATACACCACATTGGTGGATTCATACATGCATTTTGGATACCCATGTGCTTTGTATTTGATTTCTTGCCACTGGCGAAAGCTTTTATTTTTTTCCATTATATTGTTCTGATACATGCTATACTTGTAGGTCTCAAAACCTGGCACTGTGTATGTTGATAAACTCATGAACATTGAACGATATTCCCATGTGGCTGCGACCTTAGATTGCTTTGCAATTTAAGATGCCCAAAGCGTAGGGCTAAGTGTCGCGTAGCATGATAAACGGTAAGACCGGATCGAATCCACAGAGACCGATGCGCCGTGCGTGATGGCTGATTTGCGAATGAAGTTTTTAACCTTAAAGCGGCAAACTGAATTTGTGGTTTGGTTGGTGGAATTCTCTCGACTTCGAGAATGACTCGGAAGGTTAAAAAGACTAATTAAACTAAGGCAAAGTCTATGGGTTTAACAACCATGACTAGGGTTAATCCGTCTCTCTCTTGATTATAGACTCGGGACATCATCAAATGCTCCCGAGCGGAAGATTTAGAGCTTAAAATCATTTTACTAGGAAAGGTGTTTGACAAAGATTAGGGTTTTTCGATTCATTTGGTAAACGTTTAAATTGACATCGCCCTAAGCATCACACGTGCCAAGTAGTTAAACCATTGGCTATGTGTGATCAAAAGGATTAACAAACCCAAACTTTGGTACATGAAATGAAACCTTAATTCTTTGATAAACAGGAAATACAAGCTTTTTGACAAGGAGAACGGATTAAACCTGAGTCATGGAGTGTTAATCACCCCATGACTAAGCCTATATAAACTACTCACACATTACACTAGGAAACATGACTAGAAATTTGAAGGAAATAAAGAACATGACATGAACTCCTAAAAACTGATTTTTAATGTTAATCCTAAGTTTGTCTACAACATTAAAACTTGATAAACTAACAAACAAACAACACTTAAATACTAGGATTTTCAAAGGATTAGACTAGAAAAGTGAACAAGATTTAACCGGTAAAAACGGATATAAACTAGATTTATACCGAGATCCGAAGATTACAAGAACTATTAATAGACGGAAAAATAAAAGACAAGCTAAACTTACTAGTGTTCTTAAGGAAAAATGACTTAAACAACAATGGAGGAGAGGGAAGAGAGCAAAATTACTTAAAGTAAATCTACCTAAAAAGTGAAGTGTGGAAGAAGGAGGGGGGAGTGCTTGCGACCTTGGATTGTATCGTAGATGGTGTCGCCCCAAGCGTAGGGCTAGGTATCGCATAACATAATAACCGGTAAGACTGGGTCGAATCCACAGGGACCGAACGCACCCGGCGTGAGAGTTATCTTGCAAGTGTAGTTTTTAGCCTTAAAGCGGCAAACTTGGCTTTTGTGATTTTGTTTGGTGGAATTCTCTCAACTTCGAGAATGACTTAGAAAATTAAAAATGACAAATTAAACTAAGGCGTAGTCTAGGGGATTTAACTACCATGACTCGGGTTAATCCATCCTCTCTTGATAACCGGCTCGGGGCATCGTTAAATGCCCCCCGAACGGAAGATTTAGTGTTTAAAACCGTTACTAGAAAAATGTGTTTAACAAAGAATAGGGGTTTTCGGTTCATTTGGCAAACGATTAAGTTGACATCGCCCTAAGCATCACACGTGCCAAGTAGTCAAGCTCTTGGCTACGCGTGATCAAAGAGATTAACAAACCCAACCTTTGGTACATAAAATTGAATCCCCGAATTTTCGGTAAAGAAGCGATGTATACTAAATGAACGAGATGGATGGATTTATCCCAAGTCATGGAGTGCTAATCACCCCATGACTAAGCCTATTAAACTACTCACTCATTATGCTAGAAATTAAGGCTAAGAATTTGTAGAAAACCAAAAACATGTTTAATAACTCTAAAAACTGATTTTTATGATTAATCATAGGTTTGCCTAACACTTTATACTTTGAGAAATTAACTAACAAGAATTAGAATAAGGATTTTCAAGGGAAATAACTAGAGAAACAAGGAAATGAAAAACTTAACAAGAACGAAAATAAACTAGATAGATAGAACAATCTAAGTACGAGCTACAACATTAATAAACGACAAATTAACGGGAGAAGTAAACTTACATGAGAGTTCTAGAGAGATAAAGCTCCAAAATCCTCCAATGGAGGGGCAAAAACTAACTAACAAAATGAAAGAGTAAGTGTTTTTTGTGAGAAGGAGAGAGGAGAGTGTATTTATTCATCGTATTTTCTCTCTCTACATAATATCTAATAAAGCTCTCACATTAAACAAAAGTTTCCATAGAAGGAAAGCACAAAAAGTGCTCAAAAAATGATGCCCGGGGGGGTTTGGATCGATCCATGATGGGTCTGGATCGATCCAAGGTTGTCTGGTGGACGTTTGGCAAGAAGTGGATCGATCCACTTGGACCCTGGATCGATCCAACTTGATCATGGATCGATCCAGAAGTGTCTGTTCGGGCAGATTTTTGACGCAACTTCGCGGGCACGCCCCGGCTTCGTCCGAACTCGGAATGAGGCGATTCTTGAACCGTTGGAAAGCTCTATGAGTCTACTTTCAAACCCAATTGACCTCATCTTCATAGCCTTTGTATAATGAGAGAAATGAGCCTTTTTCTATCGGTGTGTTGAATTTCCTCGAGCCTCATAACTCTAGATTTCTTGGTCCTTTGTTCCAGACCTTCCTTGAACCTTCCAAAGCTCCTTGAATCGACTTTTAAGCTTCGGCGATTGTCCTCCACAGCATTGCGGGACCTTGGGTACTTCCGGATACAACCGGGGATTATTTGGAGCTTAAGGATACGCCTTTTGCTCCATTTTACCTAAAACTTGGAAAACACACCAAACGCGCAATATGAAACAATTCAAAGTATTTTAAATGCGAAAGTGTGTGCAAAATGAGAGAGATAAGCCCGGATTATATGCAACATTTGGGGCTTATCAGGGAGGGACTTATACATAAACCCAATTCTCTCTCTCCCAAAATATCCTAAAAGAAACATAAAGTAAGACTTTCCATAAATGGAAAGTCCAAAAAGTTAACAAAATTCATCAGGACAAGTGTAGATCGATCCACCTTGAAGAGTGGATTGATCCAAATTGGTCTGTTGAGAATTTGGATGAGGTGGATTGATCCACTATTACTAGTGGATCGATCCAAACTCCCTCTATTCAGGAAGATTTTTTACTCAACTTCGCGGGCACGCCCCGACTTTGTCCGAACTCGGAATGAGGCAATTCTTGAATCGTTGGAAAGCTCTGTGAGTCTACTTTCAAACCCAATTGACCTCATCTTCATGGCCTTTGTATCTTGAGAGTGTGTCGGATTTCTTTGAGGCTCATAGTACCAGATTTCTTGTTCCTTTGTTACGGGCCTTCCTTGAACCTTCTATAGCTCCTTAAATTGACTTCTAAGCTTCAGTGATTGTCCTCCATGGTGTTGAGAGACCTTGGGTACTTCCGGATACAACCGGGGATTATTTGGAGCTTTAGGATATGCCTTTTATTCCATTTAACCTAAAACTTGAAAAAACACACCAATCGTGCAATATCAAACAATTCAAAACATTAATATGCGAATGAGATAAGCTCGGATATATCCAATATTTGGGGCTTATCACCATGTCATGCACATCAGCTTGACATTACTTGTTCCTTGCCGTGTTGAGTATTGACAATGTGGATGGAGGAGGGATTTTAATTTTGAACTTTGTTTTCTTGCTATTCAAATTACAACAATGCCATTAATTAGGTTTCTACTAAAAGTATGAATAAGGGTTGGAAATGTTGTAGTACAGAATTGCGCCAATCGGAAAACACTCAATAGATTACAAGCCACTATGGTAAATGTTCGAGTTTTGGGGACCAAGTGAGAACAGACTATCCATAAAGGGCAAAGTGTATTTTATCCCAAAAAGTTTCAGTTGGCCACCGAGACTTTATAAACCTCCCCAGTCCCGAAGAGAGCACGAAGCAAGGGTCTGAATCTCAAAATGGCTTGAGTACCGATTTTCCTAATAGTATGGTACGGTACCGGGTACTATTTCGGATTTAGTAGTACTACCTCTCCCTCTCTCTCTCTCTCTCTATATATATATATATATACGCGTACTCTCCGGTCAAGGATCCCGGAAATCCCGGATTGAAGCGTTTTGGAGCATTTAGAAAATGTTTTTGCATAATCCGAGCCGTCCAATGTGTTCAAAAGGTGTTTTCCAAGGCCCACGCGGGAAATCTTCAAAAAAAAATACCGGGAAGGGCTTGATCCACGCAGTTTTTCGCAAAAACTGCATATTTACAAAATTGCGTGGATCAAGCCCTTCCCGGTATTTTTTTTTGAAGATTTCCCGCGTGGGCCTTGGAAAACACCTTTTGAACACATTGGACGGCTCGGATCGTCAAAATTTGATCCGGAACTATGAGATCCGGACCCAAGGGTCCCGGACAGGAGAGTTCCTCTATATATATATATATCACCTCAGGACTCCCGGATTTACCTTAGGTTCGAAACTTCATTTTCAGCCGTTGGATCGCATCTAACGGCTCTGATAAAAGTAACCATCTCGCGGGTCAAATGGAGCCCGGATCCGGGTAAAACACTCATGCGGGTCAGAATCAAAACACAATCCGGGTCCTCATTTGACCATTACACGGTGAAACAACAGAAGAGAGAGAGAGAGAGAGAGAGAGAGAGAGAGAGAGAGAGGCGATTGAGATTGAACGAAGAGAGAGAGAGAGAGAGATCGCGATCCAACGAAGAAGAAGAAGAAATCGATTTACAAAAACAAATCGAAGTTACCAGGTTCGAATCTCTCTCTCTCTCTCTCATTTTTCGAAAACGAACAGATCTAGGGTTTCAAACTCCAACTCGAAACTAGGGTTTCGAAACCCAGATCTCTCTCTCTCTCTCTCTCTCTCTCACTCACTCTCTCTCGTTTATGGTTCATACATGTAGACGAATGTAGGGTTATGTTATTTTCGATTTGCAATTTGGATCGATTTGCAATTCGTTTTTGGTTTCAATTCGAATAACCCGGATTCAGTTCGAAAATGAAGGGTTTATGTTCAAAAATCATGGTTTGATATTTCTTGATTTCCGTAGTTGTAAACCCTATATCTGATGGTTCGATTTTGAAGAACTAGGGTTAGGGTTTGGAGTCTGAGTGGGATGACAATATTGGTAAAGGCTTTGATCAATTTGTGTGTTCATTGTATTCAACCCATTAAAAAATTTAACTCAAGCTTGAACAATCAAACTTGCACTAGGCTCGTGATTGGTGGATTAGAGCTTGTTTAGAGATCAGATTACAAACAAATGCAGCTTCAATGTGATGGGCGAAGGTTGTTAAGTTTTTAAATCAAGCATTAATAGATTGGTTATATTGTAATGACATCCATTTTCGGGTCTTAGTTGTGGCATTGGCCATTTTATGTTTGAAGACAAAGTATTTGTTTCCTATCCTTTATCATCGTGTTTTGTGAAAGTCTAGAAATGCTAGTTTCATATTTCATCTTGTAACTGTTTTGCTTCAACTTTATTTGACTTGGGAAATTGTGTTTCATGCTGGAATATTATGTACATGAATTCGATCATGACCTTGGACTGTGTCAGGGACTGCACTTGTTTTGAATAAAAATCTCACATTTTAATTTCATGATGGCCAGTTTAAATGCATGCAAAGAATGGATCTTTCCCATCACTCTATAGGCCTTACATATCTCATCCTCTATTTTTTTCATTGAGCATTTGGATACTCTCTCTCTCTCTCTCTCTCTCTCTCTCCCTCTCCCTCCCCCCCTCTCTCTCTCTCTCTCTCTCTCTCTCTCTCTCTCGTTTCTGGTTCGATATATGTAGACGAATCTAGGTTTTAATCAAAGGCCCAGGTTCCTCAATTAACCTAAAACTTCCTTATTACCTACCTAAAACTTCCTTATTATCTTTTTCCTTCCCTATTTCACAATAGGCTCCAGCAAAAAGGCCTCAGTATGTAGTAGATTAACCATCTCAAAAAAATCCATATCGTCCATCCGAAAAACGAGTATCAATTACTATCGTCCATCCGAAAAACAAGTCTCAATTACAGCCAACTACACTGTCTGTTTCTATTTACAATCAAATGCATGTTGTGACGTTTTGTACTTGCCTTTACAAGTTACTGGAGAGCCGTTTGAGCATCTTAGTTGCTGGGATGCGCTGCAGGCGGCATTGCCTAGTGGTTCTTGGATATTGACTGTACTTGTAGAAGATGCACAGGTGGACAGAGACACAAATGAAAACTAAATTAAGGTGGAAACATGTAGAATGAAGTGAAAGCGTACTAGAAATAGCAATTTCAGACCCACTATTGTCATAAACCCACACTCACCTTCGGTCCCCCACTAACAACTGCACTAGGCAATGCCACCTGCATCGCATCCCAGCAACTAAGATGCTCAAACAACTCTCCAGTAACCTGTAAAGGCAAGTGCAAAACGTTTGATTGTACATGTTGTGACGTTTTGTACTTGCCTTTACAAGTTACTGGAGAGTTGTTTGAGCATCTTAGTTGCTGGGATGCGATGCAGGTGGCATTGCCTAGTGCAGTTGTTAGTGGGGGACCGAAGGTGAGTGTGGGTTTATGACAATAGTGGGTCTGAAATTCACTATTTCTAGTACGCTTTCACTTCATTCTACATGTTTCCACCTTAATTTAGTTTTCCTTTATGTCTCTGTCCACCTGTGCATCTTCTACAAGTACAGTCAATATCCAAGAACCACTAGGCAATGCCGCCTGCAGCGCATCCCAGCAACTAAGATGCTCAAACGGCTCTCCAGTAACTTGTAAAGGCAAGTACAAAACGTCACAACATGCATTTGATTGTAAATAGAAATAGACAGTATAATTGGCTGTAATTGACACTTGTTTTTCCGATGGACGATAGTAATTGAGACTCGTTTTTCGGATGGACGATATGGATTTTTTCGAGATGGTTAATCTGCTACATACTGAGGCCTTTTTGCTGGTGCCTATTGTGAAATAGGGAAGGAAAAAGATAATAAGGAAGTTTTAGGTAGGTAATAAGGAAGTTTTAGGTTAATTGAGGAACCTGGGCCTCTGATTAAACACAGGTGTTTGAAGATATTGTAATGAACAATTTTATTCATGGCCAGCCCACCTAAAATAGGCAAGGAAATACTATCCATCCAATGTTCATTGTTCATAACCCTTAAAATAGGAAAATAAGTTAAACTGCTTCCACCAAAGAGGAGAAGAATAGCTCTTCCTTTAATAATAGGTTTACCTCACCTTCTTGGATTCTATCAAATCGAAAAAAGTGGAGCAACCACTTCCATGCTAACTAAGACTAGCTACTGCAGGTTATATCAACCTAAACAAAAGTACTATTTGAAATTAAAAGAAATCATAGTGCAAAAAATATTCTTTTGTTTAATCCCATTTTTTATCGTGAGAGACAGGTCATTCAGAACCTTGCTGGCTACAAAATACAACAAACTGAGTTCAACACTTACTGAGGAGCTCATGTACATGACATGGGGGTGCTGTTCCATGTCTTGGTTTAGCGACATGTAGGTATGGAATGCATCACTATTAAGATAAATTTCCATACCAACAAGACGAAAAATTTAATTGCACGACATAAAATTTTGTTTTTCACCTTTGAGATATCGAACTTCTCCAAGCTAAGCATCTTTACGTGCTTTACGCGTTCCTTTTCATCTCCCAAAATAAGTTCTAATATATGCTCCTTGTCAGCCATCCTCCCACTCTTTTGAGTCCAAGAAAGGGATCTTTTTGTTACCATTCTCTGTCAACAAGGATAGATATTAATAACAAAGAATAAATGTTAAATAATAAAAGTTTTTATATTTTCACCTGCTTCACACAAACTAGAATTTTTTGACTTGTCGAAACAAGAACGCACCCTCTACCTTGAAAATAAGATTTCAACCGATAATCAAATTGAAATATTAGTTTAATTGAGAAATAAAATTTATACAACTAAGTTGTATATTATAACAAGTTTACCTTTAAATACATCCTAAATGGGCTTGGATGACTAAGCCTAAAAGCTCGGTAGACCCCGAATGGGTCAGCACCAATCTTCCTCTCGAATCTCTGGCTTAGCACAATCTGATCTCCTGCACCTTTTTGTTTTGACTTCCAATACAACTAATTCAAAATCATCCTTTGTCATGAAAGAACGGTCAAAGATGTAAGGCCAAATCCCCTAAGGCTGAAATTAATCCAGCCAGCGTACTCCGTTATGAAAGGCCTCAACAGAACGATAACGGTCTAATAGCACCTAATGAACCAAATACGCCTTCTGCAATTTTAATGACATTAACAATTAACTCGGGAAAAAAAAGCAAAAAAACAACCAGGGGAGCAAATATTTATTGTAAGCGAACATAAAGTATTTGTTGCCCCGGTTGTGTTTTTTTTTTTTAGTTTATAGTTAATGTTATTAAAATTGCAGAAGATGTATTTGGTTCATTGGGTGCTATTGGACCGTTATCGTTTTGTTTAGGAGGTCTTTCATGATGGAGTAAGCCGGCTTGTTTAATTTCAAACTTAGGGGATTTGGCCGCACATCTTTGACCGTTCTTCCTCGGTGGGGTCAAACATGAACAAGGATGATTTCGAATTGGCTGTATTGGAAGCCAAAAGAAAAATAGGTGCAAGAGATCAGATTGTGCTGAGCCAGAGATTTGACAGGAAGATTGGTGCTACCCATTTAGGATCTATTGAGCTTTTGGACGTATTTGAAGGTAGATTTGTTATAATATAAAACTTAGTTGTATAACTTTTGTTTATCAATTAAACTCATATTTCAATTTGATTATATGTTGAAATCTTATTTTTAGGGTAGAGAGTGTGTTCTTGTTTTTGCAAGTCAAGAAATTCTAGTTTGTGTAAAGTAGGTGAAAAAATAAAAACTTTTATTAACATTTATTCTTTGTTATTAATAGATATCCTTGTAGACAGAGAAAAGGTCACAAAAAAATCCCTTTCTTGGGCTCAAAAGAGTGGGAGGATGGCTGATGGGGAGCATTTATTAGAAGAACTTCTTTTGAGAGATAAAAAAGAATGCATGAAGCATGTAAAGATGCTTAGTTTGGAGAAGTTCGATATCTCAAAGGTGGAAAAAAAAAAAATTATGGCGTGCTTTTAAATTTTTTGTCTTGTTGGTATAGAAACTTATCTTGATAGTGATGCATTCCATGTCTGCAGGTCACTAAATCAGGTTATGTGAATCTCAAGAAGCTACTTCTTTAATGACGGAGGAAAGGAGTACCTGCTATTCAAGGTTTGGGGCAAACGAACGGATTCGAAAAGCGGAAACAGAGGTGTGAGCGATCTCTCAACAACCATGTCGCTGTAATCTTTTACCTGCCGTTGATAGCCACTGTGATGTAGAGAGACGACTGTTGTATCACAACATTGAGAGGAGAGAAGGGGAGCAGTTCAAAAGGAAAAAAAAAATGATGGAAGAAAAGTGGAAGACGTGTGTGTTAAGAGGAAATAGAAAATTCAATTGGCCCATCTAGGGGAAATAAAGTTGGTAGCAGCAGTCTTGAAGTCCTATTTGATTGTGGTTTCTGCTTAATATCTTTATAAAATCGGGATGGGAGAAATAGTGTAATTCCTCTGTCCTTGACAAAAGACAGAAGAGAGAAGAAAATAGAACGCTTCTAACACTTAAATAAATCAACCAGCTCACCTTATACACTCTTAAGGTTCAAATCTTACAGAATGCAGGAGTTGTTAAGAGTTTACGAGTTTTTCGTAGTTAGGTTGTTTCTTTCCTGCATGACGCTATTTCTTGAGTTGTTGTCTATTGAGCTTGAGTTAGATCTCCCATAATTTATTTAAATCTTTGAATATAATTCTACTACTACATGACATCAAGAAAACTTGAATAACAAACGCATCATCTAAGCGAAGCTGCAAACAAAATTGGATTATAATTTGTGATCAACCCAAACACCATTGATCCTCAATTATGTCACCATAGGTTCCTATTAAGCTCTAAAATGTAATGCTGTATTGGTTAGCACTGAGCAAAAAAAAATGCTGTATTGGTTAGCATCAAGAATAATGAAGAAGAATGAAAGAGGACACCTCCTTGGCGGAGACGGATCTCGTTAGCTTTCTCTTGGGCCTCCTCAGCCGGATAAATCCAACCATCTGCTGTATCTTCTTCGATACTTCTTCTTAGTCCTCTTAAAGTGGGGAGAGAAGGTTGGGAGGAGACTGGAAAGAATGGTGACTTCCCCATGATCAGCAGCAGCAGGGGGGCTGTAGTTTTTGAAAAAAATGTTGGTTTATTGGGTTTTACTGGTGGTTTGTGTATCAACACCAACCTCGTCCGTCCGTTAAGGATCCATTCATTGTTTTGTTGAAGGAATTGGGATTCAAGATCCTATTCCCTAGCCATATTTTTGTGCTGCGGCTCGGAATCTTGGACCTCTCTTACGGGGTGCAATGATGTTGGCCTTGTTCATTTCCCTATTTAGTTTTAGTTTTAGTTTTGATACATCATCATTTCCCTCATTTCTCTCTCTATCTCTCTTCACTCATTACACCTGCTGATATCATCAAAACTAAACTAAGCTATCTAACCAAACACAACCGTTATTATCCTAGTTAATTTACAAGCACTGCTTTTGTTTGCTTATTTAATACGGAGTATTTTTTTTTTTTAAAGCTTCCCACTGAGACTCTAGGCTCGAACACAGGACCAGCCTTGGGCTATTCTTTATACTAAAATGCGGTGGAATTGGTAGATACCTATTAGTATTTGCCTCAGTTTTGCATTTGATATGACTATTAGAGTTTAATCAAATGGAATATAAGGTACATAATTAACACCACATGGAAAAAACTGGGACAGTGGTCAATTACATGCCCTCATTCGAAGTTAATACACAACATGTGCTATGATAAGCTTATCATAGTAATTAAGTTCTTTCTTAACGGAAGAGCCATTAGTTAAAAACCCATTAAATATTAAGTCCGTCCGTCCTTAGTTGGCAAAATCACAACATTGATAAGCTTCATTCAGTTTTTATTGGAGAATTAATTTCCATGAGCCAATTAGGCTTCCAGTCATGGTACGTATAATCCATGAGAAATAAGTAGGAGTAGTAGTAGTATATTTTTACAGTTGGGGTAGCTGTTGAACGATGATGTTCGTTCAAACAATTAGTACTGGATCACTTTTGCCGCGTTATCGTTAGCTAGCTTTGTCCAAATTCAAGGAACAAAGTACATGGGATTTGGAAGTTTGAAAGTCCGATTGCCTGTACAATTCCCTTGAAGATCACTCCACTGGTCTCCAACGTTACCCCATATTCTGTAACCACCATCCTCACCTCCTCCTCCACCATCTTCCAACTGCTTCCTTATTTCAGACTTGTATGCCACCGCGCTTTCTCCCCTGTATTCTGCACTCCTGCACGTATATAATAAACATTTTCTATAAAAACAGAGGCAGTCCTTTACGTTGGAGGGGTCATCGAAATAGGAAGGGCTACAAAGACACTGTAAATTTTCGATTTTCAGAGCCCTAAAGTAGCTCCAACTCGAGTTTTAGATCAGAGCTGCTGGCCTCCATAGAAATTAATTTTTGTGTTACTGAAGGGAGGGACCAGATATATATACCGGCAACAATATTCTTACCTCAGAATCAGCTTTTCATAACCAATGAATCCCTGTTTGTGCAAATTATCAAGCGTAGCCTGACCCAGCGTCTCTTCATCTCTACCCGTAACCAGAAACACCTTAAATCCTCTTCCCACCAAATTGTAGAATAACCTTAGAACTGCTGGTATCGCCGGACACCCTCGTCTCAATGCCCATTTCCTAAACCCGGCCGGATCGAACGGATCACACCTGCACACACAAACATAAAAACAACAATCTTTTACTCCATATGATAGGAATCAACAAAGCCTAGCTAATTGAACTTTTTAAAATAAAATCGATACATAGCTACCAATTTAACACCACGAAAAACGTACGTACCCAAAACGCTTGCCTCGGTAGTACAAGACATTAGAGATGCAAGTATCGTCCACGTCAAGGATCCAAGCATCCAACCCATCGTCAGACATCTGAATCGTATCGATATAACTCTCAATATGCTCTATAATGAAGTTTAGGTCATGCTCATATTGGCCACCAGTCATGTAATTCTCAATATGTCGCAGGCATTGAGTTGGTACGGTGCGCCAAGTGCGAACATTGTTTGCCTCCACAGCCAGCCTCCAGCTCAAGCAATACCTTCCGCTACTGTCTGGAAACGGATCGCTCGGTCTCAAGTATGCGCTCGTGTAGACCAATTTTGTGAACATGGTGAATAAGAGAAATACCAATAGCTCCCATATTCGTTGCATCACTGCTCAAATCTTACGAGCGTGTTCTTTTTCTACTTATCGGCAAAAAAAAAAAAAAAAACTCATTCATCATAAATGATAAGACAAAAAAAAAAAATTAGTACAAGAGAAAAATGAAAAGCATGCGAGAGCTTTCGAAAACTATAATTGACATACGTGCATGCCCTTTCATTTTGAAGAGATTGAAATCCGTTCAAAAACATGTTAGCAATTATTTATACAAATTATAAAGTAAGAAAGCCGTATCTCAATTTTGTTTTTCTTGCACGTAATGCATAGCTATATTCCCCTGCTTACTCTATAAGCTAATTATCCGCTCTTACGCTGAGACGAGCGAGGTTTCACAAGGGTTACTGCTACCAGTTTTGAGCTTTCGAACTATCGTTACACCCAAATATATCTGTGACGTTAAATATCAAATTTGTAGGGGGTTTATTATTTTCCTATCCAGTTGACTAAATGCTACTAATTCACGATCTTTGCACTTGATTTTCACTACATTTTTGTTCGACCGCGATCCTATACGATTAAGTGCAAGCTTGGTTAAATAGAAGAGAGTTACTTTTTCCTAATCTTTAGGAGCGAGCGAGAGAGAGTTGCACTATGAAATGGGCAAAAGCTAGCACGAAGATTAGCACAAAAAAAAGAAAGAAAAAAAGATGAGCACAATTGGCGGGTTATGGGAGGGAATAATTAACTTACACTGGAGAGAGTTGGAAGGTATGTTAATTCTTAGCTAGCTAGCTTACTGGAATATCGATCTTTTGATACCCAAAGAGTAAATTTATACCCTACAAAAAGGATCCCTGAATTCTCTCTTCCTATTATTAATGCACGATTTGGTCACTATTGGTTGTGCTCCACAACTTTTCAAGGTACATTTTTGGTGCTTTATTATACTCTCATGATCTCTATCTTTCATTGGTTGGGAGGCTCAATTTGGTTTTATATTCGTAGGTATGACTTTCACTCCCCACTATTGAGATTTTTACATTATTTTCTTTTCTAGTTGTCAACCCTGGATGGTAGCTGATGGTATGCAAGCGTGTAGAAAACCACCAATATAATGATTATTTACTGAGAAAATATTCTTTACACCAACGGTGTAAATTAAAGTTTTCTCTACATCAATTGCATTGCGCTATGTGTTCATGTTCTATCTTTTGGGACTACTGTTTGGACATATAGCGCAATGTAATAAATTTAGAGGAAACAACGCCGCATGTGTAAAGAATTTTCTCCCTTATTCAATAGACATGACCTAATTAATATGAGATCTTAATCAAATGAATTTGGTTAAGTGGACATGAGAAAACCATAAATGATTGTCCTCCATGAACGAGGTCGCATATTTAAATCTCACGAAGGCCAAACATTCCAAATTTTTTGGTCACCAGAGGGTTTGCCCCATGTATAACTTTAGAGCTTTGAAATTAGTCGAAATGCGCGAAAGTTGGCTAAAAAATTATTGGAACACACAGTCAACCACGTTCCGCTTTGGGCAAACACTTTTGAAAATGGGTATCCCTTTTATCTCTTTCTATTTTTCCATCTCTTTTTATTTTCAATATATCATGCGACATCGTCTACTTGATGCATCAGCTATTAAATTATTGGAACACACGTAAACTATGGTGATCACCCATTATATTATACCAAACTAACCAAAGAAATGTGTAACATACCAAAAGAAAGCAAATTAATCATCCATAGCTTTCTCTCATTATATCATATTAGCATAAAAAATGTCGAGTAATTGGATAAAGAACTTCAACTGTGTAGTTTCTTTGTCAATTTGGTTGGTCGGAAAGTTAGCTAGCAAATATATTCTTGATTAATTACAGTACTCCTAGGCTTACTTACTTTTTTTTACATCATGGGAGGAAAGGACAAGCTTTAGAGAGGACCAAATAAAAGGGAAAAGAAGAATCACTAAGATCTTGTTAAACCAATCGAAGGAAGGGATATTGCATAGAAATCATGTATACAAAGATATATTCCTTGCTCACATAAATAAACAAATGCAAAGACTTCTGAGTGGTTTAATAGTACTGTAGTTGAATGCTCCTGTTGTTTTATTTGTCATTCGCCATTCTTAATCTATTATATGGGGAAGGGGGAAAGGGACTCAATCCCAGAATGCAATGCGGGGCATCCAAGAACTCTACCACATGAGCTAGCCACCACTTGCTGAATAGAGAGCCTGATTCTGTGAACTTTTGCAAAAGTGGCTTGTTAAAAGTATAAAATTATAAGCCAAACTTAAAGTTTTGTGAATAAAGACGAAACTTTCGTCTTTATTCACAAAACTTTAAGTTTGGCTTATAATTTTATACTTTTTAGATTTCTCTTGTCGAGACAAGCCAAGAAACCACAAAAAATCGACCGAAAACTAACAAATGCAAATTTTTTTTGAATAAGGACAAAACGAAAAAAACCAAAAAATTAGTTTTTTGGATTTAGCCAAATCAGGCCTTCGCAAGAGTTGCTCTGAAGGTAAAATCATCCAGTGCTACCGCTCATGGGTTGGGGTCATACATCATTCTAATTTCTAATGGTGTCAATTGTCAAACATAGGCCAATTTAAGAACTGTAGTAGTACAATAGTTGGAGTATTCCTTTTTTCCAATGGGGGTCTGCCCACCACACTCATCACATACTGTCGTCGCCACTGAATTGATTATACTCCTACATCAATAAAAGCTTTCTATTTAATTTTTTTAATATGGTATCAGAGTTATAAGGTCTAAGCCCTGTGGGAAACTCGCCTCTAGGATTGGCAGCCCATCGGGCACTCATATTATGTAACTGGCTCGCTCTTTTGGCTTTCTCTTGGTTCTCTGATCTCTTAGCTCCTGGTTTCTTGTTTCTAGCTCCTGGTTCCTGGCTGTCTTGGTTCCTAGTCCTGGCTCCTGGCTATCTTGGTTCTCACTCCTCGCTCCTAGCTTCTTCTGGTTTTCTCTCCTGTCTTGGTTCTTAGTCCTACCTCCTGGATATCTTGGTTCTTACTCCTCGCTCCTAGCTTCTTCTGGTTCTCTCTCCTGCCTCCTAGTTTCTCCTGGTTCTCTCTCCTGCCTCCTAGTTTCTCCTGGTTGTCTCTCCTAGATCCTAGCTTCTCCTGATTTCTTTTCAAACTCAAGTTGGTAGACCTACTTGAGTTTGAGGGGATGTTAGCATAATATTAAGAAATAAGGTAAAATTCACTTACCTCACCTGATATTTTTGATAAATACAGAGACCTCCTCTATAGTTTATGAAATTCCACTGTCATTCCTTACTTTTCAAACCAATTGTCACTTACCTCCTCTGTCATTACTTTAAGGCTAACAGAGTTAACTTTTTGCATGAAATGACCATAGTGCCCTTAGTTTAGTTTAGTTTTCCAATCATTACCATATCTCTCTTTCCAATCATTACCCACTTTTTCAATTATTACTTTCATTTCTCTCTCTCTATCTCATTACCCATATCTTCAATTATACTCTATTTCTCTTTCCACTCATTACCAAAACAAACAAAACTAAACTCCTCAAACAAACACAGTGTAAACCGTTCTTCATTTTTAAATTCAGCTTATAAACAAAAAGTATGGAAAATAATTTTTTTCATAAAAAACTACTTATTGAATTTTTTTGGTGAAAATAGTTTTTCGATGGAAAAAGAAAATTTTCAACAGTTTTTTGAAATACAAAAATTTTGAAAACAGTTTTTTTCATAAAATCTAGTTTTTGGAAAACCGTTATTTTAAAAAGATAAAGTTTTGAAAATAATTTTTTTTAAATCCGAAAAAAAATTGAAAAAAAAAACTGTTTAAAATACTATTTTGAAAACTTGTTTTTGTAGTTTTTTTCCCTACAAAAAGTATTTTCAAAAAAAAAATTCAAAAAGAAGTTTTTTTGAAAAAAAAATCTCTTTGATACTTTTTATTTAAAAACATTTTTTTAAATGAAAAAACATTTTTTTAAATGAAAAAACATTTTTTTAAATGAAAAACGGTATTTTTTTTAAAAAAATCTTTTTTATCTCCATTTTTTAAAAAAAATAAGTTTTTTCAAGGTGGAGAATTTAGATTAAGGGTACTACGGTCATTTTATACAAAAAGTTAACACTGTTAGTCTTAAAGTAATGACAGTAGAGATAAGTGACAATTAGTTTAAATGGAATTTCAGAAACTAAAAGGGAAGTTTCTGTAATTTTCAGAAACCTCAGGGGAGGTAAGTGAAATTTACCTGAAAAAATATTATGTTACCATGTTATCAAGGTTTTATTATTGTATTTCCTATTTAGTCTAGGTTATTATTCACGTTTCCCAATTATTTTAGGTTTCCTTGTTTTTTTTTTTTCCGTCATTCCTAATCTATTATGTGGGGGAAGGGAGAATGAGACTCGATCCTGGGATGTGTTAGAAACATGTGTGAAGGAACTTGTTGGGAGTCTGATCCGCCTGAGGTTCTGCCCTTGTGTGCTAGACCCAATCCGTTAGGGAGTATTCACAGAGTCCATCATTTCACATGGATCCAATATATATTGAATGACCCATATCCACTTACAAGGCTTACCATATCCACTTAAAAGGCTAAGCCTTGTAAGTGGTGATCGAGCTATCCAATTATATATTGCAGTCTAACTCTTTTTCTGTTTATCCAATATGAGACTCAATCTTTCACACATGTTTCCAACAGGATGCAGTGTGGAGCATTCAAGAGCTGTACCGCATGAGCTAGCCACCATTTGCATGGTTATACATCGATTATACATCAATGAAAGTTGTATATTCTCTTCTAATAATTTTAATCACGTGATCAACTCGCTGAGCAAATCCTATGGGTTGATCATCGACTTACCAAGAAAACAGTCTTGTTACAATTCTTGCCATAAGTCAGAAATTGGCTTAATTGAGTTTCTAAGTAGATGTATTATGAGAGAATAACTTGTCATAGTTTTGAGTTTAATCCAGGAATTGAAATAAGTTAAATAATGGTAGATATACGTCCAGTCGTCCAATCATTAAATGGAGCCCCTGAAATTACTCGAGTTGCGCATAAATTGATCCGGAGTTCCGGATACGTAACTGAAAAAATCAACTGGCCATGCAATCCTAGCTTGAGTACGGAGCTTAATTTGTATTCCAACCGTCGGATCGAGAGAGAGGAATATTGCACTTTTGTGGAAGTCATGGAATTTGATGGATCAATCGTTTTGATTGGTGCCTCCAACCCAAGCTTAGCCTCAGATATTGGGCAACAAAAGTCGTACTTTATGTTGCATGAAGTGGGAATAGAGTCAGAAAGCAAATTAAATGGGGTGTTGGGTTGGTGGTAATCATCATGCATATATTAGTAGGGGGGATTCACCCCCGAGACTTTTTTTTTTTTTTCCTTCTCATAATCAGGTGTTAGGTTCGAAACTTCACGAGTATTATCAACTCCTTTGAATCCAGTCCATACAGAGCTTTGCTCTGACTTTAAATGGACCCCCACTAGTGGACGGTGGGATTGATCTCTTAGGATTAGTTGAGGTGCGCGAAAGCTGCCTTCGCCGGGGTGGAGGTAATTAAATAATTGTCCAAAAGTTGGAATATAATCAGGTACAAAAATGGTGGAACAATCGTCATACCACCCACGTACCCACCACGGCCCAGTTGCATGCAATGTGTTGGCCATTCTACAAATTAAGCACGTACATAGTCATGTACTGTGTCATATATATATATATATATATATAGTCCACGGTTCACATCCACACCTCCCAGAAATAAGAAAAACATGACTTTTTTTGTGTTGCAAATTATTTTTGCAAAATCTGATCCGTCCAATGTGTTCAGAAGGTGTCTTCAAGGTGCAAGCGGGAAATCTTCAAAAAAAAAAATACCGGGAAGGACTTGATCCAAGCAGTTTTCGCAAAAAATGTAAATATATATGATTATCTGGGGCCGGAGAAGTGAGTTGTATGTCTCGTTTAGTAGATACAAAGATCTCTTCTCTTGTGCATATATTATGGTACATTGAATGTTCCTAGATCGGTGCCACGGACGGGTGATTTTGTTATAACAGAGGGTAACATTAAGGTGAAAAGGTAGACATGCAAAAATTAACTGTAGGGACGATAGTTGAAAATTATGAAAGAAAGTAGTTTATATTTTTATCCGAAAATTCGCACATCTTTTTGTAAGAGACTATCAAAATGGGACGGAAGGAGTATTACAGAATTCACGATCCCCTATACAGAGCTCAATAAAAAAAATAATTCATGTAACCGACCTCAATTAATTGGACTTAAGCCTCAGTTGAGTTGTTAGTATTTGTTAATTAATTTATGTAGTTACTCCTATGAAACAATACTGGTACGTCCTTATTCTGGCTGATAGTCCAGTAGTCTCGGCTTAATTGGAAAAGGTTTTTAGTTTTGTGATTCCGTTAAGTACATACATACGGGAGCTTCATTCCTCACATTTTGAGATGCAACGGCCGGATCCGAGTCATGGCATGCAGCGGTTGTGGGGCCTATTTCGGGTCCTGTTATTTCATTCGAATTGTTCATTTTGTTCGTTTCGTTGAATAAGTAGTCCTCATAAAAGTTCAACTTGATCAATGTTTTTCAGACTGTAAGTTAAATGACCACCGATCAAATAATTATCGATGTCCGATCAACTTGAATTTCTACATTATTGACATACTCGATGAGACGAACAAAATAAATAATTCGAACACCCCATCCTTTGGAAAAAAATTATACTCTTACATGTGTGATTCTTGAGAGATGCTAATGGTATTGAACACCCTCTATTCACCATGTATGACAAAAAGTAATGTCATTCTTACCAAAAAAAAGTGTATCGCAAGGGTGGTACCTACACCATTTCAACTAATAAGAGGGAGGCTAATGTTCACCCACTTTTGAGGAGAGTGAACAAAATCGCACTTCAAAGTTAGCTAAGTATATATTATTAATGATTTTCTTACCAAGTGTGTTCAATTGGTAAGTTTAAACATCCCACAATCAATCTTTTGAAAACAAACAATGTAATGTTCATGGGGGAACGATTGTAACTTTATTGAATCCATAAATATTATGCACCAGTTTAATCCTGCTTCGCTCAAAATATAAAAATTTGTCGAGAACGATTATAATATTTTTTTGTAGTTTTGCAATTTTTATTGGCAGCATGCAACAGTTTTTCGGTCTTCCAAAACTGATCGATACACGTAGATATGACGGTGATATTCAAAATTTCGCAAGCGTATTGACCGATCCCCGATACTTTTGGTATCTGATATTCTGTCTACTACGTACGCCGGCTGCTACAAGACTGATACTTGATTATTAGTATTTTCGTTGGGCACAGTGATAGCATTATTAGTAGGTTAATCGTTAGAAAAGTATTACGGTAAACCGTTGTTACTCTATTGATTCGAACTTGAGGTGAGACATCTCTCGATCATCGGCACTAACCCACTCCTCCACTTAATAGGGGAAAGTGTCTTGGTTAATAATACTGTAATATATACTCCATTTCTAATCTGCATAAAGTCAATTATTATTCAAATTCTATATATTATTACATAATGCATGTATGAATTAAAGCCAAGTAGCTACGTACCCTTGTTTGCTGATAAAGATCGCATTCGATTCGATCGATCACATGCCTTGTTTTTGTGGAATTAATATGTAGAGAAGGTTTCAAAGGCAGAGAGGTGTGAGACATGCACTGACATATGTGGGGTGCGGATCATATCATATCATTTTTTATTTTTAATTAGATTTATTAGTAGATTAATGCTTGAGAGAAGTGGTTGGTTGGCCAAATTAAAGCCATTCAGGGTGCATGCTCATCTTATGGATGAAATTCTCCCAAGTCTCCCACAATATATATTACAATATACGTACAGTACTGTCGGCTGGGTTTCGATTCTACGTCCCTTGAATGCCGTATTATGATGACTGGAGTCGAGTGGTTCCTTTTCCTTTTGTTTTTGTTTTTGTTTTGATCTAGTCTCTACTCCTAAACTATGCGAACTAACTTTCCTTCCTTTTTTTTTTTTTTTTTTTGAGTAAGAGAGAAAATCCATTGCATACTTGCATAAATGAGAGACAACGGCAACAAGCGAAGACCAAAACGAAAATAGTATATCACTAACTATTTTCTTGCCTACGGAACAGAACACAGTGTTACATTTCCATTACGTACTCACAAAACGCTATGCTATCATCAATACAAAAATAAGATACGCCGACGACGAGCAAAGGCCAACAACAAAAGGTCTAAGGAGCATGCAAGACATAGCGTGTGCATGTGTGTGGACATATACCAACAAAAAAAAAAGTAATAACTACATGCATCAAAAGGAGAAACCAGCAACCGTGATACTGCCACAACAATGTAAAACAACCACCAATCAAGCTGGAGAAAACAGACCACCACAAATCAATCAGAAAATCAAACCATACGGATCACTACTACAACAACAAGTGTCACACTTCCGTCCTAAGCAGAAAATGGAGAATCCGAAATCATCACAACAAAAACCACATGGAAACACCCAAATGATCATAAAAGCTGATTGGATCGAGCGGGGAAGGGTATATCGAGAGGGGAGCTCGACCCAATCGGAAGAAAAAGAGGATAGAAAAAGAGAAGATTGAATCCCGATCGGATGGGGAAGGGGGAATTGGAAATGGGGGCCGATTGGGTTAGCCGAATCAATGAGGGCCAATCGGGTTGCAAAATCAGCAATGCTACAACTGGATTTGAGCCACCGATTTCAAATTCTGGGTACATTTTCTTGATAAATTTTATGCATACTAAGCATTTTCCGTTGTGAGGTAGATAGCACTGTTAACACACACACACAACACTTAAATGACATTGTTTACGTGATATTTCCAATTATTACGTTGCGACTAATTATTTTTCTTTTATTTGCGAGAGTTACCACATGGTATATCGGGAGTATCTAATAATTTTGCCCTTTTAAACACACAGCCAGAGAAAATTCAACATAGTAGCAGACTAGCAGTACGGAACCTAAGCTAGGCCAGTAAGCCTAACCAGTCCCTTGAAGCAAATGAGTGTAGGGAAATTCGTCAGTAGATACCCAATCTAAGCTAGGCCCAATATCAAACTTGGCCCGATTTAAACTGAATAATGGCAGCATTGGCCCAATTTAAACTGAATAATGGCAGCATTGGCCCAATTTAAACTGAATAATGGCAGCATTGGCCCAATTTAAACTGAATAATGGCAGCATAGGCGATTTTACTTGATCCAAATTCCAAAGCCATTTTGCGAGAGTGGTTATTCAGTGCTCCTAGAGCGCCGAGCCTTCTTCACTGCACACGACATATTTAGTGACATATTTAGTGGTAGAGCTCATACTAAAATGTGGTGGAGAAGGCTCATGAAGCATCATATGACGGTTCTCGATGAGCAATTAATTTTCCCCTCTTGCGAGCCACCTTAAATTAGAGGTGTCGAACGGGCCAGCCCGGCTATTTAGCTTCATGTTATACTATGCCGGCCCATTTACTTAATAGTTCCGTGTTGTTTATTTAATCGTGTCATGTCGTACTGTGCTATTTTTAATTGTGTCGTGCCTGTGTCGCCACATCTCCTAGACGAAAGGGACAAAAAATTGTGGAACAACTATATTTATACTAGTATATTCTTATATGTTGAAACAAATATGTGTTAAATAGGTTTTTTTTTTTTATAAACTTAACAGTATTTATGTAGTAGTACTAATTTTTGTTTCCTATGATTAATGACATAGCAATCAATTTATCTAATAAAATTGAAAATTGATTTTCTCTGGGAGATTAAAAATTAGGATTTGTTGTGTCGTGTCTCATGCCCGTGCCCTTTCGTGTCCGTCTAGAACCGTGTCGTGCTTGACTCACTTTCGTGCCGTGCCCATGTCCAGCCCGTCTAAAATTGTACCCGTGCCATGCCACGTTTAAACGTGTCACGCTGTGCTGGTGCCCGTGCACCTCTACCCTAAGTTACATAACCCTTAGGCGTTTGGCTTAGGCCATGTTTGGTTTACATTTATTCACTGCAGAACACGGACGCGAATTTTGGAATAGGCTTTCGCACCATCATTGTTCCCGTGGACGAAGTAAGACCTACACGGGGGGGATCAGTCTGCGGTGACCTCCAATGACGACAAGCTCAAGAACCTGAAGCGGAGTTCCTACGAGCTTAGGAGGGGGTCAAGAGGATCGAATCCCGTGGACGAAGTGAGATCTACACGGGGGCGACCAGTCTCCGGTGACCTCCAATGACGACAAGCTCAAGAACCTGAAGCGGGAGTTCCTACGAGCTTAGGAGGGGGTCAAGAGGATCGAATCCCTTTCGAGCCATTTGTAGAAGCCTGACGTAACCTTTAGTTCATAGTTCTTATGTACTCTCTCTCAAATGTTTGGATAATAGCATTTTTTTTTTCCCAGTAGTAATTGAATTTGTATCGATATATGGGACCGATCGCAATAAGTAGTAGTTTTAGGAGAAAGGAATCTCTATTATTTTTATCAGATCGGTCATTGATGGGGATTGGGTTTGCTGAGTTGAATTTACTGTTATATATCCTGTTGGAAAAAATAAAGTGGCAATTCCGAATTCCAAAGAACAAATTCATTCTATATATAATAAGAACAGAATACAATGGAAATTTACAATAACCGAAATTGACAGAATATGAAAACAGAGATACAAACAGTGCCGAGTCGTGTGTAACCACACTCTCCTTAACAAAGATGCACTGCCTACCGTGGGTGTTGTAGGTTGAATCGACGTCCTCGTCCCATGATACAACAGCTATAACCACGACCACCGGAACACCACCGCTGGAAGCCTTGGCGAACTATAACTCTCGTCTGCCTCTCTCTCACAAGAACGAATTCTAAAGTATTTTGATGCACGAATTTCTGGTGTAGAACCAAAAGGCAGAGCTATCAATTTATAGCTGTAGGAGGAGCTGAAAACTTCAATTCGGGTATTAAAGAGTAGCCTCCCCATTCATTACGAAATCAAATGCTGCCAATGAATTGTGCAATTCAATTTCGATTCTGTAACCCCTGCCCTTAATCCGAATTTGAATGTGATTTGATGCTGCCATTATCTTCACTTTCATGAGGGGAGTTACCCAGCATTAACACGTAGAAGTTATGAATCCGTGGGGTGGTCTCGGTTGCCTCGGGAGACCCTCCGAGTGCCCCGGTTTCATTCACAAAATTCCAACATATCCGTCACGTTTCCGCTTCTCTTTTCAATTTGTTGCTACAAATAGAAGTGCTCAACTTTACGAAATTTGTTAGACTTGACATGTTAACCTTACATAGAGCCTATTGGTACTATGATTAATTGTATGTTGTGCTTCTAAATAGAATGAATGTATTTAGAGTTCCATTTTCCCAATGGTAATTTGGTATGCCTCCTGGAAGGTCTGGACTCGGAATTTGGAAGTCTTTCTCGTCTTCATTTTGTTCTTGGATGTTAAGTTCGGGCTGATATGTGTTGATCAGGTCTGGCGCCGTCTCGTAGTTGTGGCCTTGTTCTGGTTGTATGAGTGAATGATAACTGCTATATTCCATCAGAAGGTGTTACATCTTGGTTGCTTACACTTGTGTTGGCTCAAGAATGCTCGCACGTAATTTCCTATATGGTGGCTATGTTGGTTTTTTTGGTTGTTGACGTGCACAAATTGGTTAACTAACTTGTTGTTAAAGGAAAATATGTTTGAGAAGAGAAAGATTCGGTTGACTGATTGATTGAAGATCTGTGATTGAGAAAGAATCGGTTGACTGATTGATTGAAGATCTGTGATTGAGAAAGAATCGGTTGACTGATTGATTGAAGATCTGTGATTGTAGTATAGGAATATTGTAAATTTATTCTTCCCTAGTTTCTTACCTAGTATAGCTTCTCTTCTCTGTATATATTGGGTATGTATCTATGTAAATCACGATACAAGAAATCATTATTCTCTCCATATTTCTTTCTCCTAAATTTTACACTTGTCCCCCGTGAAATCTTTTAGGAGTAGAAAAAAAGGTCTGTTGGGTTGTTTTTAACTGTGTTCTGTCCGTGTCTAATGTGATGCCTTGCCGGTACAATTTTCTTTCCCTTGTTTCGTTGCATCCTAAAGTGTTATTGCAGGTGGTTGTGTGTTACTATTTGCTTGTTGCAGCTGCTGGGGCTGTGGGGCTTTGAGTGTACAGTTAGTTGTTGAGAGATTTTATGCTCATCCTTTAATATTGAAAAATGACAGAGCCTCATTTCCTTCTTCCTTCTCTCTTTTTCTTTGATCCGGTCATTTTTCTCTTTTGAAAAGGGATCGATTTTTGTGAGTTTTGATCATGTAAACTATTTTACCTTTGTGGGTTTGAAATCGAAGTACTTTTAAAATACTTATCAAATATCATTCCACTTTGCTGTTTTTTTATTCAACTTTTTTTTCCTGGTCATTTTTCGCGCTAGACTTGCTGCTGGGGGTCTTGCAAAACAACACATCCAAGCCTATTCAAGCTAGGCTATTCACATTCCTGCTTTGTAGCCCAATTTGGCCTTATCAATCCTCTCATTAATTGGACCTCCAACAGTGCGCGCTCATCATAATCTTATTTCGAGGATCTAGGTCGTTTATTTTAAAGATCTCGATTGTATCAGATATCAATAAGTTTGTGATCGGATAATATTCATAACATCTCATTTTTTTCAAAGGGTCTTGCTAACATCCACTCAATAGAATGAGGATAATATGCATATAATGACAAATTAGTTTGGATATCAACGCACATTTCATGAATATCAATATATTTTCACGGTTATTAATACACTTTCCTCGAATATCTATACACTTTCTACTTATTATCATTCGCCTATTAAGTGGAGGTCGTAGCATTTTCCTTTTTTCAAAATACAAAAAGAAAAGAAAGGGATTGGTTACGATGACTCGTTTTCTGTTCCTTTTATTGATCGTCCCATGTTGTGAGTGTCTTTGTTATGGTCCCTCGACTGAACAATAACACGTGACTGGACTATCCTAATCCTGTTGAGTTAATTTTAGTATGCTAGCCCGGCCCATACATTTCTGAAGTCGTCCTTTTCTGAGTGATATGGTCCATTCCACCATGATAATTTGAGATCGTTATCATTAGTCAAGTACGTACTACTGCATTTGATTCCGGAGAGAGTTTTTTCTGTGGATTGGTGGCCCGTCCAGGTCCACAGAACAGGATGCGGTCGGTTCACTCATTTATCACAGTTTATGGTGAGTACAAAATTAGAACTGTAGTTTTGTTTGAAATACAGTAATTACGACTGTTTTGTTTGAAATCAACATCCATCTGCCCTAAGTCTTAAGGATGTCCTAAATCATACCCGCCTCTCTTCCTTCTCATCTCTCATTTTAGGGTTTTCTCTACTCTTATGTGTTGGCGGGTGGGGAAGGCTTGGCTTTACTCTTGATGGGTGTTTCTTTCTTTCGTATTTATAATTTTTCTTGCTTTCAATAACCGTTCCTTTTTAGTGAGGTTTCTCTTTCGATTTCAAATTTGAGGTCTTATTAATATCCGCGCGTATTCCTTTTCTGCTTGTCCTTCATCAAATGCCGATTCTAATTCCGATAGTGGTGGTGATGATGGTTATCTAATGAAAGAAGGCGGTGGTGTGGCAGTCTAAAGACGAATCATATCGATTGGCTTGCAGCTTTTATGCTACAAGTGTTTTGATTTTTTTATCAGTGTGAGTTGTGTGTGTGTGTGATTGGAGTGCGAATGGAATGTCTCACTCTTTGCCTAGGAGATGTAGTGGTGGCTATCTAGTTCTTTGCTTAAGGAAGGATGCTATTTCTAAGTTATCATCTTGTGTACTTATTTGTGTTTCTTTTTTTTTTTTTCCTTTCGTCATTCTTAATCTATTACATAAAGAAGGGGGGAATGAGATTCGATCCCAGGATGCAGTATGAGACATCTAAGAGCTCTACCACATGAGTTAGCCACCACTTGCTACTTATTTGTGTTTCTTATCAATAAAATTCAATTTTGCAAGTCTCACCTTAGACCTTCAACATTTATCCAAATTGTTTATCTTGTAAACAACGCTATATAAAAGAATTTCTCTTTAAAACTCCATTTTGATTGGACATCGATGCACGTGTATTTCAGTCAATAAAATGAATGAGAAATATGTTTTAAAGTCAAAAATGAATGAGAAATATGTTTTAAACTTAATCCAATCAATTTAAGTATAATTAGATTGACCAAGAGTGCATGTAAAGTCTTACTATTTGTATCTCTATAAAATATTGAACGCCTCGGGCAGAATCTTCAAAATCGAGTTTGGAGTAGTGGTGTTGAGATATGGGAAAGATGTAAGAATTTCTCTTTATTGAACATGCACATACCCTTACACTTACGATATAGTACTCGAGAATTCAAGTGATAGAGATTAGGAAACTTACTGGCATGGTGGTTGCAGCGTCGCTGGACTTCACATTATAAAAAGTAAAATCAATTATTAGAAAACAGCTGCAGAGTTTTTGTTTTCAATTTTCAGCACCACCTACCCTTTTTCCACCTACTAATAATTATAGCAAGTCAAGAATTTTAGGTTGAACGATCGATGATGAAGTATTAATATCTCAACCTTTTTCGGAGGGTGATTCATTCATTCACGTTTTCTGTTGCCTTTATGAGCCATGATGCATCTTCATTTCTCCACTCCAAGGAATGCTAAATCTTTTGCCTTGATAAACCAAATTTAAAAATGGTGTAAACCATAAGTTTTTATCCTTTACCATTACCTGGTAGTTTTTGAGTTGCATATATAGAAGTCTCCTGCGTCAGGTCAGGGCAGAACATATAGAGGGAAGGTGGCAGGTACCACCTCCAGTTTCACTTGTTCCAAATTAATTTTATACTATATTAGGTTTTGATAAACTAAACAGAGCCCAATCGGCTTTTGTGACAACTCCAATTCTTGAAAAATAAAAATTAGATCTTTCATGAACAAAGCTCTTGCACAAACTCGAATCTTGCTCGGCAATATCGGACGATGGCCGGAGGACGGCAACTTTGACATGCAATGCGACTTCGACGTGCTTAGATTCCGAATTGTAACATATGGAAAACGATATTCCCTCTTTTAGGTGTCCACTATAAGAATACGTGCATTTTCAAACCCTCAACAAATATATTTCTCTTTATAATTTTTAAATTTTTTTTACACCAAATTAAAGTGACCATTGAGAACTTAATTGGGTGCAAAAAACATTTTAAAAAATTCTATGGAAATACATTTTTTGTTTTTATAACAAGGTGTCCGGGCCAGTTTTCACGCACGTCGACTAATCTTGGGAGACCAATCCCACCGTTCACTAGCGGGGGGCCCATTTAAAGCCAGAGTAAAACTCTGTATGGACTAGCCGAAGGAGTTGATAGCACCTAAGAGGTTTCAAACTTGGGAGCAAACCCCTAAATCCCAAGCTTTGACCACTAGGCCAACCCCTGGAAATACATTTTTTTACATCCAAGAAGATACACGTTTTCCAAAGGATTTAAAAAGAGACTAAGGGAGAAGTAATTATGATGATACAAATCATAAAAATCTGAAAACGTGGATAGGGCAATCGTCCAGGCTTATCCGCCCCTCGATTCGTCCTGGCTACTAAGTGGAGCCACATAGAGCATAGAGGGAAATGGGATAGGTTGCACCTGCACTTCCGAACACATAATGTTTTATAGATTAACGTTGTTCGACTAGGTATTTACGGGTATGCGAAAAAACCTAATACTACTTTGTACAAATACTGTAAAAATTGCAATTTAGAGAATGATCGGTTTGGATCATGAAAAATTAATATATTATTGTCTTCCATTTGAATACAATAAGAGAGTTGGAGCTAGACTTTATTTTTTTATTAAGAAAAAAAAATCCACGATAAAACCTAATAATTATATGACTTTACACTTAATTTTCTTCTTCGTATTTTTTCGCACAACATATAAAAAAAATTCCATAGAACGGTGTCACTCCACGTTCGAATCCTCATTCCGCCACTTGTGCTGTGTTCATGCCCTTCCCAGTGCTGCATATATAGCATATTAACATGCCAGGGCTGATGGAAGAGATGATCACTTGGTTCGAAATCTATATAACAAATTAGAGTGGTTTTCAAAAAAACACATTTTGTGTGCATAAATCAGGGCTCTTCAATCATGATCACATGGTTGATATGCCCACTTTCAAGGGTTTAGCTCTAGGGATGATGGCATTGCCCAGGAAAAAGTTAAGTTGTACTTTTTCTCCCAAAAAGTTAGCATGTCTGACAGCTGGAGTCCAAGTCATGTACATTATGCCAGAGATTTAACAGGTTAAGAGAAAGTAAACATTAGCAAACTTCCGTTACTTTTCTCTTCTTTCATGGTTCACTTCAGCTTTTCCATGTTTTCAAGGCCAAAAATCACCATTCAGGCATTAATCAATCAAAAATTCCAAAGAAACCATAAACTAAAGGCTTCAAATGCTACTTCATAACTTTTCCCTCGATTCATTTTTCTAATCTAAATTCAAGATACTACACTTTTTTTTGGGAAAATCCAGAGGATGAAGTAAATGGCGATTTTTTTTATTTTATTTTTTTTTACATATTTTCTTATTCACTTGGTTTTTTAGATCGAAACAAGTAACATCGTATTTAATAAAGTAGAAAACCTGAAGATTTTTTTCTTTCCCTTCATTGAACTGAGAATGAAAATAGAAAAAGAGATGGTGTTAGAGCCGGAAACATACTCTGTTTTTTAACTGAAAACAGAGACTTCTTTTCACTTGTAGGGCGTCCCCAGTTTTTTAAGGTTCATGGGAAATCCAGTTCTCTCAGTCATGCCACATCTCTTTCTGCAATGCGTCTAATTATATCTTGATTTCTAAGAGTTTCTACAGACAAATTAGCAGATATTACACGACCCAATTAATTCCTTTGCATGAATACTTTGACCATTCAATTTGTGCTCCAAAAGCTTCCTTAAACACTTGCACTCGAAACGTACATATTGGACTTATTGTAACAATATCATTGAACCCAACTTCACATCTAAACCAGTTCAAAAAAAAAAAAAAACTTTTTGATCTGAAGCAACCTTCGATTTTCGTCAAGCAGCTCACATTTTTTCATCGATACACTCGACTCGGTCCAGAATAAGCACCGATTTCACTTTGGTAGAGAGCTCTCAAACTCGAGAAAGGTTTAGGAGAGAGAAATGATGGAGAGAGAGAGAGAGAGAGAAATTGTGGAGGACAGAGAAGGTAGACACACAAAAAAAAAAAAAAAACGCCTGCTCTTTGGGAAGTGGGACCATGAGTGAGGAGAGAGAATTTAACCACCCTTATTTTCGAAGAGAGAATTGCCGACGGGGGATGTACCAACAGAAACTGTAATGAAGAAGAGTTGTCTTCCTCTAATTGGTTGATGGGCACAAACTGTGCATGCCACGTGGTGCCCTATTGGCACCCAAAATTTTCTCCTGCCACACAGCTGTCTTTGAGAACCCAAATGCACTCTAAACTGGGGTAAAACCCTAACGCGAAAACATTTGATTTTTCTTTCTCACTCTACAACATCAGAAGAGAAAACAAAACTCTCTTCCTCACTCTTCAACTCACTGGTAAAAAAACTATTCTCTCCATTTCAACACTTTGCAAGAGAAACGATTCGTTCAACACTTCATCCCCGCCGACCATTGCCGACCGTTGTTCTCTTTGCGGTTTTGCATAAGTCTCTTATCTATATATTTCAGAATTTTTTAGCATCTAATCTTTTTCGTTGTTAAGCATCTATTCTCTTTATTTTTGGTATGAACTTTATGCATTCTTCTGCTCACTAATTCTCCATTCAAGCCGAAGAAGGGGATCCAGTTTTGGCTTCTCATCCGATTTTGTTGTGCTCTGTATTGTTTTGCCGCAAAACCTTCCACTTTTAATGCTATGATGACTCACAAGTTCAATCAATTGGTTGTTTATCTCCAAAGACATTGATGATACTCTGTTTCTCTCTCTTAGTTTATCTCCACTGATGTTCTATCTAGAAAATGACTGCGAAAACAATTTAATGTTGATTTGTTTCAGATAACTTCTTCAAACTTTTGATCATGGATAATCTAACCCTCTATGGCAATGTGGGTTGATCCGTTTCATTTTATACCTTGATCATAGGTTATCAAAATTGCTTTCCAATGTACCAAAAAAAAAAGTTTGAAGTTGATGGGTGATCTTCCCATTTCAACAGTGTGAAAAATTGGCAGTCCATACAAGACGAACAAAAACCAGGAAGCAAAACATCTATATAACATTAGACAACTATCAGCATTCTATGGATTTCAACGGATCCGGATTTCAACTGTAACTGTGCAAAACCCAGCTTTGTATGTGTGATCACTTATCTCCCAAGCAGCTGTTTTGAATTTTGTCAAATCCATTAATCCATTTCACATCAGCTGTACCCTGTAGAAAATCATCTAATTTCTAGCTTTCCACCATGACCATAATGTCTATAGGCATTGCTTCCTAAGTCAGCTTCTCCATCGACTTAAATCAAAACATACTCACACCGAATTTTTTTTTAACAGACTCACACCGAATTAGACCATGTAAAACAATTCAATGACAAAGGATCAACAGAATTCTTCCTCCCTCCCGCAAATAAGACAACCACTTAATTGTACCTTGGTTTTAACTTGAAGATCGCCATTAGCAAATCCTATTCCACCAAAACCAACAAAGCGCTTAAACTGTTGGAGGGCATATATTAGCCCAGATGGACTCCATATCGAAAACCGTTGTATTCATATAAGTTGAGGAACTCTCTCATTGCTTGAACCGTTGTATTCATATTGTACCTTGGTTTTGTTCTTCGATTTATCTTTTAGAGTTGTTGAGTGCAATACAATTGATTCTGTTGACCCTTGGTTTCGTAATTGGGCGAAAAATTCCAAGAGAGTACTGAGCTATTAGTTGTAGTCAATATTAAAACGATAATTAATTAAGTTTATAGATTATTACGTCACGCCGTGCCTTCAGGCACAGGTAACTAATCCCTAGTTCGTTTAGGGTAACTAATCCCTAGTTCGTTTATATATTTAGTATATTTTATTCTGCATCACCTAAAATTGATTTTCAACAGAAAAAATCCAAACCTGAAAAAAAAAAAGTCAGATTGAATTACCACAAAATAAAGTTTATATAATATACAACAATTAGGTGTAAATTATGATGATTCTCATGATTGCGATAGCAAAAATAGATGCTTAAAAGAGTCACCCAAACGTTAGTCGTTAAAAACTATGTTAATATATATAATAATGTAAGAGTAAGGTTAAGTGGTCTTGCTTTGGAATTTAGGATTTGTTCTCACCTAAAGTCTAAACTTTGACTTCATTTGCCAGCAAACTATTGGGACTACTAAGGGTGGTTATGTTCGGTAATTTTAAATTAATTGAGGTGTGTACAAATTGACACGAACATTTGATTATAAACTATTGGGACTACTAAGGATGTGAGATATGCTGTTATAATCACATGGGGCCACAGGGTTTAGCCAGTGAATGTGACACACATTAATGTACGACTACTACAAGTATTTGACTATTGGTGCCAAATGTGGGCATATTATCTGTACCATGCCACCGCCAGCAAGCTGCCCATCTTCCAACTCTTTTTATTTATTTTAATTTCAGGTTAATTTTTACATACCTTAATTACGAAGAGCCTAATTACGGAGTCAAATTTGTATAGACTGATTCCAAAAAATTAATACATCTGACAAATTTCGAACCTGAAATTTTAACACGTTAAACTGTAGGCCAATCCGTTCCGCTTCCATTGCCCACCTTGTGGCAATATGGCATAGATAGAGAAGAAAACAATAGAGAATCATTCAAACGAACACTCTCTCTCTCTCTCTCTCTAAAGCATGTGAATTATGGAAGAAGCCAACGAACACCCACATACATTGTCAGTGTTTTACTACTTCCACCACCTCATCATATGCATTACAGATCTACTACTACAACAAAAACAACAATCATATACATATTCTCTCTCCTCTCTCTCTCTCATAGATTGATTTCGTAAAATTCACAGCAAGCTCCGTGCGTGTCTTTGCATCTACTGCACTCTGTCAGTTTATCTCTAATACTCCTACACACTGTCCTACTGTTGGCGAATTCTGCTTTGGAGATGGTTTTCGTTCTGGATTCATAAGGAATGATTAATCGGAGTTTCAAGGATTCTATGGTCGGCGGGAGGAATATTCCGGCGAGAATGGAGCACCGCCGAGGTCTCAGTCTCAACGGAATCTCAAAGGAAACCGACGAGAACTTGGATCTCTTCTCTAGGAACCGCCGCAGTCTCTCCCTCGCTTCTTCCGACGAATCTGACGGTACCTCCCACTCTTCATCCCTTTTCACCTCAATTTCCTCCTTTTCGTTTGTTTATTTTGATTCCATACACCAAAATGCCCTCCTGATTTCTCAAATATCCCGTCTACCCCGTGCTCCTCTTTTACTAATTACTCCGCAATACCGTTTATCACAAGGATTGGATAATTGTAGTTTTCTGCAATTCAATTCCGTTGTGATCGATGATGTATTAGAACTCATTAGATGCTATGAATCCAAAGCTGATCCTTTGTGTGGTTTTTTCTATTGTTGGGTTATTTCATTGGAGTTTATCATTTGTTCTTGTTGTTCTTCTGTTTTTGAACCTTGGAATCGGTTAAGTGGATGTTTCTTAGGTTTGTGTTGCGTATGAATTGCAGTTTCAGTGAAGTTGGGGAGACTTTCTGTCGTACCAGCGAAATTGGCTAAGAGTGGAATGGATGATCTACTTTCAGCGGCAGATGGAGGAAAGCATGACTATGATTGGTAACATCCCGCTCATGTTCAATAATTGTTGTGTTTAATCGTGTACATAGTTGGCTGGTTTTGATCTATTTTAACCCAATGATTATGAATTTCTTCTATAGTTCTGTTTAATAAAATGTTAAACTCAGTAAATAGGTAAAACAAAATACAATCTTCAATCAATGATTTGCGCGAAGTCGATGATATTGTCATGAAACTGCAGCAAGAACAAGTTCCTTGATCTAACTTCTTGAAAAAGTCATTGCTATCTCCTATAACAGAGATCACATTGAGTTAAAGCATTGTATATTACGAAGCCACGTTTATTTTAGAGTTCCAAGTGACAATACTCTTATTGTGAACCCTCTTGTTTTTCTGGCTTACCTTATTAATTGGAAGGGTGGGAGAGCCAGCGCTTGTGTAAGGAATAGGATCGGGGACCATGTCCAGTTGTCAACTAGCATGTTTCACCATGTTCTCTTCTACTATTTAGAGTTTATTATTTTTTATTCTAAGCCTGTACAATTTGTCCTTTTTCACTTTTTGCCTATTGATACTGGCAATTAGAGAAGTATGCACATTCATTTGTCTCTTGATTTGGAATCTGTCATAGGTGTACTGATATATTAGTCTCAGTAAAAGCACTTGCCCGTTGTGGCTATGTTAATTGGCAAACCTGTTGTTACATCCAGTCTCCCAAATTGTCACTCCGAGACAAACAATAAATAACAGCAATTTCTGCTAAATTGACGGCTGTTTGTTAGAGCCGCATAAATGTGTATATTTTTACTTGACTGTCTCCTGGTCCTGGTGTCAGAAGCTGACCGGTTATGGTAGATATTTTGATGAGATCTGCATTTGTATAAGCTTCTGTTCCATGTTTTCTTTTGCTGCAGAAGACCTTCCTATGATGTTATGGACTTCACCAAATTTTTTTGAATAAAAAAAAAAAAAAACAGTGAAAAGATATATGGAGCTACAAAATAGATAGCTATCAATTATCCCCTACGTACTTCTGTTTTGTTTGCGTAGTTTGTGCTTCTCTTATTGTTCTGTGACATTTTACTATCAAACTACACGAAGCATGTTCTTCGGGGGGACAGATGTACGCCATTTTGTACTTTGTCCTAATGCGTCTGCGTGTTCAATGAGCATTCTTTTGCCTTGCACGTTGAAGCTCTACCTCAAGCAATACATCAAGTAACTCCTGAGATAGTATCTTTGAACAAAGAAAAAGGTCGTGGTACACCGAAGCACATCTCCTTGTGCATCTTTTGAAATCGTTCAAACTAAGTTACCCAGTTGATTGCTTAAATACAAGTTTAGGCTAGATGTCCTTGTTTTTTGGTTCCGGAAATTATTAATTGCTATAAAAAATTGCTTGGACTATGATAGTTACTTTGGTGAAACTCGACTGAAGTATCAAGAGACTATTTGTTGTGGCTTTCTGGTTTATTGTTATAGCATTTCATGTTCATAGGCTGCTTACTCCTCCCGGAACTCCTATTTTTCCTTCGTCGGATAGAATCGAGTCTCAAGCACCCTCAGCGGCTCCAAGAAGCAGTTCATTGGCTAGATCAGTTTCTACAAATAAGGCTTCAAGGGTAAGATTCATATTAATGTCCCTGTCTTCAAATCATTGCTTTTGCATTTGTAGTGCTTTTGCCTCAGCCTGATCGCACCTCATTTGCTAGTGCATTTGCCTTAGCCTGATCTGCTTATGATGCATATAGGGTATAGAATTACCCTCCGCTAGGTCAAGAGGGAATTTTCCTCTTCCTGTGAAATCTACCAATGTAAGCATATGCTGATCCTAAAACCATGCTAACTTAGTAAAAGCATATTCTATCTATAGCTGTGGTTTGATCACCTAGTGAATTGCAAGGCACATTGACTAGCATAATATGGTTGTGTTCTCCTGGTTGGGGTATATTACTGTTGTACATTCCTAATCGTGAAAGTGGAAGTCCTGAATCCTGTCTGCCAAAGGCTGAGCTGATAGATACCCTCACGAAATGTTTTTTAGGTAAGAGTACTTCTATTAGAGGATCAAACCATACAACCAACAAGTGGTCAAGGGACAATCCCCTTGACATCAACCAATCAACTTGTACACTAGGCAAAAGCATGCCAGAAAACTAGGGAAAACAACTGATAAAAAGCAGAAAACTTACACAAATAACTGCACAGGAGTAGCCTCAAGCACACTATGAGGAACATTCCAGAGCATGCAGGTCTTTCTATAACCAGGGCTTGGTTTAATTCTCCTCCAGGCCAACATAGAATCTCTTATGGAGTTTAGGATTTTAGAGCCAAGGGCACAAGGAACTATAGCCTTTTATCTGGAAAATCCTCAGATTCCTCACCCCCCAAATGTGGTACGCAGCTGCAGACAGAGATAACTTCAGAATCAATTTCCTAGGAGCTGTTCCCCTCGAGTGTTGCTGAAACCAAGCCCACTCACCCCTCCAGTCCATGGAATCTCTAGTAATCTGGTTTTGTCTCAAAACCACCTTCCACACAGAAGTAGAAAATGAGCATTCAAAGAATACATGACTATGAGACTCTAGGCTGCCATCCTAGGACAAAGAACACAAGCAGCGTCATGGGTTACTTCCCAAACAAGCAGTCTATCCAGATTCCAGGGTGTTCAGTCTATTTTGCACAGCCAGCCAAAGAATAAATGACCACCTTGGGATATTCCTCTTAAACCAGACCACATCATGCCACTCCCTTATAGGAAAAGAAGATCTAATAGCATTCCAGGCAGAAGACAAGGAATAAGTGTTTGGCCCCTGCACTTCTCCCAATTTTCTTCCTATTTATAGTACACTTTTGGATTCTTTTTGTAAAATTACTGAAGCATGGTCCCCGCAAGCCCAGGTCAAATTCGTAATCCTGCGTCCGCGGGTCCATATCACTGTGTCCTCAGAGTCACAATCAGGAATAAAATTTGCAGGCGTATTCAAAATAATCTACTGAATGAACCTGTTCCTCCTCCCAAGGCAAATTCCAACCACCATCATGAGTAATAGAAGAAGCTTTAGCATTAAGAGATCTCCCTATATTGGAGCATACCCTTTGCTCATACCTCTTAAACAAGGGACCCAAAGGATGCCAATTATCAAGCCACACAAAAGTAGAATTCACATTGCCAATCTTATAACGGATCAGAGGTTGGTTTAACATCTCTTAGCCGGAACAAGGCTTCCCTCCAGAAATGTTAGTTGAAGGAATTAATCAAATTGGTCTTTTGCATATCCTCTTTGTTGGGTGGAATTTCTTATGTGATATCTCCTAGAGAAGCTGCAATCCTCCAAGTCTCCAACCTAGTTTTGAGTTTATGCTATCCTGGCAACATTTGGTAATACAGAATGCCAAACTACTATTAAGGTTGTGTTTGGATCTTAGATTGTGGATCCTTTCCAGGGTACTTGGCTTCTGTGCTGGACTTGAATACAATTTCTTCTTCCAAAAGATACAACCACGGCTTAATGATTTCTTTTGGTATACTCCATACCCTTTGGATACAAAGAATGTCGTAGTTAATATCCGGGACATTTTTTTGTCAAAATTGGGGAAATCAACAAAATGCATTTGGGTTTTGGTCCACCAAGGTACCGTACAAAGTCTCCTTTGATGTTTTGTGTGCTGGCCTAGATTATTTCTGTACATTTCTTTCATTGGGCTGCAAGCCAGCCTTGCTGAACAAAGCACCGTCTGTCTGTCACGTGGGTTTACCCACATAAATCAACTCATGGCTCGCCCATAATGTCTTCTGGTAAATTGCAAGCCTAAAACATACCCGACCTTATTTACGTTTTCATACAATTGAGGTCCATCGTATTTCAGTATTTTCTTTGCTACTATCTAATTCAGCATAGATCTTTTATCAATAACGAATTGTCGTCTTACAAGTTTGTTTAGCTGCTAGAGATTTTACTGAGCAACCTTCACACTTTCAGCTTTCAGTGTCCCAATCGGAGAGCAATCATCCATCGAGACCAATCAGAAGCAACTCAGTGACACGCCCTTCAATCTCTACTAGTCAATATAATACCTACTCAAATAAATCATCCTCAATCCTCAACACAAGCTCAGCTTCAGTCTCATCTTATATAAGACCGTCTTCCCCTGCTACTCGCTCCTCAATCTCCACCTCTACTGCAAGACCCTCCACCCCTTCATCTCGATCCTCAATGTCCTCCTCTACTGCAAGACCTTCCACTCCATCTGCCCGTCCAGTGGCATCCAGATCCTCAACTCCTTCTAAGGCTCGTCCAACAACCACCATCACTTCCATCGAGAGAACTAGACCATCCCCAAATTCAAGACCCTCAACTCCAAATTCAAGACCATCAATTCCTGCAAACTTGAATACCCCAGCCACAAGGTCAGCTTCCCGCCCGTCGACACCTACTCGCCGGAATTCAGCACCTTCTTTATCTCCATCAACCACACCTTTGTCTCCAGAAACAGGACTTTCAATATCTATTGGGCGAATGCCATCTAATGGGCGCAATGCAGCAACGTTATCCCGACCGAGCTCCCCTAGTCCACGAGTTCGGCCTCTACCACAGCCAATGATTCTTCCTGATTTTTCACTTGAGACACCACCAAACCTGCGAACAACATTGCCAGACAGGCCGCTTTCTGCCGGTAGGTCCAGACCAGGTGTGGCTCTGACCGTCAAGGGGAATGTGGAAAACCCAACTCCTACTAATGTGCCTCGAAGACAACCATCACCCATTGGTTCTAGGGGAAGACTCTCGGAGACTCCTGTAAAGGGGCGTTTGCATCCCGGATCGCAAGCTGTTGAGACAGTGGAGTCTCGCAAGGCATCGCATGTTCCAGAGTTATCAATGCGGAAACCAATAAAACCTTCAGCGACATCCACTGAGAGCGCAGGATTTGGGAGGAATATCTCAAAGAAATCGCTGGACATGGCGATCAGACATATGGTATGCACATTTTTCCATTCCTACTTGATATAAACTTCATAGGTTTCATACCAAAATGTGTAGTTTGAGATGTCTGCAATTTCGGTGCATCAAAATGCATGGTTCTAGATGTCTGAAATTTCAGTATGTAGACTAATAGACCCACATTTTGTTTGCATGTTTAAATTTACAAATACTCATCCACAATAGACCATTTTCTTTTAATCATGCCATTAATCATCATATATATTACGGTTGGAGCATCTTGTTGTTATCTTGATACAATATAAATGCAACTATTGCCATCATAATCATGCTTTACTTTTGGAAGTTTAGTTAGATTATCACGATTGTTATCACAGTCAATCTCGTTTTATTATTGATTTAAGCTTTGCCATGTTATGTAAGATCGCAGAGTCTATTATTGATTTTGGCTTTGCCACGATAAATTAAGCTCGACGAGCAGGCTTATTTACACGTCTAAATTGCAGGAAATTAACCATACAAAAAAGAACTTGTTTATTCTCTTACTGAACAAGATCGAAGAGAAGTACTCTTGAAATAATTGCCATGACCTATGCTTCAATGTACCAAATGGAGGCATTTTCACGCTTAGAATCTGTAGATGGATCTTTATGTAGCAGGTCCTAACATCCTGCAATTGTGGCCTTCAATAATTATTTAGCTGTAAGCTTTATCATGTTCGATCAGTCTTGAATGTGTTTCCATTATACTTGTAGGACATTAGAAATGGAACCGGTGGCGTTCGCCCCCTTTCTGGAACCACACGCTTCCCTCAGAGCATTCGGTCTGCTAATCCCAAAAACCAAGCTGGTCGTGCTTTAAGTGCTCCAGCTTCTGTCAATGGGAACCTTGCTATCAGCAATAATGGTTACAATTCACCAAATGGAGACTATATAAACAGGTCTCCTGAAAATGGGATGAAAGAAGAGAATTATCGAGTTTCAGCAAGACTCACTGAAGTGGACATCTATGAGAGCTCCCGGTACGACACAATTCTGCTCAAGGAAGACTTGAAGAACACAAATTGGCTGCATAGTTTTGATGGTAAGTCGGACCAAGGACCCATCTTTGATAACGGATTTGAGCCCTTGCCTGAACCTTTTGACCCCTTATAACCCCTGTGAAGTAATTGTCCTTTTAACTCTTTATTTCTTTTTTCAAAATGATTCTTTTAAAACTGTTTGTTCGGTTTTTAAGAACGTTATCTTTCAGTTGGGCCACGTTTACAAAGGTAAGAGAGTTACCTTCAATACATTGTTGTTCTTTGTTTCCTCAACAAGGGAGTGAAGAGCAAGCTGTGTTCTGTATGGGGACTAGAGGAAAAGATTGCCGTTCTAATCGTTATGCATATATATATATTGTTGTCCATTGAAACTTAGGACAAACTTTATGTGTCTATCTGGGTTGTTCCAAATTTAAGGAACCTATTTACTTCTGTCCTTTTATTTAGAGGAAGTCTACTTTTGTGCTCTGTTTGGTTGATCGAATATGTGTGGAATTTTGTGACTAGATTATCTTATCTTATTGTTTTCTTGAAAAGAAAAAACTATGAATGACCACCCATGTTGAGGAAGACAAAAAAGTTTGGTTTGAAAAAAGAGGGAATTGATATCTACCGACTTTTGAGTCATTGGACGTAGACAACCAGTACAATATGGGAATTGATATCCACCGACTTGAGTCATTGGGACGTAGACAACCAGTACAACATGGGAAAGTCAAACAGGGCGACAATGTTTAATCCCCCAAAATATTTCAGTTTTTTAAGATGCGATTAAGAATGAGAATAGAAGGGATAAGTGGGGTTCACGGAGTAATAGATGTGATTATATGAGTAGTGGGATTAGTTGTACTGTGTTTGATTGGAGTGGAATAGAGGTGAGATAAAGATGAGGAGGGAAATAATACAGAGGAGGGGGCTAGCTAATACCATTCCTCCCCCTGGTATTAGTTAATCCCCCAAATGGGATAGTAAATAGACAAATAGTCCTCTCTCGTCCAATCCAGTTTTAATCTGCGTGCAAACAAACACGGGACTATGAGAAAAGGAGGAACATGTGAACTCACCTCCTTAGCCCCTCCTCTTATCCCACCATCAAACAAGGTTTACAGGTTTTTACAACGATTTTTTTTTCAACATTCTTATGCAACTGGAGGATCCACAGAGGTTGATTTTGTGCTTAAATTTTGAATTTGACATGGCATTTGATTTGGTTGGAGTTGCTGTAGATGCAAGTCGGGAGCAGCATGTGCCATGTGATCATATCAATGCAATCTTCTTCTCCTTCGGCTAAATCTGCGAGTATTCCTCAAACAAAGTCTCCAACCAGTTGGGCTAATAATATAATACTCCGTACAGTACTAGTAATAAAATAAATATAGCTTGGATTAGGGGGCAGCCAACTGGCATCCAACCCAACAAAACTCACTCCATACTCCATTTAATTACTCCTAATTAATATAGCTTCAAGATGCACCCGCATTCACATGCTTCCCGTTTTCAAGATTCCTTCATTAATTAATTACATGTGAAAATAGTTAGTACGTGTTCACGTGTATTTTATATTTTTATTTTTATTTTTTTTTATAACCGGATTTTTGGGCCAGCTTGCACGCACGTCCACTAATTCTACGGCTCTCAAGTTAACAAGCGAGAAAACCCTCGAGTGGCCTCAAGGTTTGGAAGGTTTGGACTTCTTCGAACATGCAACTTCATGGAGGAGAATCGTATATTTAGGTATAAGTTAAGATTAGGGCCGCAAACTAGCTGAGCCAAACTTTACTGTGTTCAAACTTGTTTATTAAGATTTTTTTTATCCGCAGCTTGTTTATTAAGCTATTACTAAATAATAGTGAAATTTAATAAGTTTTTTAAAAGATACTCCCTCCGTCCCTTTTTAAATGACCACTTTCACTTTTTGACTTTATTTTTAAATTGTCTATAACTTTCAATCTATAATATATTATGTACTTTTGAAAAAATTGTATTTTAGAACTCATTGATTTCTATAAAACAAGATCCATATTGCATATTTTATGTAATATAGATTGAAAATTATAAACAACTTTCGAATCCAGCTGGAATAGTAACATCATCACTTAAATAGGGACGGAGGGAGTAGTGTATTAAGATATTAAATGGAAATGGAAATAAGAAGTTATATTATTTTATTCTTCTAAAAAGTAAATGAGACTTATCGAGTCAAGCCTTGTCGTGTTTAGGCTTGTTTGTTAAGGTTTTTAACGAGCTCGAGCCGAGCCTAAATAAAAACTTAACGAACTGAGTTCGAATGAGCTCTTTTCAAGCCAAACGGAACCGAGCCGAGCCGAGCTCACGAACGACTTAGTTCATTTGCAGCCCTAATTTAGATTAATGAGAATTTGAATCCCATAGTAGTTGGTGGTAAACCAAAGGAGTAATCAGTCCAGCTATGCATACGGGTGTAGCGTACGCAATATATACGACCTAATCTTCATCGTTTATTCCTACAAATCAACGGTTCGGATTTTAAACACTTTTTGACCAGTAATAGTTACTCCCTCCGTCCCTTTTTAAGTGTTTAACTTTCCATTTTAGGCTGTCCCTAAATAAGTGTGTAGTTTGAAAAGTTAATGGGTAAAAATGTGTACAATTATCATTTTGCTCTTTTGAAAAGCTAGTGGGTAAAGAGTTAATGGGTAAAAGTGGAGGATAATTTTGGAAAGTAGAGGTAAAAATTGATGTGAAAAGTGTAAAGTGGAGGAAAAAGATGATGTGAAAGGTGTAATGATGATGTTTCTTTAATAAGTTGGATTTACGAAGTAACACATTTAAAAAGGGACGGAGGGAGTAACTTTTACCGTTCAAAGAGCAAAGGCCAATCCCGGCCGTCGAAAATACTTTTGGACAGTTAAGATGCACCGTCCGTGCACTATACGTACACGGACATGCGTACGCATAGGTTTTTTGAGGAGTAATAATCCAATGTTTTTCTTTCCATTTTATAGATTTTTCCTTTCTTCTTAATTACTCTTTTCTTGGTTTGGCAAAACTGAGGTTTGGCGTTGTTGGATTGGATTACCTGCCCAGTCCTACCCTAGTATTAATTTTGGTCTATGGACATACCAATTTAATTTATTGCTGCAAGTAATTTTGGTCTATGGACATACCAAAGTGGGTGAGCTTAATTTTGAAATCATCTTCTCATAGACTACTAGTATAATGTTGTTTTGTGATAATAGGCACGCAGTTTAACAAACCTCAACCACTATATTTTTAGTCAACGATCTCACTATTACTCCAATTGGTAACGCAATTTCATTGCTGCACTCAAGTTTGACCACATCATATAGTGTACTATTTTTAATAGGAATGGAGGTGTGTTCATGATCTCATCTTAGAGCTATTTGATTTAAATTTTATAACACGACTTTATGGAATCTTTTTCAAATTATTGATGTAAGAGAAATTTGGAAGGTACCCAAATTAAAATAGTACTAATCAAAATAGTCTTGTAGCCGAGATTAATTGGATCACTAAAAGAGATAAAGTCATTTGGTTAAGTATGGGTTCCTAGCAAGTAAAGATGTTTTGGAAATGTCAAATGTATCCTTTTAATTGGAAAAATTATTCAATATTTATGGGTCACAGCAACTTAATGCCTCAAACATTTGGTGTGAGCTAGGCTCAAAATAAGTGTGCAAGCCTCACCACAATATGTGTGGTAAAACAGGAGCATGATACACACTGTGGTGGAGTCTGTGGGGTACTAAATAATCTCTCAACAATCGGCATTGAGCCAATATTGTGTCCATGCATGTTCCTAGGAAAAATGAAAGACTATTGGGGTAACATGTTGGCACAAGAACCTTCACGCATAGATCTGAACACATATGCATATATAACGTCATTCTTTGCATGTAAATCTTACAAATAAATAATGTATGCATCTATTTAAAAACCACTGTAATAATAATAATACTAATTTGTGGTTTGGAACTTGATTTTGTCACCCAACAAGATGTGATGGACCCCTCATTTTGGGCAAATTCACCAACAACTTCAGTTCTCACATTTGCTTGACGAAAAAGAAAGAGAGAGAGAGAGAGTTGTGGGAGTATAAAAAAAAAAGAGAATAAAGAAATCATGGAGATCCGAGTTTTGCTCCGTTTGCTTGACGAAAAAGCTCAAGCAGAGTACTTGGGTTGAACAAATTCTCTTCCAACTTCATTTTGCCCTTTAAAAAGCTTTTTCACTCTCTCTCTCTCTCTCTGACTTCCTCCTTTGGTTTGATTGACGAAGAAGCTGAGCTGAGGAGTTTTAGTTAAATCTCTCCTCATTTTCTTTTTAAAAGAAAGTCCTTTGGAATCAACTGCTTTTATTTTACTCTCTCTGTCTATCTACAGCGGAGGAGATCTCTCTCTCTCTCTCTCTCTCTCTCTCTCTCAAGATGGCGTAAAGGAGAGAATGCCGTTGGAGGTTAGACAGGAAAATGTTGTACTCTTCTTCTTCTGTTTCTGTTTCTACTTTGTATTTTTTTAAAGCTTCTCTCTTTCACTCACATTCTTAGTTTTCTCTCTCACTATTCGGTTTTTCAGATCATTGCCTGCCAGTTTTCTTCCTCCCGCACCCAATAATAACATCAAATACAATATTGCTCAGCCAACATTCGCCAGAAATTCAAGGTCTCATCTCTCTCTCTCTCTCTCTCTCTAGATACACGTATCTTTATACTTGCAATTGTTCAAATGTATGTAGGAGTACATGTATTAATTGACATGTATGCTTCTGCGCTTTAATGTCAGGAGTAATTTGCTTTTCCTCAGTGTGTGCTACTACTTTCCAAAGCCTATCTACATTTCTTCACGAATATTTGGTTGATGGATTACTGCTACATGCACCATGAAATTACCAAATTGATCAAAAGTTTTTTTTAGTTTACTTTCAAAAAAATTCTCTTTGTGATTGAACACTTCAGCTTCCACTGGAGTAAATTTTTTTGTTGAACTGAACAGTTCAGTCTCCATAGAAGTGCTGATTTCAAGTCTACTGTCAGTAATAGCCTAACCCAAGCATCTGTCAACACATCTTTATTTGATTCATTTACTTCATTGCTTTAGAAAAATCGTTCCTGTCATTTCATTTGATTCATGATGATTTCTTGAGAAAAGTTTTTTATTTAATTTTTCAATTAGTTAATTACTGCTTTTTCTTTGTACTCATCAGTTACTCATCTCCATGAGGCTGCGATCTTGTTTCGCGGCTTTACCTTTGATCTTGTTCCTGTTTCTCGCCTCGCAAACTATTGCTGACCTTAGCGTAGACAAACTAGCCCTCCTAAATTTTGCTGCCGCTGTCCCCCATGGCCGAAGGCTCAACTGGAATTCTAATTCATCGGTTTGCACCTCTTGGATTGGTGTCTCTTGTAACTCAAACGGCACTCGAGTAACTGCTCTCAGGATACCCGGTTTGGGATTCGTTGGTCAAATCCCGGTGAATACATTTGGGAAGCTGGATGCACTCACCATTCTCAGCCTCCGATCCAACCGCCTTAATGGGAATCTCCCATCCGATGTTCTTTCCATTCCTTCCCTCCGTTACGTATACCTCCAGCATAATGACTTTTCAGGCAGTATACCTTCATCTCTCCCCCCACAACTCAATGTTCTTGACCTCTCCTTCAATTCCTTCACTGGCAGCATTCCAAATTCCATACAGAATTTGACATTTCTCACTTCCTTGAACCTCCAGAACAATTCCCTGACAGGACCAATTCCCAACCTCAATCTCCCCAGCCTTAAGCAGGTTAATTTGAGCAACAACCAACTGAATGGTTCCATTCCATCTTCCCTCCAAAACTTTCCTGCTTCATCTTACCAAGGGAACAATATGTTATGTGGCTCGCCACTGAAACAGTGCCTTATGAGCCCCTCACCCTCTCCCTCCCCAACTTACTTGCCACCATCTCCTGCCCCATTTTTCTTGCCATTTTCTCCTTCCCCAACTCAATTGCCACCTTCTCTTTCCCCAACCAACTCACCAACAACAGTCACTCGAGAACAAAGAAGCAAGAAGAAATTGACTACGGGTGCTATTATCGCTGTTGCAATTGCGGGTTCTGCAGTGCTTCTTCTTCCTGTTGTGATTATGGTTCTATGCTGTTTGAAGAAAAAAAATGGTGGTGTTGGGACAGTGAAGGCATACAATGGTGGAAGGAGTGAGAAGCCTAAGGTAGATTTCAGCAGTGCGGTGCAGGAGGCTGAGAAGAACAAGTTGGTTTTCTTCGAAGGCTCTGTTTGTAATTTTGATCTGGAGGATTTATTAAGAGCCTCTGCTGAAGTTATGGGAAAGGGGAATTATGGGACAACTTATAAGGCTATTCTGGAAGACGGAACAACAGTAATTGTGAAGCGGCTGAGGGAAGTGATGATTGGCAAAAGAGAGTTTGAACAACACATGGAGATGGTGGGGAATCTTGTTCACCACCCAAATGTTGTGCCCCTTCGTGCTTATTACTATTCCAAGGACGAGAAACTTCTGGTTTGCGACTACATGCCTGGTGGCAGCTTGTCCGGGCATTTGCACGGTATATGAAACTTTTACTTCCTGTCTTTTTCTAATGTCTACATTCTTCTCTACCTGCACCACTTCTAATCAGCTGTAAATAGTCTTAAGACATGTATCGACCATTACACCAACGCCCTTGTAAAATCATATTGCATAAAATGACTATGTGGATGGTAAGGCCAAAAAGTACCCTACTAAGAACAAATAAAACTGATGAGAAGTAGTTGCTTGACAGAATTACAAAGAGTACATTTGTTAGGTCATTGTTCATGGGATGTATACTGTGAGTGGAATGCGTTGCAATTCCATGGCTAGGACTCACAACTTTGAACAAGCGTTGTGTGTTCATGTTGACATATACAATTTACGTGATTTGTTAGAATTCATTTGTATGTCAAGCTTGAAGCTTTGAAGTTGAACTGAAAATTTGCAGATTATAATCCGCTAGTCCTTGCAGATTTTCAACATGTAGAAACATATAATTCCATACAATTGAAAGGGACTCCACAAAGCGACTCCAAACTGTGGACAATCATAGTTCAAGTCTTGTTGCAACTCCTGACGTAGAATTTTAAATTTTAGAAACTCCTAACAAATGCTGGTTTAGCATTCACATCCATAGAACAAATTTTCTTCTTGTCACATTTTTATGTTCTAATGACTACAGGGAGATGGGAAGCTGGAACAGGACTTGACTGGGCATCCCGAGTAAAGATTTGTCTTGGAGCCGCAAGGGGTATTGCCCATATCCACTCTGCTAGTGGTGGGAAATTCACACATGGAAACATCAAGTCCTCCAACGTCCTGCTTACCCAAGACCAAGACATCCACAGCTGCATTTCGGATTTTGGCCTAACTCCTCTCATGGGTTTCCCTACTGCCCCCACTAAAACTCCCGGTTATAGAGCCCCAGAGGTGATTGAAACTAGGAAACCAACTCAGAAAGCGGATGTTTACAGCTTTGGTGTTCTCCTCCTTGAGATGCTAACAGGAAAATCACCGGTTCAGACTCCCGGGCATGATGATGCAATCGATCTCCCAAGATGGGTCCATTCTGTAGTTAGAGAGGAATGGACAGCTGAGGTGTTTGATGTTGATCTGATGAAGTATCAAAATATCGAAGAAGAGATGGTCCAGATGCTTCAGATTGCAATGACCTGCGTGGAAACAGTGCCGGATTTGAGGCCTAAGATGGAAGAAGTTGTCAAGATGATTGAGGATATTCGACCATCTGAATCCTCGGAGGATAATAAGACAGTTAGCCCAGCTACTCAGACGCCTTGATTGCTGTAACCCTGCTACTCCATGTTCTCAGGATTTGTATTTTGCAGTTCTTTAACTTCTTTGCAACAGTGAAAATGTATCCACAGCATTATTCAAGTTCTGTCTGCCATTGATATGTATCCAAAAGATTAGGATTTGTTATCCAGTTTAAGTAGTTAGCAATAACAGTATTTCTCCCATAATACATCATTTGGAACCAGCTTCTTACTGGGATTCTTATTACTCGTTTTCGGTCATTCTAATTTCTAACCGCCCACGGTTAATATATGTTTTACCGATAGTAATGCTCTTTTGATTTGGTTTTCACCTTTTCCAATACACTTTTTGTATCTTGTGGTGCATTTTTTGGTTTGAATTTTCTGTCTTTCTAATAGGTTTATTTTGTCTTCTCCCAGTGTTCACTTCCACACACACACACTGATCAGTTTGTGGCAAAAAAGTTGGAACTCGCCGTTACATCCTGGATTAGTTCTTTTGACCTAGGAAAGTTATGTCTAATATACAGAAACATTACCTTTCGGCTTCTTTTATTAGTCTGGAATGAAAAGAACATTTTAAGTAATGGTTCAAGAAAATGACTCGACTCTTGAAACTCGCACTGTATCCAAAATCCGAGCAATCCTTGATAATTCATCAATTCACATCTTTGAGTAAAGTTCATGCCTGTGTATTTCAATTGTACAACTACATCCGAGTACAAGGCATAACAAAAAAATGCCATGTAAAATTTAGTAGCATCTCCTCTCCTAGAAAAAACTATCATGTGAATCAGAAAATCAATGTCAATAAACCAATTTGGACATGCTGTCACAAATTAGAAGCGGGTTTTAGTCTATCTCTTGTTTACCAAATCAGCACCGCTAACATATCTAGCCATGAAAGATATAAACCGAAAAGGAGCCCCAACCAGAGGAGCATCTGTGAGAGAAACACCAGTCGTTTCATCATCGTTGGTGGGCAGCATCTGGGGATCCCCAACTTCTTTCTCGTCCAATGGAATCTGCACAATTTCTTCAGAATCAATGGTATCAGGTGGAGAGTTCTGAATTACAGAAGCACCCGCGTGACTAAGTTCACCATTTTGCCTAGAAACATCTCCCCGGGACTCGATCCTCTCACCTGATAGGAACATTTTTTCACTCAATTCAGATATGGAATCGGGAATATCCTTGGCATTCATATTATCCCCTCCGTCCTCATCTATAATTGGAATATGCTTTCCGGAATCTATTATGTCACCAGGTGCAACTGTTGTCTCCCCAAATTCAGATACAGATCCAACAGCCGGAGATGGTTCAGCTGTTACACCCTGTAGATCAAGCTCAACACATAATTCATTCACCTGAAGCAGAAATATGTGAAGTCAAACAAATCAAAACAAAGTATATGAAAGAATTAAACCATATTTTAATACACTCATTTATTGTGTAAAATAATAGAAAGGACGAGGAAAACGTGTAAGAACAGTTCACGCATCTGGAATATCCAAGTAAAACATACGTCTATCCCTTATCCAAACAAACTAGAAGTTCCTCCCAAACTGTGTATATAGAATTTATATATGCACAGTAAGAACTGTGCATATAGAAAGAAGGACGAGGAAAACATGTAAGAACTGTGTATATAGAATCGGTCATAAAACACCGATTCTGAGCTTTTCTTTACCATTCATTCTTTCATTTTACCGTACTAAAACTATAAAAAAGATGGTTTATTACCTTCTCTACAAGCTCTTCATTTTCAGCAACTAATTTTTCAACCAGTTGACTTGCTGCTTCCATCTGAGAATTCACGTCCTCAGTTCCTGAATCATCCTACATTAACAAACAAAAGTACATGATATTATCAGCATAAGAACAGAGACGGTAAACTGGGTAATGACATATCTCAGAATAAATTGTTCATTTGTGAAAAAGTTTTTATCTTGGTAAATGATAAGTCCAACTATAGACGATATAATCGATATCGTGTAAAAATATTCCTTGCCAGTCTCTCAAGATTATAACTGAACGCGTCTCGTTCATAGAATAATCTAGGTGCAGGGTTTAGCCAACTGTCGTATTACTATCAACATACTACACTCATTTGTGAAAACTTTAGGAGGGGGACACAAGTGGAGGCAGACATATATCTATATGAAACTTCTAAACAACCCCCAAGAGCATGGTCAGCCACGTTAGGACAGAGACACAGCCAAAAATCCAACATGAGGCAGCATTGCAAACTTTGGGAGGAGACATAGAAGTGGGCAAATGAAGCATCCTTCTGCCAACATGAATGTGACAAATTTCAGAGAACACCCTGAACTCCCCAGTTATGCACCAGAACACCGTGATAAAATATGATCAGTCCAAATATGCCAATAAGCTAGGACACAAGAAAGATACCATTGTTGCTACAGGCACCGCACAAGAAGAGACAATACTCTTCTCCAGACTTTGGATCTGGGATTGCATACCAGACACGATTTCTGTCAGCCGCAGGTTTTCTTGTAAGAGAGAGTTTCGGGATTCTTCCAACTCCATTACCTGCCAGGCTTTTATTTCAATATCTGTATCAGAACAAATACTACAGCTTGATCTAGATGGTTTATAAAAAAGGTATAAGTGGTGCGCCATCTATAACATCCTATCTCCCCACCGTCATAAATAAAATAACCGAATAAGAAAGGACATCACAATATAAGGCGGACAAAAGGAAAATAGTTAAACAAAAAGAAAATAAAAAGATCGTGGAATCCCATGGATTTTTACACTTAAGTCTTCACTAACCTCATCAGCAGCTTGTACGTGAGAAATTGAACAACTAATACAGGAAGGCATAAGTTGAGATAACCGTCGTTTGAAATGCTGACATAAAGTAACCTCAAGCAAAAAAATAAAAACAGAGATCTAATCTATCCACCTTAGGTGCAACAGAAGTAACGATATGGTCTTATGCTCAAGATGTTGCTACAATTTGTTTTAGTAAAAGTTGAAGGTGGACATCAACCAGTTTACGTTTGTATATACAATATACCCAATCATTTATGAACAAAATTTAGCAAAATTATTAGCTGTTAGGGTACAACTTGTTCTATGTATGCTCCCAAAACAGCTGAATCCTACCTTTATCTTTTTCAATAAGCAATTGAATCGGATTTGGTTGGCTTGTACAGCAAATTTATGTAGTAACTTCCATTTCTTATTCTAATTACGCCTAGTTTGATTTATTGAAGTCTGGCGTAGAACCAAGTAAATATATGCAGGTAGCATTCATCTTGACAAACCAAGTTCGGTAGAGTTTTTGTGGTGTACGTTTCTAGCTTTTGGAGGTACATACCTGAATTTGCAGTCTTGTGTTATCACCATTCAGTCTAGCAATTGTATCTTCCATTGAATTCTATTAAAGAGGAGAAGTAAAAAATAGACATAGAGTAAGTACTACTGCTGGAATTTCATGCGTAATTGGAAAGAGGAGCGTGTTAAATTTCTTGGAGGGTTCCAACCTAAAACCAATTGGCAATAGGTGGAGTAACCTCAAGAATTTATTAACCAGGCTAGGGTGGCTTAGATGAGCAATGTGGGGTAATTTAACACTACCCCTCACGTGCAGCCCGGATGCACGTGGAGGTACGAATTGAGAAGATAGGAGATTTGACTCGGGCAAATAAGACTTGACCACGTGAGATGAGGCCAGCCAAGACCTAGCTCTGATACCATGTTAAATTTCTTGGAGGGTTCCAACCTAAAACCAATTGGCAATAGGTGGAGTAACCTCAAGAATTTATTAACCAGGCTAGGGTGGCTTAGATTAGCAATGTGGGATAATTTAACAGAGCGGTTTTTAACTTTTATCACGGAGATAAATGATAAATGATGCATTGTATAACAGCAAGCAGACCAATATATCATCTAGCGTTGAACAGCTTCGACGTATATAGATATATATATATATATATATATATATATAGAATGATAGAGGGAGGGAGAGACAGGGTGAGGTTTGAAGGTTTGAATAACTGATATTGCCAGAGAAACCTGAATATGGTATGGTGGCTAACAGGGAGGGAGCTGGCAGCAGGGGCGATGCGGCTTGATCCGTAGGTTTTCAACTTTTTATTATTGCCAGATGACAAGGTATGGATGTACATATAATCGATATAGTGTGGCAGTGGCTGAAAGAAAGAGAACGTGGTGGACGAAGCTACAATGATTGTTCCTGCACCTGGTGCTAATTCAACAAATGGGTTTATGCTCGGAGTGTATATATTGACTACCAAATACAAATAAAAAAAAATGCAGAGGTTGGCAAAGTACGATTCAGATTGCAATAACAAGGAAGACAATGGTCGGATATGGTTGCCGCTTTTGTTAGTTGGTCGTAAAGAATCTTTTAAAGGGAGAGCAACTATGTAAATTTACATCAAACTAATGAGGTTTCTTGGATTTTCTCCATCACTTAAGGGAGGTCAGTCTAATGTACCCTATAAATGACAGGTTAAAGTAATTACCTCCTTTTGGATCCAACAAACTCTCTCTCTCTCCAATTGTTTGATTTTTTCCTCAAAGCTGACCTGTCAAACAATTACAAGTTCATCTTTGGATGAAATACATATTTTCCCTAGATGGTTTGCGAAATGGTAGAACACCAATCAAATGCAACACATAGAAAAACACCAAGCGGTTACTATACAAGGGTAAAGAGTATTTCTTAAAGATGGAACTACAGAATCATTGAGTAGACACGGAATTACCCCTTTCAAATTCAAGCCAGCTGTTTCCTCCATCAAATGACTAATTTGCACTTCAAAGCCAACCTGTATATAACAAAGCTAAGCTTATAAAAATTTCAGAGTTCTGGTTTCAAGATGCAATAAAAATGATTGAAGTTTCCAGAAGGAGAATGGCTATTTAGGACAATAGCAAAAATGACTATTGTGCAGTACTCATGTAAAGCTAGATATTGTTTTTCTTTTTGAAAGTGCAGGAGCTTAGGAAAAACTTTCTGAAAGGTCAACACATGGTAATAGAATGTGTTGACATCCCTGATCTCAAACTTTGAGATATCCCATCATCCAAAGAAAATGCACCTCTTTCTGAAGCCAGGAATCTTTCTCACTCTGTAATTGCAAAAGTTTCATCTCCAAAGAAGCCTGTAAGTCATAGAATAGAACGGATGATCAGTGAGTCAAATAAAAGTAGGTTAATACAAGGGGGGAAAAGAACTATATTCTCAAAGCAATCTGTTACATCAACATACTATTATCCTGCTAAAATCAAACTTAAATTACCCCTTTCTCCAATTGAGCGCAATTCTCCGTTTGCAATCTTGCAATTGTCTCTTCCAAGCTAGCCTGCACGTCATACAAAAGAATGGATTTTTCTACAATCAGATAACAGGCGGGATAAGATGAGTAGAATAAAGATGCTGCTTATCCAAAAAAGAACATTATACCTCTTTCTGTTTGTGTTCATCATTGTCCTTTTGAAATTTAAGGAGTGTCTCTTCCAAACTAGCCTGTAATACATTAGTAATAACACATAACAGGTGTTATATCCAACCAGACAAACGTGTCCCATGTCACATTACCAATCAATTCCTCCTACCAAAGATTTACCTCTTTCTGTATGTGTACATCATTTTCTTTTTGTAATTCTTTGATCCTTTCTTCCAAGTCAGCCTATGGAAAGACAGGGAAAACCAAATGTGCAACGCAAATGTGAAAAATGAAATATTGTCCGTGTATTACTAGACGAGATAGGATTAGAAATGAAACAGTTCGCGAGATGGTAGGTGTAGCACCTATAGAGGAGAAGTTAAGGGAAAATAGGCTAAGGTGGTTTGGGCATGTCTATCGTAGGCCAACGGATGCAGTAGTTAAGACTTAAGAGAGTGGATATGATAGCTTTGGGTAGAAATGCACAAGGGAGGGGAAGACCCAAATTGACATTAGATGCGGTAGTACGCAAAGATCTGAGTATACTAGGTTTAAGCGATGAAGCAGCACTTGACAGAGCTCAATGGAGAAAAAGGATTCATGTAGCCGACCCCAATTGATTGGGACATAAGGCTTGGTTTGGTTTGGTTTGGTTTGGTATTATACAGGAAAGAGGAGGATAATCATGTAGAGTTGAGAAACAATAACCACCTCTCTTTCCATCTAGTACAGCTTCTCTGCTTCAGCTAATGCAGACTGTAACTAAAAGTTCTAGAAAAGCCAGAAAAAAATAGAAAGTGGAAAGTCATATGGGCACCAAAAGATCCCAGAAACTGAGAATCAGAATAGAAACATATCCTAAATGAACATGACAAAATTTCACAACTAGTGCTAGTCTAGTATAGTAGTATGTTTATTTTGGGAAGGCAACTACTGAAGTATATTAAGTTGCTAGCTTAGTGTCAAATCCATAACTGAGTAAAAGTTGCTAGCATGATTATGCTTCTTTAAATGCAGCTGGAAGAATGCATCTATAACTGCATGGCAGCTCACCCAAATCGAAGAGAATCACACATCTTGAAGGACAGTTTATCATTGTTCCTCTTTTCGTATTTTATTTTTAATTCCTTTATTTCCTTCTTTTCTTTTTGCGATAACTTGGTTAGACAATAGAAGGGTGACAAGGAATATAAAGAGCAACGACAGACGTGAGTAAGATATCATAAGAGAAAAAAGAGTGAAGGACGAAGGACAGAAGAAGTTTTAGCAATAGAAATGAGAAAAGAAAAGGGAGAAACAGGAAGAGAGGAGGGACTAGGGAGATGGCTTGACTATTAATATCGAGAAAAGCAGTGTGATTTTTACGCTGTGTCAATTCACTTTAATCCACCTAAAACTGAATATCTCTTGTCCTCTAAGGCATATTCACGGGCTTCAAAAGAACCAAACAACATGACAGCACCACAAGATATCAAACCTTTCATGGAATTTGAAACATCCTAACAGTTCTTCTAAATACAATAGTATTCTAAATACAATAGTGTTCTTAGGACTTCTGTCATTTATTAAAGTTTTAAGCATTCATAACTGACCGAGAATCAGAGGTCTGCTCACCGACAAGAGCAATGTCAGAAATGCATTTCCCATTGAAAGGTTAATGACAAGACTCTCTCTATTTAGAAGGAACAGCTGTACCAACTTAAAGATAAACAATTTCACACATATACAAGACTAACAATGCTTAATTTAAGTAGCCTCTAGAATTCAGACGAAAGATAGATTCAGTTGAGACCAAACTTACACGATCAGTACCATTGGCACCATAGCTATCCACGTCTACATCAGTCTTTGGCTCATCAGTCTGACCATCTGCAGTTGCAGGAAGGTGATTTTCAGGATTCTCTTCACTGACGCGATTCTCATCAGTATTAATGGATTCTCCAACACCATGGATGACATCTCCTGGTGTTTTGGTTTGCTTGTTCTTCTTCTTCTTGTTTTTCTTCTTCTTTTTTTCGTCCTCCATTTGTCGCCTCAAATTCTAGCACTCAAAGCCGCTTTAACAAATTAAACTCCTACAAAACCCAGCAAAAGTGTCACGGCAATAACAAGGTACCCCAGTTTTTCCACCTGCAACAAAATATAATGATTGTGAATACAATCCTGCGCAGGCCGGCCATGAGACTTCAAAATGGGCCCTTTACATTTTCAAGAAATAACCGCTAGTCATTATAAGAATTTAGAAGTACAAAAACCACTTGTCATTATAAGAAATTAAAAGTACAAAACCACAAAAAAATACATATCACTTCAAGAACCCAAGATTATTACTTGATATCCGGTTAGGCTTAATGAATTTTGGGCCTCTTTACCCTTACCTAGCGTAGGACCAAATGCTATTGGGGGCACAAGTTTTGACTGTTTAGGGAGGCCCGAGGCAATGGCCTCTTTGTCCTTGCCCTAGGGCTGGGGCATTCGTGTGTGTGTGTGTACAAAAATCCATGACACATACAACTCCTAAAAGAAATAACCTCTCTTCATTCAGTCTATGGTAAAACCCAAAAAATAGGATCTTCCTATATGGAATAGCTGATTCAGCTTTAGATCTATTATCTATATAATCCAATGTTAGCATAGGAAGTTAATCTTTGGCGTTTTAAAGCTACTATAACATCAAATCATTTACCCAAAAAAAAAAAACATCAAATCCTAAATTAGGCGAATGCACAATCAATCAAATGATCAATAGATCTAAACGGCTTCAACCCATTCACCTCCAATAGACCAGAAACCAGAAACAAGTAGTATAAATTTGGGCAACAGAAATGTAGAAAGGGATGGTGTGATTGTACCGGTAACCTAAGCCAATTAATGTATAGAGAGGGCAATTAAAGTGAAAAAACATGTAATCAAAACCGCTGTGAAATAGTTTTAGAATCCCAATTTGCATGTCGTGAAATGAATAAAAAAGATTAAGAAGCGTACCAGAGATCAGATTGTAGTGACGGCGTAACTAAAGGTTGGAGCTTGGGAGTGCTCGTAGACGCACTGTGCCTGAAATTGAGAGGCTTTTCTACAGGAGACGAAAGACATTAGACATGCATATATACGAGAGAGGGAGAGTTGTAACGTTATTCGTCAGGTTCAGCTTTTATGGATGTGTTAAATTAGAAGCTAAGGGACTGAAAAATAATTTTCCTGGTTTCACACTCCACTGGGGGTTATTTCCCATTTGGACAAATGAGACCATTTGCTGCGATTGAGTTTAGCAAATATAAAACAATCCCTAAATTTCCCTTTTATTCCGCTCAACTTGACAATATCATTCTTTTAGCGTTATGCCTGATCGATGCACGGATAACGGAAACAGTTTGCATTGATCAAATTTTTTGTTGCTATCACATGCATCGAACTGACACAACGCTAGTAACATCTGACTACAATGATATCGGAAAAACAATAGATAAATTGAAAAAAAAGCAAACATAGATATAGGCCGAAAAAGCATACCTTTTTTTGGATGCTTGTATGTAATTTGAATTGAGCCTTTTTTTTTTTTTTTGAAAATTGGAACGTAACTTAATCCTACATAATTAACCAAAAAGTGGAGTTATGTAAGAGAGAGAGAGAGAGAGAGAGCGAGCAAAACGGAAATATACTCTAGAAGCAAACCATTTTTGTATTCTTCAATGAGAAAGAGAGTAAATTGGGTCCAAAATGTAGTTACGGAGCAGGGGAAAATTTGAACAACTGTAAGTGCAAGTAGACCGAGAGATGGAAGAGACTTTATCCTCGACTTCCACTTCAAATCACTACAATACCTCTGATTAACCCATTGATTATTTGACCCCCAGTTTCATTTTAGTGTAAAAAAGTTGAATGTCATGTTTTACATTCCCACACCATAACTATGATTTTAAAAAGAAGAAACTGGAGTTTTTAAAAGAAGGAAGTGGAAAGATACATGGGGAGTTAGAGAGAGATGCTATTGAAAAAAAGGAGAAATGGATAAATTATCTGGGGTGGGAGGTGGCTTGTATGGGTGCGGGAAAAAGAAGTGTGGACGTACATGGGTGTGGGGTTCTGAAGGAGTAATTTTAGGGGCCGTGGTATTTTGGGAGGAAAAAATGAGTGAAAATTTGTAGAAAATTAGGATTGGTGGTTTTGAAGATTTTGTAGGCAAAACATATTTCTATATGATATTGATTGATTTCGGCTTATCTAATATTTTAGTCTTTGTAATTATAGATAGATTTCAATTTGGTCCATATAATTTCATTTGAATTGATTTAGGCCTCCAAGACTTAATCAAGTTTCAATTTTGTCTTCAACATTTTGTTTGAGTCGATTACGTCCCTTGTATATTTCAACTTGAGTCAATTAAATTCTTTGGAAAAATATCTGTCAAATTACAAAGTACAACCATAAGGACAATAGTTTTATCAACTAGGATAAAAGCCCATTACAATTCTTAATAATCTCTTCTTAGGTCCCCTTTTAATATCAGAGCATAGTTTCTAACTTGTCCGCCATATAAATTATATTTACCGGTGTGGACGGTCGATTTCCACCGGTTGGTTTTGGAAAACTTGTTGTTTTGAAAATGGGAGTCGCCACCCGGGTTTTTAGAAAATGGTTTGGGACCCGAGAAACCGTTTTGAGAAATGATTGAGAAAATGATTTGTAAAACAGTTTGAAAACCAGAGATTCGTTTTGGACTCGGCAGCCAGGTTACGAACGGGGAAGGGTTTTAATGCACCCCGTTCGCCCGATTACAAATCGGTCTTTACTAAACACTTGTGGGATTTTTAGAAAAAAACGTTTTAATGCCGAACTTTATTCAAATAAACAATTTATCAAGCAAAACAGACGATAATAATGAAAACAGATAATAATGCAAGTTATAATAATAAGCAAACAAAGGTTCAAACTGTTCGTGCAAGGCACTAGTTAAAACTTCAAATTTGATGAAAAGGTGTGCCGTGCGGCACACTGGGTGTACCGTGCGGTACAGAGAGTGTGCCGTGCGGTACTGTTCATCAATCAACGGTCAAATTTTCAAATGAGTACCGTACAGCACTCCAAGTGTACCGTGCGGCACAGTGGGAGTGCCGTGCGGCACAGTTGGCTGCACAACAGTTTAAAAATTTGGGTTTTCGAAATGATTAAACAGAGGCACATACAAGGCATGGAATAAGATTAAAAATGGACTATTTTGAATGGGAAAACAGTATATTCAAGTGGGGAATGTTCCTCCTCATTGAATCGCTCCGTACGAGGCGATGTTTTCACCGTACGACGCGACCGGGAGGTATGAAAGCAAACTGGTTTTGATGTAATATGGGTGTACCAAACATGGAGATGATATAGGGAATCATTCCATACTTGGTACCCCTCCCCTCAGGGTACCAAACTTAAGAAATTTGGCGAAACGGAATTATACCTCGGTTTTGAACTCTCGGATTGAAATCCTTTTGAAACCTTCTGAACTTGGTTTGAACTCCCTTTGGCCTCTGACTTCAATTAGGTATTGTTGCAAAGAGGATTGATGGCTTGGGTTTGGGCAAGTTTGGAGTAGCTACCTCATGGTTCTAGACCGAAAAACAGGGGGGGTTGAGTTTCGAATTGGGTTTTGCTTTTGGGAACGAGGATGAGATTGATTCTTTGAAGATTATAAGTAGGAAGAGGATGGAGATGCTTGGACAGGCCTTTTTTATGGTTTTCTCATGAAATTTTCGGTCCTTATTTCCGTTGGGATTAATCGGTATTTATAGCCGATGAGCGAACTTGATCTCCAAGTTTACTTGTTCCTCACTTATGGTGATGATGGCTCTAGAGTAGCCTTCTCTGCTTGCACAAAACCATGATGAGCTGAAGAAATGAATTCGTCAACATTTGAGCTGCTGGGAACTCTGCAAAAGCTGTGAGACAAGTGACAGTGTCGTACGGCACACAAACTGTGTCGTGCGGCACACTAACTGTGCCGTACGGCACACCTGACCGCCAAAATTTCAAAAACTTCCGTACGTGACTCTGGCTGTGCCGTGCGTGAGAGATGAGTACCGTGCGGTACTGTTGACTTTGTTGACTTGGAGAATTTCAATCCGAGGGTCCTTCCGGGCGTTTCCTTTCATCATCGGGGATTTCAAATGTATACGAGAGTCCCATTTTGGGGTGTCTACAGTTGCCCCTCTTTGACGAGGCTTACAGTCATTGTGTGATGGAAGTCGCGTCAAAGATAGAAGACACCCCTCGACGTGGACGCCCTCATACGAGAACAAACAAACAAGTAAAAGCTAATGCATGTGGTCACGCTCGTAAGAGCTGCCTACGTACCCCTTTGTAGGGATCAGACCGGCGTAGTTCATTGGGGCTTAATGCAAAAATGCAAAACGGTGACTTATAAGAGTTTACAGAAAACATACCTTGATCGGATTTCGGGGACTGTTACTCTGTTTTTCAACGAGGGAAAAACGAATGATGTGCGGCGAGATAGAAACCAGTTGGTGCTGAGAAAACCACCGTTAATGCCGTTGAGGACTTACGAAACTAGTGGTGTTGAGAAAAATTGTCGTTAATGCCGTTGAGGACTTATAGAACCAGTCGGTGCTTTGAGAGAACCGTTGTTAATGCCGGAGAGGACTTACGAAACCTGTCGATGTCTGAGAAAACAGTTGTTAATGTCGGAGAGGACTTATAGAACCAGTTGGTGCTTGAGAAAACCGTTGTTAATGCCGGAGAGGACTTACGAAGAAACCTGTCGATGTCTGAGAAAACCGTTGTTAATGCCGGAGAGGACTTACGAAGAAACCTGTCGATGTCTGAGAAAACCGTTGTTAATGCCGGAGAGGACTTACGAAACCTGTCGACGCTTGAGAAAACTGTTGTTAATGCCGGAGAGGACTTTCTGATGATCCGGGAAGAATCATTTCAATCCATTGATGACTATTGGGAAGAACCATTTCAAACCATGATGATTCGAGAATAACAAGAATCATGATGATCTGGAATTTTAGCGCTCTGAAAGGTCTCACATAACAGAGGAAAATAATTTTGGTTTCAATGTCTTGAAAGGACTTACATGACAGAGGAAAACGATTTTAGTTTCAATGCCTCGAAAGGACTTACATGACAGGGGAAAACAATTTTGGTTTCAATGCCTCGAAAGGACTTACATGACAGGGGAAAACAATTTTAGTTTCAATGCCTCGAAAGGACTTACATGACAAAGCAAAATAATTTTGGTTTCAATGCCTCGAAAGGACTTACATGACAGAGAAAAAACCATTTTAGTTTTAATGCCCCGAAAGAACTTACATAACAGAGGAAAACGATTTTAGTTTCAATGCCTCGAAAGGACTTACATGACAGGGGAAAACGATTTTGGTTTCAATGCCTCAAAAGGACTTACATGACAGGGGAAACCAATTTTGGTTTCAATGCCTCGAAAGGACTTACATGACAGGGGAAAACAATTTTGGTTTCAATGCCTCGAAAGGACTTACATGACAGGGAAAAATAATTTTGGTTTCAATGCCTCGAAAGGACTTACATGACAGGGGAAAACAATTTTGGTTTCAATGCCTCGAAAGGACTTACATGACAGGGGAAAACAATTTTGGTTTCAATGCCTCGAAAGGACTTACATGACAGGGGAAAACAATTTTGGTTTCAATGCCTCGAAAGGACTTACATGACAGGAAAAAACCATTTTGGTTTCAATGCCCCGAAAGGACTTACATGACAGAGAAAAAACCATTTTAGTTTTAATGCCCCGAAAGGACTTACATAACAGAGGAAAACGATTTTAGTTTCAATGTCTCGAAAGGACTTACATGACAGGGGAAAACGATTTTGGTTTCAATGCCTCAAAAGGACTTACATGATAGGGGAAAACAATTTTGGTTTCAATGCCTCGAAAGGACTTACATGACAGGGGAAAACAATTTTGGTTTCAATGCCTCGAAAGGACTTACATGACAGGGGAAAATAATTTTGGTTTCAATGCCTCGAAAGGACTTACATGACAGCGAAAAATAATTTTGGTTTCAATGCCTCGAAAGGACTTACATGACAGGGGAAAACAATTTTGGTTTCAATGCCTCGAAAGGACTTACATGACAGGGGAAAACAATTTTGGTTTCAATGCCTCGAAAGGACTTACATGACTTACATGACAGGGGAAAACAATTTTGGTTTCAATGCCTCGAAAGGACTTACATGACAGAGGGAAACAATTTTAGTTTTAATGCCCCAAAAGGACTTACATAACAGAGGAAAACAATTTTGGTTTCAATGCCTCGAAAAAACTTACATGACAGAGGGAAACAATTTTAGTTTTAACGCCCCAAAAGGACTTACATAACAGAGGAAAACAATTTTGGTTTCAATGCCTCGAAAGGACTTACATGACAGAGGGAAACAATTTTGGTTTCAATGCCTCCAAAGGACTTACATGACAGAGGAAAACCATTTTGATTTCAATGCCTCGAAAGGACTTACATGACAGAGGGAAACAATTTTAGTTTTAACGCCCCAAAAGGACTTACATAACAGAGGAAAACAATTTTGGTTTCAATGCCTCGAAAAGACTTACATGACAGAGGGAAACAATTTTAGTTTTAACGCCCCAAAAGGACTTACATAACAGAGGAAAACAATTTTGGTTTCAATGCCTCGAAAGGACTTACATGACAGAGGGAAACAATTTTGGTTTCAATGCCTCAAAAGGACTTACATGACAGAGGAAAACCATTTTAGTTTTAACGCCCCAAAAGGACTTACATAACAGAGGAAAACAATTTTGGTTTCAATGCCTCGAAAGGACTTACATGACAGGGGAAAACAATTTTGGTTTCAATGCCTCGAAAGGACTTACATGACAGAGGAAAACCATTTTAGTTTTAACGCCCCAAAAGGACTTACATAACAGAGGAAAACAATTTTGGTTTCAATGCCTCGAAAGGACTTACATGACAGAGGGAAAAATTTTGGTTTCAATGCCTCAAAAGGACTTACATGACAGAGGAAAACCATTTTAGTTTTAACGCCCCAAAAGGACTTACATAACAGAGGAAAACAATTTTGGTTTCAATGCCTCGAAAGGACTTACATGACAGGGGAAAACAATTTTGGTTTCAATGCCTCGAAAGGACTTACATGACAGAGGAAAACCATTTTAGTTTTAACGCCCCAAAAGGACTTACATAACAGAGGAAAACAATTTTGGTTTCAATGCCTCGAAAGGACTTACATGACAGAGGGAAACAATTTTAGTTTTAACGCCCCAAAAGGACTTACATAACAGAGGAAAACAATTTTGGTTTCAATGCCTCAAAAGGATTTACATGACAGAGGAAAACCATTTTAGTTTTAACGCCCCAAAAGGACTTACATAACAGAGGAAAACATTTTGGTTTCAATGCCTCGAAAGGACTTACATGACTGAGGAAAACCATTTTGGTTTCAATGCCTCAAAAGGACTTACATGACAGAGGAAAACCATTTAAACAATTTTGTATCATTCAGTGAGAAATTTGTCTTAAAACATGGGGATGTGATCAGGGATCCGTTCGGAGCGAGTGACCGCCCGGACCCATGTTAGTGCTTGTGAATGATTGTGTTAATATAACTGGTGAATTAACCCGGTTGATTTGAAAAGAACTATCCCTAAGGATAAAAAACATGTCCCCGGGGACGATTGATTAAAAAACATGTCCCGAAGGACTTTTGATTGAAAAACATGTCCCGAAAGACGATTGTTGGAAAAACGTGTCCCGAAGGACTTTTGATTAAAAAAACATGTCCCGAAGGACGATTGTTTGAAAAACGTGTCCCGAAGGACTTTTGATTAAAAAAACATGTCCCGAAGGACGATTGTTTGAAAAACGTGTCCCGAAGGACTTTTGATTAAAAAACATGTCCCGAAGGACGATTGTTTGAAAAACGTGTCCCGAAGGACTTTTGATTGAAAAACTGTTCATGAAGACTTTTGCGTGAGACTCAGGTTTCGATACTTAACGACACAACGACAACATTTCTTTCTTCAAAAAGTAAGGTGGTGCAACGGGGTGCTCATTTTGCTTTTATTGTCTTTCCTTTTTGGCCAAGGTTTGGGTTTGAAGGTTGCATCAGGATTTTGACCTTTTGGGTTTTCTGAGCTTTCGGCTTTCTTTGGTCGAGGCTCGGGCCTCTGGCTTTCATATCCCAGTTTTGAACTTACGTGCTTTTCTCAGTAGATGGCGCTAAGCTGACGTGCCCCAGTCTTGGACAAGCGTGCCACGATAGATGGCGAATCTCGGTTCTGAATCTGTTGATGGTTCCAACAATCCATTGACTTGTGTATCCAAGTTTATACCCTTCCATGCATTGAAATTGTCTTCCACTGGTTTAAGAATATCAAGCCCACGAAGAAGACTGATTGGACAAAAGACCTTGTGTGAATTTGGACAAGGCCCAAGTGACTTAAAAGACAAAAAAGACCCTTTTCCGAAGGAGCGACTTTACAAAGATGCCCCTGATTTGGGCAAAGATCAATGCCCTTTTGGCAAGACCGAGTTGACTCAAAGAACTGGAAAGCGACTTCCTTGAAGGTGCCCTTGACTGGGCGGAGAATGACTACCCTTGAATTTGTGGGTTATTTTACTAGATTGACCTTGTGACAAAGGAACAGACTCTGACAAGACTATGTTAACCTGATGACAAACTCGAGAATTTGGGAAGTGGCAAAACGTGCCCCCACAATTGATGTTTTGAAATTGTCATAAACTTGAGTACTTTGGTTTTGAAATTGTTTCACTCCATCGAATGATATTCATTTAAATCGATTGTTTTATCAAAACACAAGATTTCTTAGTGTGAACCCTTGCCCTCGGGATGCTGATTCACTGAGTTTCCATTGAGGTGCTCCGGTTTGGACTTTTGCTTCGGCGGATCTTTGGTGTTGCGATGCTTTGCCCCCGGGTTGCTGTTGAGGATCTGAGGTGCCTCAGTTCGAACTTTTGCTTCTAGCAGATGCAATGCTTTGACTTTCGATCTTCAAGGGAAATGATATTGTTCCCATTTGGATTTTCACTATCAAGTCGTGCTTTTCAATTTGAAAAGACTTTATTCAGGTTATAACGGGGCTAAGGCTTTGGGCTTGACAAAGAAAGGATAAAAGGCTCAAAACAAATTTCATTCTTCTTGGGTTTTAGAGCTAGCAGCTATCTTGAACTCTTTTGTGTGTCCTTTCTATTTTCTTCACTGTTTTTTTTTTTTTGTTTTTTTTTTTATTTTGTGCCCCACTTTGGCTTTTGATGGACACTTTCTTCCTTTATTGCTTTTCAGTGCTTCGCATTTGGTTATGCCTATGAAAATGGCATTTTTCATTCTGACGTGCCACTGGCAGCTATGCATTTGGTACTTTTGAAAATTTGGCATTTCTCTGACGATCATGTGCTCGACACTTTCATCTTGACATCTTTCATTTCTCTTAATTCGCCCCAGTGTGGGGGGATAGCTGCCTAGCTGGGTTCTCTTTCAAAGAAAATGATTCAAGCTCAAAAGGGCTATCAAGAGATATATTTATCTGGGGAATAAAAACAAAGAATGCCTTTCTTCATTTTGAATTGCACAACTTGATAGAAAGAATCTGTACATGCTCTACCTTTTTCCTGGGTCGTACTTCAAAGTTTTGATCCAGCGAGCTTTGCCTTAACTTTTGCCTAGGCCGCCCTTTCGGGTTTTCGACCTAGCAGGCTTCATTTTTTATTATTATTATTATTAATTTTTTTTTTTTGGTCAAAGCATTGCTTCTTGATGACGTTGGAGAATTGCGTCTGGAACTCCTTCTTCGTGTGAGAGCTGAGTGTTCAAAAAAACCATCTCGTGTTTTGAAGTGATTATCATGAATTTCAAATGATGGTGGAAAACAATTCCATTTGGAAGGATTATTGCAAAACTCAAGTTTATTACGACAATTCTAACACAAAAGCATGACATCGATTTCAAAAGTTGCGACCGAACCACTGAGGGTTGCCTACATATCCCTTTGCAAGGAATCAGGTCGTGACGTAGTTCGGGACTACAATGCTGACTCTATTTTTGGTTTTTCTCTTTTCTTGACAATAACAAGACATTACAGACTCAAACTTGAAGACAGACCCCAAAGTAGAAATAGAAACATAAACTGACTCAATAAAAGAGGAGACTTAGACTCGGAACTTGAAAATTCCTAATACTCGTGGAAGATTGGTCCATTGCATGGTCCTTGGCGGTTCATTCTTCTTTTGCTGGCCTTGACATCAATCAGGAATCCCCCATGGGTTCAATGTCGAATATGGCAGAGTTGATATGAGGATTGAGACTTGTCTGGGTGTTTGTTTTTGTTGATGGGGAAATGATGGTTTTGCTGTCGATGAGGTTCTGAATTCTGTGACGAAGGCGATGGCACTCATCGGTAGTGTGACCGGGCATTTGATGGAATGCACAAAAGGCATTTGGGTTATGGTAAGATGGAAGCTTCTGAGGTAGAGGGGTTGGAATGAGTGGTTTGATATGGCCGGTTTTGAGGAGCTCCTCATAAATCAAGGACAGAGGCTCGGAGAATCGGGAAACAGTTCTTTGTGGTTTTTGAGAGTTGTTGGTTTGGGTTTTAACTTCGTTGGCAGGCATGGCTTCGTTGAAATTTTGGGTTGTGGGGTTTTGGTCATTTGAAGCGGAGCCAAGTGGGATCTGGTTGACTTGAGCATTGAGCTTGTGTTCAGGCATGGGGTTAGAGACAATGTTGGGCTTTTTGAGAGGGAGTGGGATGGTTCCATCTTCAATGAGATCTTGGATTTTGTGTTTGAGACGGAGGCAATTATTGGTATGATGTCCGGGCATTTGGTGGTACGTACAGAAGGTGTTTGGGTTATGGTTGGCAGGGAGCTCTTCAGGTAATTCTCGAGGTTCAAGTGGTTTAAGAAGGTTATTCTCAAGAAGGCTTTTGTAGACAGGAATAAGGGAAGTGGAGAATTGGTGAAAGTTTCTTTTAGGGCAGTTGGTTCGGGTAGTGTTCATGGAATTGTCGTTTGTGGAGCTGGGGGTGGTTTTTGCAAGGTCGCCCTTCTTGATGTACTGTTGGTGCACTTTCAGATCTCCGATACCAATGAAACTTTCAAGGCCCATGGGATTGAATTCTTCCAAGACAGATTTATCCAATTCAGAAATTTTTGCCAAGGCTGCAGCCATTTCCGGGCTCTTTCTGGGCCGTTGGGGGTTCTCTTGGGCTAGTAGAAGATGGTTACAGACGTCTTGTACCATGACCATGAGCTGAGTGATTTGACTGTTGATCCGTTTGCCCATATCAATTAGAGTCTTCTTAATCTCCTTGATCTCAGCTTGAACTTCCATGTCTATGGCTTCGGGTCGGATCATCCTTTGTCCTTTGAATGGGTGAGGTTTTCTTGTTTGGCTGAATGACTGGGGATTGACAATAAAGCAAACTTAGAAATACCACTGCTTGTTGTATTTTGAAAAATGGGAATGTCGTATTTGTGTCGTCATGTATACTAACCTAAATCTCAAAAGGTTTTCAACAGCCATGGGTAGGTCGACTACTCAGTAGGTTAAGTTCCTGTGTGTTGGAACCAGAGCCAATCAACTTTCGTGACCACCCAAGACAAAGCAATAAGGCTGTCGAAATCTGGATAGAAATGTGATTAGATCACAAGGAGCCGTTCGAGCACGGCCGACACTGGAGGTGTTCCAAACTCCAAAGATTTAAAGTCTCCTAGACTATGGGGAAATGGGTCATAAAAAGGCTGCCCCGGTCCTCAGTGTATCTTTTGACAATGTATCCTTTGTTTAGGATAGCAGGATTTGGGAAAATTAAACCAATTTGGTTCTTGATAATTCCTTTTCAAGGGTCTAACTTTGATTTTAGGGACGATTGCCCCAGCTTGGGTCAATTGTTCCTAATTTCTGTTAGGTCATTGCCAAGGGATTGTCAAGGATCAAGTTGATTTGAGTTTCCTAAGTCCTGTTATTCTAAGGACTGAATTGATTTAAACAACGTGCATTGGAATGCACGACTCTTCATCGGGCAGGGCAACCTCTCAAGACCGCGGGAAAATGTGACAGCATAGTGTCCAACTAACCATGATAATGCAAATGCATGCAAAATGATGACAATCTATGGAAAGCAATAAACACATAACATGATACATCACGTAATCCTAACCTGTGGGTATCTGTCCTAGGTTGGAAGGTTCTAGGTTTACTATATGCAAAGGCCGGTTTTGGTTTAGGGGGTCCCCCAGACTAGAGCCAATATTTGCCTCCCAGTGCCAAGTGTACTGCATGGCAAAGGTCAAGCGGCAGGCTGACTCATCACGGTCCAGGGTTGCTGAGCATCCGGGGATGTCCTAACACCAGTGAACTGGGTAGGGTAACCAAGACGCAGCAGCGGGGCTTATCCAACATCGATGCAAGTGATGCAAAAGTTTAGCAATAAAATTGTTTTCAAAAATCCCACAAATATTTTTCAAGCTTGGCTCTCCAAATTAATCTTTTCTTTGATATCTTTACACAGATAAACAACCAAAAAGCTCCAGTCAGGATGGCCGGGCGAGGCCCTGTTAGTCCGCCATTCCTTCCTTGCGATAGCGCTAGGCATTTTCGTTTTGACAAGCTTTCTGGAAGTTCATAAGTATAAAAAAGACCAAATCAGAGATTAATTTGAGAATCCCCAGCGGAGTCGCCATTTTGTGGACGGTCGATTTCCACCGGTTGGTTTTGGAAAACTTGTTGTTTTGAAAATGGGAGTCGCCACCCGGGTTTTTAGAAAATGGTTTGGGACCCGAGAAACCGTTTTGAGAAATGATTGAGAAAATGATTTGTAAAACAGTTTGAAAACCGAGATTCGTTTTGGACTCGGGAGCCAGGTTACGAACGGGGAAGGGTTTTAATGCACCCCGTTCGCCCGATTACAAATCGGTCTTTACTAAACACTTGTGGGATTTTTAGAAAAAAACGTTTTAATGCCGAACTTTATTCAAATAAACAATTTATCAAGCAAAACAGACGATAATAATGAAAACAGATAATAATGCAAGTTATAATAATAAGCAAACAAAGGTTCAAACTGTTCGTGCAAGGCACTGGTTAAAACTTCAAATTTGATGAAAAGGTGTGCCGTGCGGCACACTGGGTGTACCGTGCGGTACTGTTCATCAATCAACGGTCAAATTTTCAAATGAGTACCGTACAGCACTCCAAGTGTACCGTGCGGCACAGTGGGAGTGCCGTGCGGCACAGTTGGCTGCACAACAGTTTAAAAATTTGGGTTTTCGAAATGATTAAACAGAGGCACATACAAGGCATGGAATAAGATTAAAAATGGACTATTTTGAATGGGAAAACAGTATATTCAAGTGGGGAATGTTCCTCCTCATTGAATCGCTCCGTACGAGGCGATGTTTTCACCGTACGACGCGACCGGGAGGTATGAAAGCAAACTGGTTTTGATGTAATATGGGTGTACCAAACATGGAGATGATATAGGGAATCATTCCATACTTGGTACCCCTCCCCTCAGGGTACCAAACTTAAGAAATTTGGCGAAACGGAATTATACCTCGGTTTTGAACTCTCGGATTGAAATCCTTTTGAAACCTTCTGAACTTGGTTTGAACTCCCTTTGGCCTCTGACTTCAATTAGGTATTGTTGCAAAGAGGATTGATGGCTTGGGTTTGGGCAAGTTTGGAGTAGCTACCTCATGGTTCTAGACCGAAAACAGGGGTTGAGTTTGAATTGGGTTTTGCTTTTGGGAACGAGGATGAGATTGATTCTTTGAAGATTATAAGTAGGAAGAGGATGGAGATGCTTGGACAGGCCTTTTTTATGGTTTTCTCATGAAATTTTCGGTCCTTATTTCCGTTGGGATTAATCGGTATTTATAGCCGATGAGCGAACTTGATCTCCAAGTTTACTTGTTCCTCACTTATGGTGATGATGGCTCTAGAGTAGCCTTCTCTGCTTGCACGAAACCATGATGAGCTGAAGAAACGAATTCGTCAACATTTGAGCTGCTGGGAACTCTGCAAAAGCTGTGAGACAAGTGACAGTGCCGTACGGCACACAAACTGTGCCGTGCGGCACACTAACTGTGCCGTACGGCACACCTGACCGCCAAAATTTCAAAAACTTCCGTACGTGACTCTGGCTGTGCCGTGCGTGAGAGATGAGTACCGTGCGGTACTGTTGACTTGGAGAATTTCAATCCGAGGGTCCTTCCGGGCGTTTCCTTTCATCATCGGGGATTTCAAATGTATACGAGAGTCCCATTTTGGGGTGTCTACAACCGGTTAGGGAAAAACTGCTCTAACTTATTTTTTTAAAAATAAAGTGCTTAAAAAACTAACTTAGGAAAGCAAATATAACCGTATGAACTTTAGAGGTATAATGCATAATTATATGAACTTGAAGGATTGGTTTGTAATGACAAAAAAAAAAATCAAATTTAAACAAAGGCTTATTTACCTTTTTAGTCCTCAAAGTATTAGTGAGTGGCCAATTTCGTCCCCAATCTAAACATTTGTCCAATTTCATCCCCAATGTTTAAAATTCGTGTCAATTTAGTCCCCACCCCTAACGCCGTTCATCTAATCCGTTAAAACGAAGGGCATAAGTGGTATTTCCCCCACACTTTCCCCCTTCCTCCTCCAGATCTGCTTCAACAAAAAGGTGAAGATAATCTTCTTCCCCTTCTGGGCCAAAAGGTAAAGTAATATTCTCATCCTTCTTGATCGGCTGGTGACCACGAGAAAGTACACTCACCTCCTCAATTTGGTACCCTGCAGGCCGGCATCCACGCTGCACTAACTCCTGCTCCAGCTTCGAGACTCCTCAAAACCCGCGCTTCCTCCTCCGCCTCAAAAACCTACGCAATCCGACTTCCTAGATCCCAATCCCCCTCACTCTTCGGCGCCGGCGACATCGCCGTGGCAGCAATCATGCTCAATTACCAATCCCGGGTGGGCCGTAAAGCAAGTACCCACATTTCCAAGCCCGACCTATTTATTTTATTGTAAAAAGATTGCCCGTGTTCAAAATCGATTAGATCTGTCATAATTTTCTAGCAACGGATTTTTGTCTTTTTTTTTTTTTTTTTGAGAGTGAAACCTCTTTTTTTTTTTTTTTTTCTTTTTTTTCTTTTTTCACGCAATGGGCGCCACGAGAAGGTCTGGGTTGATTGACGACATGTTCGTCGACGAGGCGGTCGTTGTTGGAATGGCTGAAAGTGATGGTGGAGGAGTTGAGGGAGCGGTTGAGGCTGAGGCGGCGGCTGGCAGGGGAGGAGGTCGTGGTGATGGAGGCGGCGAAGGAGGTGAGGAACAACTGGACGATTGTATATGGAGCTCATTGGTGCTGTCTTCTGATGAGAGGGTATTGATATGTGAATGGAAAGGGGTCCGGTTGTCTGTCTGTAAAAAACCATTGGCTTGTAAAAGACCACTGTCATTAGCAGTGGTGCTCCATGGCCTTGTAAAAAACGATTGGCCTTGCTTCCTTTGGTGCTCCATGGCATTGGGATTTCTCAATCAAGCTATTTACCATTGCCTATGCTGCAAATGCAAATGGATCTCGGTGATGTAGTAGCAGTGGAATTCCAACTATCCAAACCCACCTCAATTTTTTTGTTTTTGTGTTTTTTATGTTTTAAGTGAAATACCACTTATGCCCTTCGTTTTAACGGATTAGATGAACGGCGTTAGGGGTGGGGACTAAATTGACACGAATTTTAAACATTGGGGATGAAATTGGACAAATGTTTAGATTGGGGACGAAATTGGACACTCGCTAATACTTTGGGGACTAAAAAGGTAAATAAGCCTTGAAACAAATCATAAACCTTAAGGACGAAGTGGAAAAGTTAAAAAATGTAAGAACCGAGTTGAAATCTACATATCACTATAAGGACGAAATTAAGAAACTTAAAATTACAAGAACCATATTAAAATCTACCTATTAGTGTAGGGAATAAAATAGTAGATAAGCCTTTTATTTCCCCTGAATGCACATGAAAAGAGTCTAAAAGTGCTAAAAGGGCTTAAATACGGATTCCGATCATTCTCCTCACATATAACAACTATTTTTAACACTTTTGGAAAACTCCCCCTTAATTATACTCTCAATAAGAAAATATGAAACTATACATACTTTACGCCCTTCCCAAATTACCATTAAGAACAACAGGCTCACCACTTCTTAACTCCTCCAACATATGCCTCAAACTAGCTGAACAAGTTGAGGAGTGAATTTTGAAAAAATTGTTGGTGGGCTCCAAAGATATGCTCAAGATTGACTTATTTATAAGCGATTCAATTGCTAATAAGCTTTAATGTAATAAATCTTGAGTAGTTTAAATTTTTTAAACATCATGACCTGATTGGGATGAATCATAGTTGGTTCAAACTTGGTTTAAAAACATAGCGTGCATTATAAAAAAAATGCAAGTTCGATATGGTAATTGAACGATGCACCCAAAACAAACTTTGAACCTGCAACTTTGAAGTCGGACTTAAATAATTTGCTAGGTTTATGAGCAGAGGCGGCTCCACAACTAACAAAAATGTATTAAACAATTTTTGTAGAAAAAGCACTATATTCACTAAAGATATTTATTTTTGTTAAAATCTTTGTAGAAAAAGCACTAAAGATATTTATTTTTGTTGAAATTTATCAGGGCTAATATATTTTGTTTTGGGAGCTATATTATCAACTTACTCACAAATCTAAGTAAATTTTTATTTATTTTGGCTTCACATCAGTGACAGTGTAGACAATATTACATAAAAAAATACATTATACGTGGGAAAATATAAATTTTTAGTGCGTTTTTTTAACTCAGGTGGTTTGCTTGAACCCCTCAAATCCTAGAGGAGCTGCCCTTGTTTATGAGCCATACTCCTAGTCTCTCATTTGTGTTTCACTCCTTGTTTGAGTTCTAATAGATTAACACTCCTATCAAACAATTTCGTTCGCACAAGACACATTTATCGAAACACTTTTTTTATTTTGTCAACTTGGTAGGAAAATGTCATTGATAAAAAAAAAAAAACATAGCAGTACATCAAAGAGGATGATTATCATTCCACAAAGGATCCAATAACCAATAAAGAGGTCTAGCTTCCCGAAAATGAACAACAAAGCCTCGCAAACCCGAAACTGCCAAAGTGTGTGCAACTACATTTATCTGTCTACGAGTAAAAAGAAAATCACAAATCCTAATCCGATAACCTTCTTGGCGAATATCTTCGATGGCAACTTCCACTTTCGTAGGGCAAGACCTTTTGCTACCTTAAATCTAAATCAACTGCTACAAGTCCCCTTCGACCATTAATGAAATCCAAATCCAACAACTCAAAAAGTTGTAAGGAGTTTTTGTACACCATGCCCTCAACACACAGACTGGCCACAGAACCGAAAACACCCTCCCTAACAAAATCGATCGGGAGGCTGATCAAAAATATCTGATTTGTTATTGGACCACCATCGTCACCAAAGGACCATCACCACTACCATTAGCGTTCATCCCTCACTACAGGGAAAAGTAATTGTTTTTGCTTTCTGTCTTCTTCTTTTTTGTGTTAGGGTTGAAAACTGATTTCCACCATAGATTTAGCTCTATGACGATTTCGAAAACACCAAAACAGGTCATGGAAAGGACTTTTGAAGATCGTTTCATAGACAGTCACATGAGAGAGGCTCACTTTTCCCAACACCTTCTACTAGAATTTTACGATAGGCTGAAAGAACTTGTGGTTATGATTCAAGCAATTTATTATCCTCCAAAACATGGGACTAGCTGGGTCAAACGCCAAGGACAAAAATATATGCTAAGAGATAGAGACAGCCATCGATGGTAGGATGAGATCAACAAGAGGTAGTGGGGTATCAATCAAGATAACCCTGATGGTCGTATCATCTCTTAGTACAGACTTTTGTCCTTGCATGTCATTTGACCTTGCTATTCCCATCTTGGGGAGGATAATAAACTGCTTGAATCATAACTGTGAGACCCTTTCAGCCTATCCTAAAACTTTAGACAGGGCTGTAGGGAAAGGCGAGCCTCCCTCGTGTTATTGTCTATGAACTAATCTTCAAAAGTTCTCTCCATGATCTATTTTGGTGTTTTAGAACTCGTTGCAGAGCTAAATCTATGGTGGAAATCAGTCTTCGACCCCAACACAAAGAAAGAAGAAGATAGAAAGCAAAACACAATTACTTTCCCCTATAATGAGGGATGAATGCTAAAACTTCAAGCGCCCCAAGAGGGAGAAACACTTGAGACAAGGGTGGGGAAGGAAAACACTTGAATTACACTTAGACTCAAGCTTTGGCTTGATACAAAATTGATAGAACCCACCCCTATTTATACTTCTCCAAAGAAGGTTATAGCCTTAGAGATATTTCTCTTGCAAAATAATATTTTTGGTACATTTTAGAATTAAACATGTGATCACCTATTCTTGCAAAAATATATAGATACTTTACAAGGATATTCTAGATCTTTTCTAGAAGCTAGACATCTAGAGCTTCTAGAAACTAGATTTTTGTATCTGCTCCAATAATATCTTCAATTTTGGGCTTCTTTATTGGGATTGTCTTGGGCTTTATTTTTCTTGGGCCAAATACCAAATCAAGTTTATGCTCTAACATCCCTCCTTAAACTTGATTTAGTAACTACTAGAAAAGCTTTTACCTTGAAGAAGACGTCATGCTTGAGCGGCTTGGTTAGGATATCAACAATTTGATCTCGTGACCTTGTGAATTTCATTCGGACCTCCTTGTTTGCCATGCACTCTCTCATAAAGTGATATCTTGTATCAATGTCTTTGCTACGATCATGGAAGACAGGATTCTTTGCTATCGTCCATTGATTATCCACGAATATCTCCGTTGCTTCTTCTTGAGCAAAATTAAGCTCCTTTAGTAAGTTCTTTAGCCACATCGCATGGCACACACATGAAGCCACGACGACATGTTCGACCTCACAAGTGGAAAGGGTGAAAATGGGTTGCTTCTTTGAAATCTATGTAAAGGCCGTGTCGTGCATGTAGAACAAGAAGCCGGTTGTACTCTTTTGATTTGTCTAAGTCTCCAACCCAATCACAGGCACTATATCCAACAAGCTAAAAAATTGTTAGATGGTGGTGAATAAAACAAGCTGAAATTAAGTGTAGCTTTTATGTAATGGAGAATCTTCTAGGCCGTGGTAGGTCATTTTTCACACCAAAAATAAATAATAAAACAAAATAATTTACTATTATTCAAACAAATAGTGGTAAGTATTCCGAGTATCGTCCACAGGGATTAAAAGGCTAAGTTGCAACTATTTCAATCGATTTCTGAATTAATTCGAGAAGAAGAGATATAGTTTGAGTTCTAAAACTATCTACATAATTAAAAGTAAGAAAGATGGTGAATTAAACAATTTGGAAAAAAGATCTTAGGGTTTCGAATCCACCCTAACTTCACAACTAAGTAATTGTATTAATTTAGAGAAATCAATTACCGAAACGACAATAACTCGCTAAAAGTTACTACCCCTAGTGATATAGCCAAGAAAAATAGCATGCAATTGAAAATCAGGTGGAGTGGGTAAAACCTAATTACCCTACTAATAGGCACAGCACGTGCCTATAAACGGTCACCACGAGAGGGTGAAAAGCTCGGCACCACGTAGGGGGGTCCTTAAACCCTGTGCCAAGCTATACTGACCATGAATAAGGTCAAGGTAATAAGAATAAGTTAATAAGTCAGGATACACTAGCTCGGCGCAAGTCATAAAGGGATGCTCCTGATATGGCCGAGCTAGGTAGGCTACGTGTATATCTTAAACAGCACTCTGGAGTACATAATTCAGCTCGGCGTAATGAGCTGAGCTATGTACGGGTTATTCCGAGCTACGTGGAAGCACGGCACCGCCACGAATAAGGCGGTGAGACATTCCAGAATATTCTACAGTGGCTCCTTATGAGATAAGGAGCAATCCCGTAGAGAAAGAGATTGATATGGAAAGTCCTAATGTGATTAGGAGTATGCCCCATATAGGGAAGAACCCTGTATGGAAAGAAGGACCTCTGCTAGACGAGATCTAGCATGGTATGGAAGTTATCTCTTAATAGGAAAGTCCTATTGGGAGAAGGATTCCTAAAGAGAGTAGGAAACAGGGGGCACGAGATGCCTAAGATGATGAAGGTCTACACCTATAAATACAGGGCAATAACTATGACAAAAGGTACGCTGCGGAACCCTTTTCATACGCATTGTGATTTGAGAGTTTATAGTACGAGATACTAACTTAGGCATCGGAGGGCCTTTGCCAACGAGGGGCAAAGGTGCTCTAACCCTTTCTTTGCCTTGCAGATTTAGGGTAAAATCAAGACAGCACGTGATCCAGAGTTTGTGTGGATTTACACCCCCTACATCAGGCATAACCTATCTTCGGTTGGCACGAATCGTCTTCGATTCTAAGACTAATTAAGCTAGGCACGACTCGTCTTCCCTAGGCATAGACTATCCTAATTCATAATTCCATGCACAAATAAAATTGTTGCATAACTATGTATTTGCAATCGCAGAAAGCAAGCACATACCACTAGATAGGAAAAATAAAATTGAATCATAAAAATAAGTCTCAAAGTTATACAACCCGTCGTTTCGACAATCAAAATTCAAAATTAATATAAAAACAAAGTTACTTGGTTAGGGTTTCATCTACACCCTAAGAAAAGAATTAGTTACGCATGGAGAGGAAAGAATCAAATGATGTTGAAGTGATCTCCATGTTTCATGAATCAACGAATTCTTCCCGTTTAATATTTTTCCACCATGCAATCACAACAATTTTTCTAGCGATGGAAATGATGAATCAAGAATCACAATGGATGTTGCAGGAGAAAAGAAAACTATGGTGAAGAGAAAAGGTTTATCGGATAGAAAATGGAACTCTCGTCCACTTGCCAAAGAGGGGAACTCTCGTCCACTTGGTTAATACTTTTCAAGATTACATAATGAAATCCTCCAATTACAACTCTATCTCTTATACTACAAAGAACTTAATACAATCAAAGAATTGAATACAATCAATGAAATGCGTGTAAGTAGTTACAACTGGTGTAACTAACTAACTAACTAACTAACTAACTAACGGTTTCAAGAATGACTTCAGCCATAGCTATGCACGTGCACTTTCAATGTTCAACTTGCACCGAATGAGCTGATGCCAGCTGTAGGAGTAGAAGCTGGTGACGTATCATTGCCTCCTGCTTGAATAAAAGCCTTGACCACAAGGCTTGAAATTTGGAAACCTGGACTGGAAAGAGGTATAGAACTCCCACGTAGCATCTTCAGGGAAGGTGTTAGACCACTGAACTAGGAGTTGGGTAGCAGGCTTGCCTATCCATTTAACCAAACGCTTGTCAAGGATGGCAATTGGAATGGGTGCCAGGGTGCCTGCTTCTGTAACTTCTGGTAAAAGAGATTGGGGCACAACCTTCAGTCCCAACTTCTTTTTAAGCAGTGATGCATGGAATACAGGATGTATTTTGGAAGTAGGTGGTAAATCAAGTTTATAAGCCACTTGTCCAATACGTTGCACAACTTGATAAGGCCCAAAAAATCTGGGTGACAGTTTCATGTTGGCCCTGAACTGGGCAGTGGTTTGCTTATAAGGCTGCAACCTTAGGAAAACCTAATCCCCCACTTGGAATTCTCTTTCAGTTGTTTCATCCTATGTTGAGCCTTTGACAGATGCTCCTTCAAAACTCTGAGTGTAGATTCCCTACTTTGTCCCCATTGATCAACAACAGCTACCGGAGACATGCTAGGGACATAGTGGATGTGGGTAGGAGGAGGCTGGCCATAGAGTGCCTCATATGGAGTCAAATGGGTAGAAGAATGGAAGGTAGTATTAAACCACCACTCTGCCAAGGCTAACCACTGAACCCAAGCCTTGGGTCTGTCACTTGTCATACACCTGAGATACACTTCCAAGCATCTGTTGACCACCTCTGTCTGTCCATCTGATTGGGGATGGTAAGCTGTACTGAGGCAGAGTTAGGTCCCCTGGAGAGTAAACAATGACTGCCAAAACTGACTGATGAATACCTTGTCCCTATCACTGACAATGGTAATTGGCATACCATGGAGCTTGAACACATTATCCATAAAGATCTGGGCTACATCCATGGCTGAGAAGGGATGAGCTAAAGGCATAAAGTGCACATACTTTGTTAGTTTGTCCACTACCACAAAAATCACTGACTTTCCACCTGAAAGTGGCAGTCCCTCAATAAAATCCATGGACAGATCTGACCAGGCCCTCTTAGGAATGGGCAGGGTGAAATTCCTTAATCGAGTCACGGAATTAACTTAACTTGAGTAAATGGAAAAACAATCAATCGCATAAACTGGAAAAATAATCAATCACGCAAGACACAAAGATTTACGTGGAAAAACCCAAAACGGGGAAAAAAAACCACGGGAAGGAATCATGCACTATACTCATTGTGTGAATACAAGAGATCTTACTCAGTGTTCGTGTATCCTCACCACGAAGCCTAAAATCTACTTGCCGAATCCACGTTGATCACACCTCTGCATGATTGACGAATCTTGAATCCTCAAGCCTTCCTACTGATTGCCTTCCGAACTCCACGAAAGGTCTTTGCTCTGACGAAAAGTATATTTGATGTAAGAACACCCCTCGAAGATGATTTTGAGAATCAAAGATCCATTCAATCTTTGTAGTTTCTTCGAGGTGCACAAAACCCTAGCCGCCGAAAGAGATGAAATGATGGAACAAAGTGTGCTAGGGTTATATAGCCACCCAGATCATAATTTTCGACCTAATATGTGATATATATAGAGCAATGATGAGAAATAATCTGGTGTGGTCGCTGCTTCATAAAACGCCTGTTTTGCTTGAGCAAAAACTTTTTGCTCGAGCAAAATAATTCTGCTTCAAAATCTTCTATGTAATGAAGGCCGATGTTGCTTGGAGTGATACCCACGGTCAAAAGACTTGACTAACAACTACCGCACTCATGTGGAAAACTAAAAAATACAAAGTGTGAGATTCCTTTCCACATCCTAATACAGACACTCTAAACAATAAAATAATTTGAATACAACTCGATAAAAGGGAATACACGGAAATGTGTATTTTGGTCATGAACGTGCCAACCAAAAAGGGAGCTCGGCTTATGGAGCTTACACAGGGGTTGCAATAACCCAGGGCTAGCTATTGTTTCAGTCTTGCTTCTCTGGCATACTTCACATTCAGACACAAATTTCCTTAAATCCTTCTTCATGCCTTCCCAGTAGAAGGATCTCTTCAATCTCCTGTATGATTTGTCCACTCCTAAGTGACCTCCCACAAGTGTGGGGTGGATCTCAGTCATGATCAAATTCCTGACAGTTGCTCCTCTACCCATCACTAATCTGCCCTTATATGTTAACACCCCAGATTGCCAAGCATAGCCTGGGTGACTGTGAGAGTGCACAACTAACTGAGAGATTAAGTCCTGCAACTCAGAATCATGCTCCACTGACTTTTAGTTTTAAAACTTTATTTTCATGCCCTTTCACCTCATAGCCCGTAGGTTGTTCCATACAAACTTCTTCTTCAAGAATGTGGATTTAAAGTCCATTTGATAGATTTTCCATTTCATTTGAGCCGCTATAGAAATAATTAATCTTATAGTTTCTAAACAAGCAACGGGAGCGAATACCTCCTAGTCAATGCTAGCTCGTTGCTTGTATCCTTTGGTGACAAGCCTTGCTTTGTAGCATTCCACTTCTCCTTTGGCATTTTTCTTAGCCTTGTACACTCACTTCAAGCCAATCGCTTTGTGGCCGTTCGAAATATTGACTAGCTCCCATGTGTCCTTCTTCTTGATTGCTTGAATCTTTTCGTCCACCAATCTCATAGTCAATGTTGGTGTATTTGTAGTTTTTTTTTTCTTGTCAGCGATTTTTAGTTACTATTTCCCTCTTGATTATCCTTTCAAGCCTTCAAAGATATTCTTTTTTAATGTTTCTTTTCTGGATATTAAAATTATTCTGATACTATTTTTTAGTTCTCCCAAAATTAACACATGTTTCAATGATATGATGAAGAAAGAAACGCAAGGAATGTGCATGTGTTTCAAAAGCTTATTATTGTTATTTCATATTTCTAGTGATCACTGGATAATAAGAATAGCCCAGATAGCATGCTTGCTCCTGATCATTTTCCGGAATTCGGGGTACATTGACACTGAAAATTGAATTATTTCAAGTTCTGAATAAGATGAGTGCTAGGATTATAATATGGTTGGTGGAACTTGGTTAATGGATCCAATTTTATTGAGTGGCTAGTGGTCGTCTATTAGTCCCGAGTGCAAATTTCTTTAAAGATGGGATAGCAACGTGCAGTTTTGGTCTTTGGTCGATCATAGATTGGATCATCATTTTCTTTTTGGGTGGACTTGTGGTGAAATGATTTATTAGAATAATAAAGTTCATGCTTGTTGCACGAGACATTCTTGTCGTAGGTGTTTTGCATGTTTTGCACACATGACGCAACATCTTTCTAATGGTATTGCCATATTACATGAAAATTTAATCATGATCGTTCTTGGAGATTACCAATGTGCGGTGAAGAGAGCCCCTGGCCAGCATTTCTCCCCGAGCATTGAATAATCTTCCCATTTGAAATCATAATGTGGGTTTTGTTAAGGCGATGTAGGACTTCATGTGGGGAGCCAATTGTGATTAATAAAGAAAAAGGTTACTATCTATCCTTCGGAGTAAGCTTCTTTTTTGTTGTTTTTTGCACTATATATATATATATATATATATATATATATAGGGCGGTTCCCCTCAATGAGCTTGATTTCGTGTTTTCAACTTTGCTTGTTGGTAGCATTCTCAATTTTGTACTCATGTATCTATTGGCACCAACCATGTCTGCTTCCTCTGCAACCCTTCCTTCGATTTTCGCCAGTTGCCCAGCAGCCACATGTTCGAGCCTGGACCCTATGGTCTTGTCAACCGATTGGGAACTTTTGTGTATAAAGGAACTCTTTTTGCTGCTGTGGGATTTTGCAGCTGGACTAGCTGGTACTGCGCTTTCAAATGGACTCATCAAGTTGAGAAAGAAGATGGATCCTGAATTTGAGACCCCAAATAAGGCTCCGCCTACGATTTTGAATGCAGGTACCTGGGCACTTCACATGGGTTTGAGCAGTAACTTGAGATACCAAACTCTGAATGGGGTGGAGTTTTTGCTAGCTAATGTGCTTCCACCGGTGGCATTTAAGTCGTCGGTGGTGGTTCTGAGATGCTTGAACAATGTTCTTGGAGGAATGTCTTTTGTTGTATTGGCAAGATTAACTGGTTCACAAAGCGTTGGTGAAGAGAAGAAGGTGGTGGTCACAACAGATGAAGATGAATCGGTTGAAAAGAAGGAGAAGTTGCTTAATGGGAGCGAGCCAGCGAGGATTCTTCTAGCAATCAGTCGACTTGAAAGTAAATTTCAGACTCAAATCAAACGGCTGGGCAGGGCTGTGCACGTCAATTGTAGAAATTCTTTAATTGGGATTCCAGAGTAGATATGGATTGATTGGTGTATCCTTCGCACCTTTTCTTTTTTTAGTATCTGGAGTAGAAAAAGTAATATCCGTTTGACAAAATTTAATGGGCTTTCTGGGTTTTTACTTTCAATTTAGAATATGCGATTTGCTGTTGTAAAGTTCTTACCTTTAGTACTAAATTCTTCTGGTCGTGTTACTGTAGCTGTAGACAGTTTTAAGAGAAATTAAATGTATGTTAACTGCATATCTTCCTATAATAGCTGTAGAAATGTTTTAAGAGATCGAGGACCGATACACTTCATGCATGCATAAGAATTGAGAAACAGATATTTATCGTGGGAAAGGATGCGTGCACGCACTCCATTGTTTCGGACTAAGTTAGTGAAAGTAAACTCATTGTCTTTCCTCAGAATCGGGGCCGCAATTTTTTGTTTACTGTTTTTCTAATTCAAAAAATTTAATGTTTATCTCATCATTTTCGTTAATTAACTCTAAATTTCAGGGTTCTGCAGCTAGGGTCATCAAGCTAATATTTTAGAGTCATCAAGCTAATATTTTAGAGTCATCAAGCTAATATTTGAAAAAAAAAGTGATTCATACCCGCCTCCTTCTATGTTTTATTATGAGTAATTTGCATGAGTCATGATAAAAAGGATTTTGTTAATTTCCCTGTTGGATTCCCATGCAATACCTATTTAGTTAGTCCTTTTTTTTTATGTATATTAACTGTCCTTCATGTCGTAATTTCTTTTGATAACTATCGTCGTAAATTGAGCAACAAAACACTTCCCAAAAAAATCCTACAAGCATTGAGTAAAGACCATTTTTAAAAGTTGGGCGAGCGGGGTGCCTTAAAAACCTTCCATGTTCGTAACCTGGCTCCCGAACCCAAAATTTTTTCTATTTTTCGCAGGCCAAATCCTTTTCAAAATTATTGGCACGAGAGTCCTTATTTTTCAAATCATTTTTAAAAGGTTTCTCGGGGAATTAATCCATTTTCAAAATAAAAACCCAGGTGGCGACTCTGAAATTATTTTCCAAACAAAATTATTTTTCGCGTGGCCCCGTCCACATAATGTCTTTTAGGAATTGAGTAAGTGCGTCAGTTGACGCTATTTACTCGAACACAATTTGGAAGAGATGCAGATTTGTTATGGGGAATAAATTAAAAGTTAACTACTAAAACAATTTTCGTGGTAGATATTTGGGATAGACTCTGGTGTGGGTTGAATAGATTCGTCACTATTACCGTCATCATACCATATTGTATTCCATGCTGACAAGGTTTTGAACAGGTGAGGGGAAACTGTATAGGGTGGATATTAACACCGGTGGGGGAGCTGATAATTATGCTAATTTTGTTTGGGAGCCAGCAGTAGTTAGGGTATCTCTGTGCGTTTACTTGATTTTGATCTATTCTTAATGCTGATTTTTTTAGCCTTTTTGACATTTACGATGACTTTGAAACTTTTGTTGTAGATTAATGCCATAAAATGCGGCTACTGAAGCAGCATGCCTTGTCTTACGCGTGGATGAGACAGTGGAAAACCCGAAGGTATGTATTCTTTGTTTTAAGTTGATACTAATTCTCTCAACATAGGATCTGTTTGTATTTTGTACCATGATCAAACTGCTATATATTATTATCTCGGTATCGCTAGATTAAGTGTTTTCTTCGGTTTCCTTCTTGGAGTACTTCTTGCTTCTCTTTGGTATCATGTAGTACTCCCAGAGAGGTGATGGTGGTTGTCATGCTTTTAAGAATTTGTGCAGGCCACAAAAATGTGGTTTTCATATCCTAGATCTGAAACTGGTTTCGTTAGGAAGTGTGGCAAACTTGAATGCCCAAAATATATAACAAAATTGGTATTGTGTCCCTTCCGGTTGTGTAAAACATGATGAAGGGTCCATACATTTGTTGTAGCATTTTTGTAGCAGTGTATTGTCTCTTAAGGTGCCGGCTATTAAGCATTTAGAAGTTGTTATTGTGAAAAGAAGGATAAATAATATGTTCACTTCAACATTGGTAGTATACCTATTGGCTATTACATAGTCAATTCATCTAAATTGGGTGCTTGATTAGCTAGCTGCTTCAATTACATCTCTCAATCATTGTTTACGGTGATCATCTATTGAAATTGCTCATAATATAGTTTTGAAAGGAGACAATCGTACTGAGATTGCCAATCCATCATGGTGGAATGATGCCTTACATATGAATGTAGAGAGTATCCCTTATTTCTCATTTCACAAGCAAAATCCTACAAAGACAGTTTTACTTGAAGCAGAGATCTTTGGATTTTGAAACTTGTTCAAGCTACTTCTCGAATAATTTGAGCATACGTTCCATAACATCTATGGTAATGGAATTGTTAATACCTAAGAAATATGGACACTTAAAAGAAGGTGGCGTGTCAGTGTTAGAAAAGTGTCAAAAAGTTACACTTTCGGACTCGTGGCCTATACTCTTTTCTTTTTTTTTGGTTCATGCTTAGGAATTAGAATCTTAATTCGAACACATGTTCAACACTCTTTCTGCTCCGACACCCTTTTGATGTCAACTTCTTTGATGTCAATGACTAAGAAATAAATGTGATCTGGGACACTTGCTAACATGTGATTATCAAAGGTTTTGTAATTTGAATTATCACTATGACATACAAAGTTGTGAAAGTAATTCTTAAGACATATCATACTTAAATTTGCTTCGAAATTTTTAAAGATTTCTTGAGAGCTCATATTCATGCCCATGTCCTACTTTTTGAGAAATTCTCATATCAATCTAAATCCTTCATAACTTGTGAATACTTGTGGTGATATAAACACACGAGTCATAGCAATATTATATGGAAAATGCTAACTTGTGCCCAATAAGCACACGTTATCGTTGAAAAAGTGTATTGAAATGTGTAATAAGTGCATAGAAATATGTGAAAGTGTATTGAAAATTGTAAAAAGTGTATTGAAGTGTGTGTTTTTTTGTTTGTGTGTGTGCTTCTTGTGTGCCCATTGGGCACATGTTAGCAACACCCATATTATATAAACTTATCCCCAACGTGTCAGTTTCCAACATTTTGGAGAGCAGCGTATCCGCGTGCCCGTGTCGTGTCGTGTCGTATTACTACAAGCATCAATCTAGCGTCGTATACATAAAAGAGATAGATGGCCTAGATCAATGGCTTGCCACTTCAGTGCGATTCTTCCAATTTTGCTGCTCAATTGGAGGGCATTCTCTGTTTTATAGCTGGGCACTTATGCCATTTTCGCCTTAGGTTTTGCTACCAATGTATGGGTTCTTACTTGTGTCTTCTCATTCAATGGCCATTTGAGGCGGTTTTCGGTGTCTAGGAGAGAGTAAGAGTCGGTTTCTCCCTGGGGCTTCTCGGTGTGCATTTAGTGTACTTTTAGGGTCTTTGTTCTGTAGTTGCTTCATCTGTCATTTGGGTATTTTACCTTGGGGAATTTTGGTGCACAGGTAAGTGATTTAGCACCACTATTCCATGTTTGTGGCTTCTCGTTTGATTTCTGATTTTTTGGAAATCGTTTGGTTTCCTGATTTGATGCAGATCGGTTTGTGTGTTGTTTGCATGTTTTTCCCCCTTTTTTTTTATGTGTGATTGCGTTAGAGGAAAGTGGAAACGGGAGAAAGGATGTAGAAATCAGAATGAGTACAGGAAACATTTGGTTTCCTGATTTGGTGCAGATGAAGTGGAAGTTGAGGAGGACAGGAGAGAACCAACCGAGGGAGTGACAGTCGATGAATATGAAGTTGAGGAAGACGGTATGGGTTTCGCTTGTGCTTTCATTTCACACTGCATACTCTTGTTGTTATGCAAATATGCAATCTGTAGTCATCTCTTGCTTTTGCAAGCCGAGCTGAGCCGAGGTCGGCTCATTTACTAAACAAACCTCAAAGTAGAGTTCTAGCCCGGTTCGATTACTAAACGAGTCCTGCCGTGAGCAGTTCGATTCGTTTGCGGCCCTACTTCTAAGTAGGGCCTCCAGGCTCTAATTTTGTGCGAAATCAAAGCAACACTGAAACTGCCTTGGTTGAATGAGAAGCATTAGTTTTTAAAAATTCTTTCTATTGAGAACTAAGAAGCAGATTGTTCATATTCATTTAATCTACTCACATTATCCTGGCGCTTGCAGAGCCTTGGAAGAGTTGGAGAACATGATACTTAAACGCATCATGTGGAATTTAACTTATATCGAAGGACTTTGGATGGATAGAATCCATTTCTCCTGGTTTCTACATCAGAGTTGTCTTGATAGTGATTCATGTATTGCTACCGCAAATTCTTTGTAAGGATTTCAAAGTTGTAACGTTTTTTTTTTTTTTGCTTTTGTTACCAAGCCTTGAACCCTCGACGATGAGGTTATGAGAAACACCACCACCCACGTGGGGTCAAGGAGGCTTAGTTCAAAGTTGTAACGTTGGCCTTGTTCATTTAGTAGTTTTAGTTTAGTTTTGGAAAAATGTGTAATGAGTGGAGAGAGAGAGAGAGAGAGAGAGAGAGAGAGAGAGAGAAATAAGTGAAATGATTACAAAACTAAACTAAAACTATAAAACGAACAAGGCGTTTTTATGAAACCGCATGTTCTCTTCTAATGGTTACATGTAATCTCAGTGTTATAAAGGTCGCCGTCAATAAATGCTTCTGCACATTCTCAACATGTATGTAGGCTTCTGCACATTCTCAACCTGTATGTAATGTTATAAATGTTGTCAACAGAAAAATACATTTACTTGATCTCAACTTCTTATGCATGTTTTCTTTAGTAATGTATCGGGCAAATATAGAATGTTAATGTCCATATACAAACCAAAAATTAAATTAAGCGGCGTCAAACACGTTGAGGTGATGCATTGACTAGAGTAGTTTGGTAGCTCGCAAGGCGTGAATTCAAATCTTATCTCCCCTGATTTGTTGAATTAAGTTTAACTTTGTTACCAAGTAATTAATGTCTACTTTCGGTTTCAAATGAAAATGCAAATTTTAAAAGCCAACGGGTTACACCTATCGTGCGAAGCACGAATGTAACTCATCTAGTATACTACCAATTCTTCACCACGTGCACAGTAAAGTGTTTATTAGTAATGAGGCCCAATCTCATGCTTGCTTTATCAATTGATATTATTTGACCACTGGGGCACTACATCGAGGTAAATTGGAGTTCGCTTTTTATTTTATCAAAGCCTCAGGATATCTACAAAGACACTGAAACAAAACATTGTACTCTAAGTAATAATATAAATGGACTTAACAAGGGTAAATTAGGGGCGCTTATGTGAACATTTTGCGCGCCTATCACTCGGCTTGATTTATCTTGGTTTTGCTAGTTAGCAGTGTGATGTGCAATTGACATTGTGTATGCGACAAAGATATTAGATATTGTTATAAAACTAAGCATATAATAAAAGAAAGTGAGTAAACTAAAACAAATATTGAGACAAGATATACATATGAAATCAGTTCTTCAAGAACTATTAGGATCGATCTTCCAGACCAATCATGTTCTCATTACCTTTCTGTCCAATTCCTTTCTTTCCCTTCTCTTATTTCTTTCTTCTTTTCTGAATGTACAAAACTGAATGATTACATTCAGTATTTATAGAGAAAGAGAAACATATCATTTATTCCTAATACTATTTCAATAGTGTTATTTAGATATAGATCTATTTTGGTGGGCATCCACCTTCACTTCATAACACTCCCCCTTGGATGATCACACACTAAGAGTATGCCTCATTAAAACCTTGTCAAGGAAAACCCAGTGGGAAAAACCTTTGCCGAAAGGAAAAGAGTACAGTATTCTTGTGTCTTTTGCGATAGTAACATTAGTCTTCAGATTATCACTTGAGCATATCTGTTGGACCTCAATATCTCCACTCTTCTGAAGATCATGTGTATAAAAGAATTTTGGAGACACCTTTGATGTAGCCTCCTTTAATCAACTGTATTAGTGGCTTCACTCTTGAATTGCAAAAATCTCAGAGTGATTAGAAGAGGTGGCCGTCAATATTTGCATTCTAATGTCGTCGAGTTGGGGTCGAGCTTTATTTGGCATCTTCTTGAGGACGGTATGGTCTTTGTTTACGTCAAGTGAACGTACAACCATAGGAGTGCTCAAGAGATGTGCTTTAAAGTGTTTTAGAACCTTTTCTGTATATGTTGATTGACGAACGAGGATTCCATTTGGAAAATGCTCAATTTTAGACCCAAGCAAAATTTGGTTTTGCCAAGATCTTTCATCTCGAATTCTTTCTTTAGATAATCTGCAGTTTTTGTTAGTTTTGCTGGAGTTCCTACAAGATTTAAATCATCGACATATACAACAATAATACAATCTGAAAAATATCCCATGCAAGTATATGTTCTTTAGCTTGCAACACTGCCTCCTTGTATTCTTCGCTTGTCATGGTTGATTTCTTCAAGGACGAATTAAAAGTGCTAGTATTTAGTTCAACCGAAACTGCAGTCAGCCTTTGGCTAAAATAAACCATTCGTCAGAATACTGAAAATAACCGATAAATCAACCTTTGGAATGGTATGGCTTATTAAGAAAAACTGTGTAATTACTCACGGAATTGTATCAAACACTCTAGAGACTAAAGAGTCCAGCAGGTGCATTCCATCCTTAACGGCCTCCTCAACTGAAGAAAATTGATCTAAGAATACCCAGTGCATCACATGTGTTTTCTGAGGTTGTATAAACACCACGTGTAAGGAAACTCCATATTCAAACATTGTGCTCTATAATTTAGATGCATAGACTATAAGCAAAAGAGCTCGAGTGAATAGGTTTCCATTGAGATAAAAACACTAAAAAGAAAGACAAAGGAAACCATACAACTAAAACAAGCAAACTGTTAGGTACTGTAACTATATCGTAAAGAGAAATGAAAACAATAAATATACATAGAAAATCCCTAAAACTAAGTCTTATTTATGAGAAAAGAGAGAACCTTCTCCACGTGATCAAACACGATCACCTCATCATAAAGACCTAAATGAATATCAGGAAGGTTTCGATCATCCTTTGGGAAACTTGAGAATGTCAGCTTCTTCTCTACATATCCCACTGTGTCATATGAGAAATAACCAACCCATCCACCTGGTCAAGAAGAATGCACATTTGCCAAACACAATTGACTTGGTAGTGCATCTTCTACAAGGTGTGACTCATAAATCTCAAGAGGAACTATAAATCAAGCAAGATAAAGAGCTCAACAGAGAACACAATTGCAACATAAAACGGAACACAAAAAAAACATTATAGGACTGAAAAAGGGCAGCTATATGAGTATATTCTTTGTCAATTCAAAAAAATAGAGCCAAAATACATCTTGAACCACATTCAGTCATGTAGTAATTCAATTATTCCCTATGATACTCAGTGTGTTTATAAATCCAAAGATCTCACCACAAAATGCTTCAGGGAGCTCATCAAGACGTTGTGGCTTCCACTTTTCCATAATCCTCCGAGGAACAACCATTGGATCCTCTACAAACTTCTTTGTTCTCTGCCCTTCCCTATGGTCCATAACTGTCACCATATTTTGGTATGCCACGATTTCCATCCTCAGCTGAGGCCCAACCACACTAAACCGCCCCTGAAATAATCAAGCCAACAAAGAAGAAACATATCTCAGTAGTAATATTCTACCTTTGTTAATTCTCCGAAAAAATGTCAGCAGAAAATTGAAATATTTTATCTAGGGCATTGCTTTACCCCCCAGCTTTATTTCTTTTAAACAAAAATTTGCTTAGAAAACAAGAAACTACTTTCCAAAATGTTACATACAAGGAAAGTGATTTTTGCAGTAAATAAGCCCGAGTTCGAACACGGTGTTGGAAAGGTAGACCAAGAATCACTACAAGAAAATCGTGTTTTGCCGATGTAAACTATTACATTGGCAAATGTATATTTGCATCGGCAAAGGGTTTTGGCGATGAAAAACCTTGCGTCGGCACCATGTTGCCGTTGCCCTGTCGGCAATACTTTTGGCGATGCAAACTTTCTTCATCGCCAAAAGTGTATTTTATTTTTAAAAATATAGACCTTTTGCCAATGTGATATTACATCGGCAATACTAAAACTATTGGCAACGTGAGATTTTATCGCCAAAAGTAACCTACTGATATTAGCTAGTAACTTTTGGCTATGCCTTTGTGTGCCGGCAAAAAATGTGATACAAACTATATATATATATATATATTGTCCAATAACCTGATAACATGCATTAATCCATTTATAACTATCATTAACCTGGAAATACATTCATTCCATCCAACTCATTCAAAAGCTCATCAAAACCAAAAGATACATTCATTGTAATGCCTTGCATATATCGCAATCCCAATACATATTATCCTAAACTTATCCAAACATTCAAAATATAGTCAAAATCATACTCCACCTGCAATGCAATCCAAAAACTAATTTAGATGACCAATGCATCCAATTTTTTTCAAATGTAAGCACCAAGCACAGTTGTATCAAAAGTAGTACTCAAAACCCCTTTCAAACTATCTAAGTCCACATATTTGACCTTCATTTTAACTAGTAAAAGTCCCATTTTGCTCTCCACCCGAAGTGCTCTCCCTGTTTTCGCTACTTTGAATTAACCCCGGAATGGAGGCTGGATCAACACCAGTAGCCAACATGAGCATCATCTTTTCCAATTTTTTACCGTAATCAGCTAAGACTTTTCCTTGATCAGCCAATAGTTGCTCTTGATCAGCCACTTGCTGCTTAAGAGCAACTACCTCGGAATTTGGGACTCCTTGAGACTGTGCACCATACGCGCTCCTTTGAATCCCATATCCCTTCAAGTAGCCCGATCTCTTCCCAAGCACCTCAACGGAAATTTGTTCCTCTGATAGACGATTTGCGACATCGGGTTGTTTCTGCTCATCAATCATTTTAACAATCTCATCCTACATCAATAACATGTATAGGAAACAGGACATGTAAGAACAAGATAAACAAAACTGGGCATAGACAAGGGAATCAGCATGGAAGTAACACATCAGGATAGCAATAGCAGTAACAAATCATTTTGATCAGTAGCAACTGTGTCGAGAAACAGTAGCATGCATAGACAGAAGTAGCATAGATAGGTGCAGCAACATTTGATCAAAAGCCAAGGAAACAACAGCATACCAATAATCACTCTACAATCCTTAACAGCATAGAAGTGCCCAGATGGAAAATGCAAGTCACAACAGTAGCAAAAAGATCAAACCAATGCAAACAACTCACAAATGCAAACAACTCCAGCAAATAGATAGCACCAAGAGAGTGTAGACACCCCAATTTTGAACCCGAGATGCGCTCAAGCATTCCCGATGACGAAACGGACCAATCATGACTACCTGGAACTTGTGAGAACGACTTGAATTTGATCAAAATCAACCAAGCACCACCCCAAACAATCAAAATATTCCAAACCAACCCAAGCACTGTTGAACCAAGCCAAGCCAACAAATTGCCATCCATAGCCTTGAGCGCTCAATCCCTTGGCTTTAAGCGCTCAATCCTGGGAAAACACCTTGAGCGCTCAAGCCCATGGCTTTGAGCGCTCAACTCTGATCCAGTCAGCAACTTGCAGAGTATCTAATCATGAGATTTTCTGCATGGGAGCGTCTGGGGATGATCTTATACGATCTCTATACGTACAATACACTCTACTACACCCTAAATCTACTCCTAAATCTACCCCTACCCCTTTTCAAATACAAACCCACTCTTTCTCTCTCTTCTCTTCCCTCCCACTCACTCTATAAAAACCACCAGGCACCCCTGGTTTTGGGGTTACCAACTCTCACACTCCAGCATTCCCAATTTTCTGCAGAAAATCGATCATCTCTCTCTCTCTCTACAAAACCACTCTTTCACCATCAAAACCACTTACAAAACCACTCTTCAAACCCAGAAATTCAGCTCTTGATCATCAACCAACCACATACATTGCCTAATTCATCCAGAATACAAACCAAAACATCTACAATCTTCCATCCTCAAGCCCAAAAATCAAGTCCAAGTCACAATCACTCCAAAAGGTAGTTAAACATGTGAAATGCTCACTGTTTTGATCCTTCTGAGGAAGGCCAGTGAGTTCAAGCAAGTCCATTATACTTGCATTGAACCCACAAAGGTCTAAGAGTTGTTTAAAAGTAGTTTTCAAACCTGCAGTTACAACGAGGGTTGAGCGCTCAAGCCTCAGGCCTTGAGCGCTCAAGCCCAGTTCTGAACAAATTCCTGTTTTAATGATTTTCGTGCCTTCTTTTAGTTTCAGTCATCATCTAATGGTTACCAATGTTCATGAATTTCTCCAAACAGCTTATTTGTGTCATAAAATCATATGCATGAGCATTGGTTAACTATTTTGGATGATCAAAAATCAAAATCTTTGCAAAGTTTCATTTTTGAATGCAAAACAGTGACTGGATCATCCTTCAATTACTTTTGTTTAAATAAGTTTAAGGTCCTGAGAATCATTAAAAATCCATTTTCAAGCCAAAAACCAGGAAGCTAGATTATGGCTTGAGCGCTCAAGGAAATGCACTTGAGCGCTCAAGCTGTTCTTGAGCAGTTTGCTAATTGCTGGTTATTTCAATGATGGACCTTGGTTTAGCCTATTTCTGATGTGTGTGATTTGTTATCACTGTGTCCAGAATCTGGATCTCTCACTCATTTCTCTATTTTCAAACATTTCTTCGTTAATTTGTGGCGATTATACTCTTTTTGTCATTCTTTAAGAGATCAATCAGTATGTTCTTATTTGTTTCTTATAGAAAAGTGTTTGATAAACGTTTGATCTCATAAAGAAGCTGTAAAAAGGTATAATTTCGCAGAGGCCAGGAACTGGTTTGAGCGCTCAATCTATGAGCCTTGAGCGCTCAAACTGGTTTGAAGAGGTTGAGCGCTCAAGCCTTTGTCTTTGAGCGCTCAATCCCTATTCTGGGATCCAGTTTGTGAAACAGTTTAATTGGGCCTCATGTTTGTAATTTATGGGATTGTTGTATAGTTTCTGTAATTTCTCATTTCTTGTAAATATTTATAATAATTTTACTTGTTATCATCATCATCATTCATATAAATCATCAAGCACAAGCATCCACTTTAAATATGCATTTTTATGTTTTTATTGTTTATGTGATCCCCATTCCCGACTTCCCTATTTTTGTGAACAAATTGAATTTCAAATATTTCTAAAATCCCACAAAATATCGAGTACAGACCGGTTCACGGACCGGGCGAGAGGGGTGCCGTAAAACCCTTCCCCTCTCGTAACCAAACCCCCGAATCCGAGAAATCTTTGGTTTCATCAAGACCAGTAAAATCTTTTTCAAATGGGCAACGAGTCATGTTTTTATCAGGTTTCTCGGGTTCGGACCTAAAATCCGGGTGGCGACTCAAACAATCACAATCTTTTTTTTTTTGAAACGCGAACCGCATCGAACTCTGGTGGGCCGTCCACAGAGAGCAAATAGATAGCAAATAGATAGCACCAAGAGACACAGAGGCTACAGTTCCTATTCTGCCTCTCGAAGAGTATCCAAATTATTGCTTCCAATATGGAAGAAAACTCAGAGGCTGCCAGCGCAAATCGTAACCCTAAGCGCTACGGTAGATAACATTATTAGACAGAAAAAGAGACATTTTCACTAACTCTTGAAAATAAAAATGAGTGAAATTTCACTACCACTTGATATTTCACTAACTATGGCTTAGACCTGCTAGTTGGACCAGACTCTGACTGCCCTCAATCCAAGTTCAAGAAAAATAGAGTAGACCATATTCGGTTGAAAGTACTGAATACAAAAAAAGATATGTCTGTGGACAATTGGAAAAAGTGCGAAATGAAATATTGGGCGCTCGCAAAAAAATTAGCCTTCGCCGATGCATTTCGCGTCGCTGAATGTGTACATTTTTGCCGAAGTAATTTTCTCATCGCCGAAAGTGCAATTCTTTGTCGCCAAAAGTGGCCCATCAGTCAAACAAATTGCGTCGTCAGAGACAAGGTATTGCCGATGCACTTTGGAAAAGTGCATCACCAAATACATACCCAACGGCGATGTGTTAATGTTCCATCGCTATTCAGGTCGCCAATACTCCATTTTCTTGTAGTGAATTAAGGGGGAGTCAAGTGGATCGCATCAAGGGGGAGCGAGGCCCAATGGTTCACACATGGGGGAGAGATTGTCATGAACATGTGTGAAGGATTAGTCCAACATATCATAAATAGAGAAATGGTTGGACCTTAATATACAATTGGGTGACTCAACACTTACAAAATCTTAGCCTTTTAAGTGGTTATGAGTCATTAATGTATATTGAGTCAAGGTGAGGTGGTGTGAACTCCATGGACACTTGCAAATGGATTGGGCATATGCGCACATTGGAAGAACCTCAGGCGGATCAGACTCTCCAACACCACCCCTTTCTTGATATATGCACCATTTTTTTTCCTTTTAGTTAAAATTTTGAGGATAAAATTTTCACTAAAAGACAAAAAAAAAGTTGCAAATATAAAAAAGGAGGGTTGAAAATCATTTCACTACATAAAAAGTGAAAAATTAAACTTAAAACCCACTTGACGCGAAACTAACAAATTCTATAACAATTTAAAACTCCCCTTGGTTGGACACACCTGTTGCAAACGAAAACAAGCCAAATAATAAAAAAAGGGTCATGCTATTGTGTCCCCAATGGCACACAATAAGCATACACAAAAACACACATTTCAGTGCACCTTTTACACTTTTCAATACTTCTATACCTTCTTTTATACACTTCTCACACATCAACACGCTTTTTCAACCTTACCATAAGCCCACCAGGCATATGTGAACATTTTCCATAATAAAAAGGCCAACTTTAAGACGTCCAAATCACAAACAAGGGACTGTACTGGAGTATTGGAACAATAATTTTGTATGCCCCGAAAAATACCATGAAAGTGAAATTAGTAGTTCATATTCACCTGGAGGTGAATCTAAACCACTGAGGGTGAATATAAACCACTGATTTCACTTTTGGGATAGTTTTCGAGGTATCTAGCATTGCTCTGTGCTAGTCAGGCCATCCGTAGTGGTGGAGTTAAATTTGTGTTGTTATATGACACAAAAGTGTAAAAAATGGGTCCCATTTATGTGTTGTTATGTGTTGTTATGACAAAATGTGTTGTTAAGTTAAAAAGTGTTGTAGTGGTGTTGTTAAAATGTTGTTAAAGTGTAAAAAATACTACCTTTTTCTCTTTCCCTTTTCCCCCGTGTCAGCCCACCCACTCCCTTATCTCTCTCTCTTTCTCTTCCTGCGCTGAGGTGTCAGCCCACCCACTCCCTTCTTTCTCTCTTCCTGCGCTGAGGTTTCACACTTTTTCAACAAGCCCCCACTTGACTCACACTACTGTTGGTGTGACAGTTAATACCTGGTGTAACTATTTTTAACCTCTGACACAAGTTAACTACACCTTAGCTACACCACTATATACCGAAAACAAAAATTTTTGTTGCTAACTGTTAGTTTCTTACACTAATCTACCATTTAACTCCACCACTACGGATGGCCTCACAACATTGGACAGATACCTGATGCAACCCAGGCTCCACTGACTCAAACAAGAAGCTAGGAGCATCTCTTTCATCTCCCTTCACCAAACAACGGTATGCCGCCTCTGGCGTCAGGTGACCACCAGAAGAGATGCTCCGGGACTTAATAGCTTCCCGGAACTTGCTCCATTCGTCCCCTGCACCAACAAGAATCACACCTCCAATTAATGAGCATTATTGCAGGCAATAAATAAATAAGAATAAACTGGTGAAAATAGGCTTTGCATGCACCTGATGACGAGTGAGTTCCTGAGCATCTGAGCGGACGGTCGAAGTAGGGTGGAAGAGGGTGAGAGACGAGGTTGTTGGCGCGTAAGTACTGGAGGGCTGGAGGCCGATGGAAATTGGACGGCACGTAAACAGGCCCAAGGCACCCATTTGAGATATACGAAAAATCCTGATCAGAAAACAAAGTCGTACGAGTGATTACTTGCAATCTAGTATTTAATTACGAGGTCAATCCAAATTTCCTTCTGATTCGGTTGTCTACTACTCCTAATAAAGTAGGGAATCATTCAAAACTCAAAACTATCATTGTGGAGTATGTTTTGCTAGGGTTGATGACAGAGTTTGATCATGTCAAAACAAAAAAATAAAACAAACAATGATGACGTAAACTCTGTTTCTTACACACGGCCTATTTTTTAACGTTCTCAGGCCTTTGAGCCTAAAGCGAGAGAGAGATGACAGAGTTTGATCATGTCGAAACAAAAAAATAAAACAAACAATGATGACGTGAACTCTGTTTCTTACACACTGCCATTCTTTAACGTTGTCGGGCCTTTGAGCCTAAAGCCAGAGAGAGAGACGACATACCTGATCGACAAAGTCGATAGCTTTCAGCAGCAGTAGCGTGATAGATTAGGGTTCGAGATGGGAGGAGCTATGTCTATGGAACAATGATAGGTACACACCCTCTCAACCACTCCCCACCACACCCTCTCTCACATGTGTGGTGGGGCCCACTGGGACCCACCGGGTGAGCCCCACCACACATGTGAGAGAGGGTGTGGTGGGGAGTGGTTGAGAGGGTGTGTATCTATCATTTTTGCTATGTTTATATATGCCAAATTATGCCGACACGAGGGGAGCTGTGTATATATATGCCAAATTACAGTTTTTACCCTAAGTTTTGATTAATTATAAATTTACACCTAAAAGTTAAACAAATTTACGGTTTTTTGCGTCTTTTAAATTCGAACTACTTTTCTCCACTCTATACAAACAAACACTATTAGGTGAACTTACATGAGGTCTCATGGGTAGGGATGGCAATTCAACCCGCCCTACCCCGTCCCGATACGGTAGGATTTTTTACATTTTTGGGGTAACGGGTAGGGACAGGGGGGCCCCGTTCGGTTTGGTTTTTCTAAAACGAGTTTTGGGCTAAAAAGTCCAAAATTTGTGTTTGGTCCAATGTTCAAAAAATAAGTTATGAGATCAAATTATGGAATCATTTCTCAGCTATCCACTTGTTCTCCCTTCAACCTTTGCAGAGATCCATCCAATATTTCGGTTATCAATGGATATCACGAAAAAGACCTCTCTCTCTCTCTAAAAATTTTCTGCTCTCGCCTCTCTCTAAAACCCTTTAAGCACAGATCTAGGCTCCTTTTTCGATTGCTTGGAGTTCGATTTACTCTGGCGAGTTTATCCGCCGATTGAAGTCTTGTTTGCTTCCATTTCGAGTTTCTTCGAGTTCTTCTATGATTAGGCCGCGGCGGCGGTCTGTTCTGGGTTTCTTTTAATGGCCCTCTTTTTCAACCTAAAGCAACCTGGAACGTTGTCTAAATTTTCAGATCTGGAAATGTTGGTGAGGAGTCCTGACCTTTGAACCCAGGAAACTCCATGATTGTTGATTTAGTACAACCCAGGAAACCCCATGATTGTTCCACGAAAACCCAGAGTTGGGTTTTAGCCGTCCATGGTGCGATGCAAATTGAAATTCTGGGTTTTGGAAATCGATTTTGTCCAGATCATGAACAGCCCGATTTGAGAAGCTTGGAAGAACCTCCTCTACAAATGGCGAGTGAAACCATCCTTGGCCAGTACCGTGACTCTCTATGTTTGTTTGTGTCCTTTGATCTTGAAGCTTGAAGTTCCCAATATGTCGTGAATGTAACCCAGATTTTGAGTTTGCTGTGAATCTGACCCAGACTGTAGATCCCCTTTTTTAATCGTTTTCCAATCTACCGATCCCCTTTTCGGATGACACAAAATCGGATAGAAATATGTGGTGTATTGGTTGTTAATTGATCACAACGAACAGAAATTTAGAAATTCATTTTGAAAGCATTTTTCAAAATAGTGAAACGAACATGAATTTTGAGAAGTGTTCAAAACTGCGTTTTTGAGAAATTTTCAGAATTATTGTCCAAAACAAGCAAACGAACGGAGCCGGGGTGATTTTGAAAAACCCGTCAGGGTTAGGGTAGGGGCAGGGGTATGGTCACCCCGCCCCGATATTACCCGCCCCGACATACGTATCTATGTATAACTATATTTATATACTCTTATATGTATATAGTATAAAATTATATTTTCTCACTTATATGCATTAAATTTTATTTTTATTCTTATAATTTTACTTTTACAACTAAAATACAACATTATGAGGTTTGGCCTAAAAAGCCAACTTAACTTTTTGTTTTGTCTTTATTTGATTTTTTTTTGCGTTTGTTAGTTTTGCATCGATTTTTTGAGTATTATTGGTTCGTCTCGGCGAGAGGAATACAACAAGGTAAAAGATTATGACTAGAACTTTCAATTTTTTGAATAAGATTGAAAAAAGTGTAAAAAGTTGACTTTTTAGCTTATTTTTTTCTTTATTCAAAAAAATTTATGATTAGATCATAATTTTTTACTTTTTTTATTCCTCTCGCCGAGACGAACCAATAATACACAAAAAAATTGATGAAAAACTAAAAAACACGAAACAAAATCAAATAAAAATGAAAAAATAAGTCAGCTAACTTTTTAGGCCAAACCTAAATAGTAGATTTTGGTTAAGTTGTAAATGTTATTTTGTTAACTTTTATCATTTGTACTCACTAATTGGAGTTTAAAATATACTTAACTAATAATATGTGAAAAAAATAGGGGCGGGGCGGGTAAACCCGATACCCGATAGGGGCGGGGGTGGGGGTACCCATAAATTATCCGGTCGAGTTAGGGGTGGGTTAGGGAATTTTAGGGTCGGGGCGGGGATCATCAAAACCCGCCCCAACCCGTCCCGTTGCCATCCCTACTCATGGGGGAGAATTACATCAATATTCTTCGATATTTCAATTATACCCAATAAATTTATGATCGCATTCCGATAAAATTACTTTGAATTCCCTTTGTACAAATATTTGTCAATACACTTCCAGTCTGGGCGACTGGATTTTTGTAAAATCCGGACCTCTAATCTTGGCCGTGGGATCTCATCCAACGGCTGTGGGAAGAAATGCAACTCGCGGGTCATGAGTCGGGTAAAATTCAAGTTCGCGGGTTATAACCTGGGTCAAATCCTCACACGGGTCACACTCCTCCCTCATTTCACGTTTACAACACAGAGATTAGAGAGAGAAGACGATTCGCGAGAGACAGACGAAGAAGACAAAGTCCAGACCTCGATCTCTCCATCTACAGGTCTCTCTCTCCCTCTCTCCATCTCTATCTCTCTCTCTCTCTCTCTCTCACTCTGTCTCTGTATCTCAAAAACCCTAGTTTTTCAAAAACCTAGATCTACTCATATGAACGAGATAGAGAAGGAGAGGGAGAGAGAGAGAAGAGACCCGGGTTTTTGAAAAACTAGGGTTTTCGAGATACAAAGACAGAGTGAGAGAGAGATCTAGGTTTTTGAAAAACTTGGGTTTTCGTACGAGTAGATCAAGGTTTTTGAAAAACTAGGGTTTTCGAGATACAGAGAGAGAGAGAGAGAGAGAGAGAGAGAGAGAGGTAGGGGAGAGAGAGAGAGAGAGAGGAGAGACCTGGAGATGGAGAGATCGAGGTCTGGACTTCGTTTTCTTCGTCTGTCTCTCGTGAATCGCCTTCCCTCTCTACTCTCTGTGTTGCAAACGTGAAATGAGGGAGGAGTGTGACCCGTGTGAGGATTTGACCCGGGTTATAACCCGCGAACTTGAATTTTACCCGACTCATGACCCGCGAGTTGCATTTCTTTCCACAGCCGTTGGATGAGATCAAAAGGCCAAGATTAGAGGTCCGGATTTTACAAAAATCCAGTCACCCGGACTGGAGGTGTATTGTGTGTATATATATATTTTGTCATTCGTTAATCTTAATTTACCAAGTCCTAGGGGACTTGGGGAGGGGGTGGGTGCTTACAGGAATCAAACCCTTCTCTATTAGTCATAACATGAAGTTACACTTATAGTTACCAATATTTATTTTACCAGCCAAAAAAATGTAGTATTATTTTAAGAAATTGTAAACGCATCGGTTAGGTACTCAATTGTGTCCCTACTAAATAAATTTGGGAAAATTGCGGTAAAATGGTGGTAGGGGCAAATATTTGTCATTTCATGGACCACTTTTAATTTTAGAAATTGCTCCCAACATGAAACGCACTATTTTAATTGCACATACATGGTACCCATAATAATGTTAACCGAAATACCCCCTTGATCTGGGATTTCGAGTGCCATGAATTTGTTGAGGAGTGTAACTGTTGCCAACGTAGAGTGCAACAAAAGTGGATGAAGGGGGCAATGGTGAGAAAATCTTCCCAGTGTGACTTGAACACACACCCTTCTTGAATTTGGATAAAGGAGATGTGATTTTCACTTGAGTAAAAAATGTGGAACATGGGTGCAAAGCAGTTGTTGAGGTGCAACAGTCCTCCATTAAAGATTAGCTCCCAAAATCTGGGCATCCCAAAATCTCACTCCATTTTTCATAAGAATACTTCAAATTTGTTTCGTATATATATATATATATATACGTGGTCTATATATATATCAGGGCACTTCTAGTCCGGACCTCGGTGATCCAAATATTTTTTTGACGATCCGATCCGTCCAATGTGTTCAGAAGGTGTTTTCAAGGGTCCACGCGTGAAATCTTCAAAAAACAATACCGGGAAGGGCTTGATCCAAGCAGTTTTCGCAAAAAATATATATATACAGTTTTTGCGAAAACTGCTTGGATCAAGCCCTTCCCGGTATTTGTTTTTGAAGATTTCCCGTGTCGACCCTTAAAAACACCTTTTGAACATATTGGACGGCTCGGATTTTCCAAAAATAATTTGCAACACAAAAAAAATCATTTTTTCCTTATTTACGGGAGGTGTGGACTAGAAAATCCGGCTATATATATATATATACAAAAAACTTCCAATCCAAACTCCCGGATTTTAAAACGTCCGGACCTCCACCTTCCGTTTTTGTGAAAAACTGCCCCGATCAAGCCCTTCCGGGTATTTTTTTTTGCCAAATCTTCGCGTTGGACCTTAAAAACAAGTTTTAAACACATCTAACAGTTCGGATTTTCAAAAAAAAATTGGGAAGGTGGAGGTCCGGACGTTAGGTCCGTAAATAGTGGTTTGGATAGGAAGGGGTTCTTATATATATATATATATATATATATATTTACATTTTTTGCGAAAACTGCTTGAATCAAGCCCTTCCCGGTATTTTTTTTTGAAGATTTCCCGCGTGGACCCTTGAAAACACCTTCTGAACACATTGGACGGATTGGATTTTCCAAAAATAATTTGCAACACCTCATGTTCCAAAAACCCATTTTTTTTCTTATTTCCGGGAGGTGTGGATAAGAAGATTTCCGTATATATATACACAATAAGCTTCTCATAAGGGTCCCTTATGGGAGCCTTATGTGCGCTCCTCTCATCCAACGGCTCAGATTTTAAAGAGCAATTCGCGGATCCCAGACCCGGGTCGGACCCCATCTCGCGGGTCAAAACGCTATTAGGGTCACCATCCAACCAATCGGGTCATCATTTCCCCAAACCAAATTCAGATAACCACGCTCTGGAGAAGAAGGCGATCTCGATCTCGATCGAGAACCCAGACCACCACGCCGCTCAGGTCGGTCTCTCTCTCTCTCTCTCTCTCTCTCTCTCTCTCTCTCTCTCTCTCTCTCTCTCTCGTTTACTCTGTCTTCCTCGTTTTCTCTCTCTGTGTGTTTCGATTTCTAGGGTTTCGAAATGGGTAGATTAATAAGCTTCATTGTTTCGATTCTGAGGTGTTCTTACCTTATTAGTGTTTAGGGTTTCGATTTCAAAAATACCTCTGCGTGTGTGCGCATGTGTTTTCAGATTTTAAAGAGCAATTCGCGGATCCCAGACCCGGGTCGGACCCCATCTCGCGGGTCAAAACGCTATTAGGGTCACCATCCAACCAATCGGGTCATCATTTCCCCAAACCAAATTCAGAGAACCACGCTCTGGAGAAGAAGGCGATCTCGATCTCGATCGAGAACCCAAACCACCACGCCGCTCAGGTCGGTCGCTCTCTCTCTCTCTCTCTCTCTCTCTCTCTCTCTCGTTTTCTCTCTCTGTGTGTTTCGATTTCTAGGGTTTCGAAATGGGTAGATTAATTAGCTTCATTGTTTCGATTCTGAGGTGTTCTTACCTTATTAGTGTTTAGGGTTTCGATTTCAGAAATACCTCTGCGTGTGTGCGCATGTGTTTGAAAAAGTAGGGTTTGTGTTTCTGGGATTCAGCGAAAGATTTCAAAATTTTGGTTCAAGAATATAGACTAATTTCCAACTCTTTCTATTGGTAGCACCAGGAGATCTCTAAGCATTTCAATTTGAGTGATGAACCACAACCTTATCAAACGAGCCGAGTCAAGCCTTAACAAGTCGAGCTACAAGCTATTTACAGCCCTGAGCTTATTATTGTTGAAGGTCTATTCTTTTCTTCCCCATTTTCTTACGTGTTAGTATGAACGGGCATACTAACACCACACAGGGTTCTTTTCAAAAGATGAAAAACTGAAGTGGTACCCCGCGTAATGAGCCTATCAACCGTTTATGGCCTGGGTAAAATTTTTTGCTACCAATCGTACATGGTGAAGTATCATTATTTCTTTTGATAGAATATGCAGAGTTTACCCGTGTATACTTCCATAGTTTCTTATTTTCTGGCAGAACTTAAATTATAGGCCTTACACGTACATGTCTGAAATCTTTTATCCAACTTACGTACATCTCTACTATTCCCCTTCCCAATTTGTCATGTGTTAGACGGGCTCTAATATTGGCATTATTTCCCGTTACAGTATTTGGGTTTTTACTAGCACAGAAAATGTATACAAAAACTGCAACATACATGTTCCGGACGAGGGCAAAGTAGTAGCAGAAAAGGCTATGCTATGAATCTCTAATTCAGGTATTAGTCGGCTTGAGCGTAGGTTGGCTCCATGTAGATCATGGGCCTGGAAACTTATGAAAGCCTAAGCACAGTCTGATCCAAAATGCTTAAGCCTACATTAATAGTGGAGTAATAGATTACATGGTTCCTTCTATATACTCAGATCACTCATGTAGAGTTTCAACGTAGGACGGGTATCACGGACGGTGTCAAATTACCTATGAATTCAAATCATGTAACAGGAAAAGGTGCCAGATTGCATATAATTAGTTCATACCATATTTCAAAGAGCATCAGGTGCCCAACTACAAATGTCAAATGAGTTCAAATCACAAACAGCTTATATATACACCAAGGCACATTATGACTTGTGGCAATCTTCTGGAACCTATGAAGTTAATTTTTTGCTGTGGAGAGTAATTTTATAATTCATTGAACGCGATGGTGAGTACAAGGGCAATTTGCTTGCAATCCACCACATCGCTCTGCCCCAATATAACTTGTAAACTTTGATTGCTTTATCTTTGCTTATGTGAATCTAAGGTTTTTTTGATTGTGGCAGTTTATAATCTTGGCAGACCAAAAAAAACAATCATGTCTTGTTCAAGCAACGGAGGTAGCACTCCAAATGAGTACCTTAGATTTCGAAACAAGACTTGTTGGTGTGGCATGAGAGCTGTTGTGAGGATCTCATAATCAGACCGTAATCCGGGAAGGCTCTACTATGGGTGTCCAAAAGAGATGAAAGATGAAGGAAAATGCAACTATTGGAAGTGGTGCAATCCAATTGGGTATCATCCAGCAAGTGACGAGGGTCTGAATGAGGTCAATTTGAAGAAGATCGATGAACGTGTTCAAGCCATGCAAGTCGTAGTGGAGAGTTTGAAATATAGATTGAATGTACTCATGTTTTTCATTGCTCTAGCTTTGTTAGTTATACTTGTTAAGCGACTGTAATCTATACTAGTATTAGTAGTGTATTATCGTCCCTTTTGTGAAAGATGAACAAGTCTCTTATTTCCCTTTTGCAAGTGACTGTAATGTTTGCTTGGTAGTTAATGGGTTCCTATTTCCTATTGGCTATGTGTAGTTGTATCTTCTTGAAAGCAATGAAAGTGCAAGTGACTGTAATGTAGTTGCATCTTATTTCCCTTTTGCAAGTTACTGTAATGTTTGCTTGGTAGAAAATGTACTTTTTGTGTGGCTGGCTTCAAGTAGACAAGTTTACTACTTTTCTGCTGCTTTTCTGGGAATTACTTACTGTTTTTCACTTTTTTCAACAAAAATAACCTGTAAACCAGAAATAACCTGTAATAGATTACAAACTATTTTCCTAAACTACAACAGAAATAACCTGTAAACCAGAAAATTTTCACTCTGGATGTGTTTTACCTTCACGACAAAAACACTTTAACACATCTCCATGAACCTTCCATACATTGATATTAAAGAAACTAATACCCATTAGAGTCGACCTTCAAAAACACTTTGGTTCTACAACTATCCAAATTAATACAACATAGCAGTATCCAAATTCAAAGCACAGCGTACATAATACAACCAACATAGCACCACATAATCTAAAAAGCAACATTTGCTTCTACAAGTCTCCAATTACAGTCACCACATATCTTCGTCCAAGTCCAAGTTCACCCTTCAATTTCTGCAAGCAAAAGTCCCCAACATAGCAATATAGTTAGAAACAAAAAAATAACATTTAAGCTACATTATGAATTACATAAATTTCACTTACATTCCGAGTCATATTCCATATCTTCGTCCTCCTCGTCATCGTCATCATTCAAAATAGCATCTCTGGAAGACCTACAAAAAATATGACAATCAAATTTACAAAATTTGAGCATATATGGAATATACAAGCATGTTTAGATGCAAAAACCTACATTCCAAGAAGTACTGGGCAATTCCTTTTGTCATGTGTCGCCAATTTCCCACAACCATTGCATCACCTAAGCTTCTTCATCACCTTCTCTTTTCCTCCCTTCAGCCGTTTACCACAACCCTTTGACCTAACTTTTTCTAGTTCTTTGAGCATAGGTTCCTTTCCACGAGAAATAGGCTTTTGGATACTACTCTCTTCGCGAATACTCAAGTCATTCATGTTGGATGCAAGCCGCTTTTCAGTTGACAGCAAATATTCTTCAAAATCTACAGTCTCTTTTTCACTTAACAAACATGCATCAATAACTCTGCTAGCTAGTCGAAAAAGCCTATTCCTCTTAAGCAACATAGGAGTGTCACATATTTCAGAAAGGCTCCCATCATCCATAACTCTGCTAGCTTTTGCTGATTTACTCCACCTCCGCAATATGTATTGTTCAGGTATTTGCTTAATTTGCTTTTTAGTGAAGTAAGCCAAGATGTGCCGACATGGAATTCCGTCGGACTCAAACTTCTTACAGCTGCATTTAACAAAGTCTGATGACTTGTCCAACACAAGCTCACGACCCTTCGAATCAGGCAGACTTGACCTCGTAACATTGTAATTAGCCCGCATTTCATCTTTAAATGTATTCTTTACGCCATACACCCCACTATCCAATAGTTCCTGTTGGAACTTGTAAAAAACACTCTGTGTGTACACTTCACGCATTGTCGACTCCATGAGTGTTTTTGTAACGAGGAGTGGCTTCTCATTCACATCTTTATGGTCTGAATCTAATTCATTGTGCCTTATATGTGAAAGTGCCCTACCAAACCTCGTCACAAAATCCATCAGAGAATTTTTTTTAGACACATACCGCTTGAAGAATGCATGACAGCCTTCAGCCCTTTGACTACTAGTCATGTGCGCAGAAAATATGTGTCTCGTATATGCTGGAACCCATCTCTCACGAATTTGATACAAACCATCTAACCATTCGTTGGTCGACAAATTAGCTTTTGCTACAAGCTCTAACCACATTTTTTCAAACTCTTCAGGGGTCTCGGAGTTCCATATGCAGTTACGGAACTCATCATAATATTGTTTATAGCATATAGCACTTATTTTTTCGGAAATTTTCATAACAATATGCCAAATGCAATACCTGTGGACCGTATCTGGAAGGAAACTAGCGATTGCTTTTGTCCTTGCCGGATCTTGATCAGTTATGATCATTTTCGGCGCCCCAGCCGGCATTGCTTCCAACCATGCATTGAAAAGCCATTGAAAAGCATCAGCTTTTTCGCCACTTAAGAAACCACACCCGAAAATTGTCGTTTGCCCGTGGTGATTAACCCCTATGATAGGTGAGAAGATCAATGAATATTTGTTTGTTTGATAAGTTGTATCAAACACCACCACGTCCCCAAAGTATTGGTATGACTTTCTCATGGTTGCATCGGCCCAAAAACAATGATACAAACTCCCGTCATTATTCTGGCAAGGCTGAGAACATAAAATTGGGATTTTTTTTCTTGTTGGGCCTCAAAATACTCAACCAACAAACTAGCGTCATGTCCGTCTACCATTTTCCTCTTATCTCTTTGAGCATTATATAGATCTTGTTGAGAACATCCAACATTTTGAAGACCTCCAGCTTGCATCTCCAAAATACTCATTTGTTGGTGGGTCGGCACATTTGCATCGGCAAGTTGGTCTGTCAAAGCTCTTTGGGCAGCTGACAATTTACGATGAGATCGTAATAAATGAACCTTCTTTGGTGTGGCAAGCGTGTGGTTGTGACTGGCAACAAATTGCGTGACAGCAAATCCCTCACCCCGTTTCACAACAGTCAATTTTGCGCCACAATTCTCTCTAGTTAACCCCCGTTTTCGTACAGTGTTTTCAGTAACATTTTGCGTATACTTTTTCGCCCTCACCCCTTCTTTGTGGCAAACGAATTCTTTCCTAATAGTTAGACCGCCCTTCTTCAACTTGCTTGAATGGATTCGAACCCCAAATCTAGCTTCTCTAGCATAATCATTGTAAAAGCTGTGAGCGTCTTCCAAACTAGCAAACTCTTGTTCAATCTTTGGTGTCAACTCGTTATTCACTTGAGGGGTGTAAAGTGCTTCAGAAGAAGCTCCAGATGATGCACAGGGTTCTAATGGAGACAGTGGGTAGAGTACATCTCGCAAAGACTGCATTCTGAAGACAAAAAAGATAGAAAAACATCAATAAGACAGGTACAAAATTGGGTTCAAGTTGGGGATATCCTAGCAATTAATATGAACCAAAACATTTCTATGTATGTCAAACTGTCAACTAACAATTCAACGAGAATATATAGATTTGAGCAGCAAATATCAAGCATCAATGGAAATCAACAGAATCCAGTATCTAAGCAATATAGGTCAACTAAGAAATCTAAAATAATTACCAGTTGTGTTTCACAAATCACATTGCAACCACATTTAGGTCAAGTATCAATCAGGTACAATTAATTGGCACTGGTAAACTATGGCAGCAACCAGCAACAATTAAAATGACACTGGTAAACTAAGGTATAATTAAAACTAAGGCAAGCAAGAACCAACAAATCACATGAGGAGTTACATATTCATACGATGGAATGGAGCCAAACTTGAAGCTAGAAATAGGAATGATAATGAGAGAGATTGAACCTTGGTTCATCCATCTTCTTATTGTAAATCAAAGGGTCTTTGTAAACCACGACCAAAGTCAAAACAAAGAATCCACTTCAATACACCATCAGAGACTAATAGCAGCAACGCCTGATCTTCTGTGGGTAAGCTTATTTCTCTGAAATGGAAATCGAAATGTCACTTCAGCGTACATAACAAAAACGCAGAGGTATTTCTGAAATCGAAACCCTAAACACTAATAAGGTAAGAACACCTCAGAATCGAAACAATGAAGCTTATTAATCTACCCATTTCGAAACCCTAGAAATCGAAACACACACAGAGAGAAAACGAGGAAGACAGAGTAAACGAGAGAGAGAGAGAGAGAGAGAGAGAGAGAGAGAGCGACCGACCTGAGCGGCGTGGTGGTCTGGGTTCTCGATCGAGATCGAGATCGCCTTCTTCTCCAGAGCGTGGTTCTCTGAATTTGGTTTGGGGAAATGATGACCCGATTGGTTGGATGGTGACCCTAATAGCGTTTTGACCCGCGAGATGGGGTCCGACCCGGGTCTGGGATCCGCGAATTGCTCTTTAAAATCTGAGCCGTTGGATCTCATCCAACGGCTGAAACATGAGGTGCGCACATAAGGCTCCCATAAGGGACCCTTATGAGAAGCTTATTGTATATATTTATATAACAAAACAATGATTCTTTTCATTAAAATATTAATCTCCTAGCAAATTTCCACCCTTCATTCTACACAATCCAATGGTCCAAAAATATACCTCTCACAAACTAACTTTTGAGTGGCACTCCTGTAAATAACTCTCATGTTTAAGGGGTTGAAGTCCAATTGAAGGGTTGTCATTGATAAAAAAAAATAAAAATTCAGTGCAAATTTTGAATCCAAAATCTGGGATTATCTGGGCCCTGTTCGTTTTCCAGTTTAGTTTTAGTTTTAGTTTTGATGACATCATCATTTTCCTCATTTCTCTCTCTATCTCTCTCCACTCATTACACCCTATAACATCATCAAAACTAAATTAAACTATTTAACCAAACACAACCAACTAAATTAAACTATCTAACCAACCACATCCCAGATCTCTCCCTTCTTTGCCCAAATGAGCAGACCACCGACCTAACTTACAGTGAAAAATCAGCCGCAGTATTGCTGGGCTTCGAGACACATCAACCGCGAGCACATCTCTCTCTCTCTCTCTCTCCGTCTTCGAGACACATCAACCGCGAGCACAATATTGCTGGGCTTCCGTGCATTTGGTATGTAGATCTGGAAATAACAAGGGTATTTGGTATTTCTGTGCATTTACTTCGGATATTTCTAACATGATTTTCTGGGTTTCTAACACGATTAGGGGTAAAAACGCATTCTTAATTTGGGTTTCTAACATGATTTTTTGATCTTCATAAATGGAATCCATGTTTTTATTTTGGGTTAAACTTTGCAAGTATAGCCGGTTTTTGGTTTCTCTATGGGTTATGGGCAGCTAGGTTGCACAATATTGCTAGGCTTTTTTATTGCATTCAAGGTGTTTGTAAAAATGCATGATACAAATGACACAAGAATTTTTTTTTTTCCTGGGTTTCTAACACGATTAGGGGTAAAAACGCATTCTTAATTTGGGTTTCTAACATGATTTTTTGATCTTCATAAATGGAATCCATGTTTTTATTTTGGGTTAAACTTTGCAAGTATAGCCGGTTTTTGGTTTCTCTATGGGTTATGGGCAGCTAGGTCCCACAATATTGCTAGGCTTTTATTGCATTCAAGGTGTTTGTAAAAATGCATGATACAAATGACACAAGAAATTTTTTTTTCTTTTGACTTGGCTTTTTGTTCGGTGTCAAAGGACACAAGAACAAAAAAACAATAAGAATTATGGGCTTCCACAAATTGAAATGATTTGAAGGGGGGAACGTCTGAATTTTCCTCCTCTGTACACTTCCAAGGAAACTCCTGTAAATATGATATGATCGTGCATTTGTTCGGTGTCAAAGGACACAAGAACAAAAAAACAAAAAGAATTATGGGCTTCCACAAATTGAAATGCTTTGAAGGGGGGAACGTCTGAATTTTCCTCCTCTATACACTTCCAAGCAAACCCCTGTAAATATGATGATCGTGCATTTGTTCTTCATGAAAGGATGTAAAAAGAAGAAAATTTTTCTATTGCGTTCCTATCCTACCTATGCATTGGGGTCCAATTAATTCTAGGCAGGTCCAATTAATTCTGTTCTAATAATTCTAGCAAGGGTCAGGTGGCGAGATGGTGAAGTATTTTTCTTTTTATGATTCCATCCAATATCATAAGCCATCAGAAATAGAGAGTTGCCGGCTCACCTGTTATGACACCTCTTAAAAACTTTTAAATATGCAGCACGGTTTCTCAATGTGGCTGTCTTTGTAAGTGTTCTCGCCTGTAACTAGGAATCGACTCCCATTCACTTTTGCCTTTGTAATTGGGTAGTGGGGAATTGGGCCACAGTAAAGTTATTTATTGCTATTTTCTTTGATATTTTTTAAATTGGATTGGATTGGATGGTTAATTTAGATTGGGGTCGAATAAGAAGTCATAGATGATATCTATGTTGGGGTTAGAATAGTTGTACTGTAGTATATGCACTCCAAAATACTTCTTTCATTGAGCACACATTGTTTCCGATACGAAGCATATGCCCTTTGTTTGTTTCCCATATAGTTGTAGATCACCTTTCGCACACTATGTCTCTTTGTTTATTTTTTGTTATTCTTTCGTTTCCATTTCGTTATATGTTCGACTATTGAGTTGTAGAAGGAAAAATGGGACGAAGTTTGTCTATATCTTCCAAATTATTGCACACCACACATCTCAGTTGGTTCATTGTTTAACCTTTTTTTTGTTTCACTTTTCTTTTGTTCTTTCTTTTCTAAACTAAAGCATGAGATCTCAAATATTATTTGTGAGTTAATGTTGCCTTGGTTATGGTTTAAATTGATTATTCTAAACTGCATTCAACAAGAGTCCTAATCTAAATATTCATCAATTTCATAGCCCAGTATCAAGTTGACCTGAAAGCCATTGTGCACCTTTTTGAGCGATTGGTGTCATCTATTCTTTAGTCCTATCAACTGGGCTATGTATATGTGTTGGTAGGTACGAGAATGGACATGTGCTCTATAAATTTTTGGACTATGCTTATCTAATGAACCCAAGCTCTATAAATTCTGATTGTGTTTCGCTTTCCTTCTCTTTTTACTTTTGCACGACCCTCTTCTTTCTCCATGCTTTGTTATATGTGTTTTTACTCTTCATTTTAATTAATTGTGCGACTTCTATTTGATATGGGGGTCTTAGATAGTGTCAAACCATAGTGTTCTTTTCATCTAGCCAAAAGTTTTGACTTCTATTTGGTGGGGAGCATTTTAAAATGGGACAGAGAGAGTGTAGGCGACCACATGGGTTGGATGATGAGAGAAGGATAGGCGGTCACAGGTGTTGAATGATATCAGCCGTTGGATGCACTCACTATTGACCCTCAGATGAAAACAGAAGAAAACAAAAATACTCCTAGGGAGTAGGGATAGGGAGTGCAAAAGATGCTTCTACAATATGTTTCGAGTCGCACTCACTTCTCCTCCCTCACAGCTTCGCCTACTTCTGCCATGGCCGTTCTCACCACCAACTCAACCAAATCAGATCACCACAGGACCATGGCTCGTACGTTACTCTCATTTCTCGTTAATTGGTCACCCCTCCTCTCCGCGCGCGTGGTGATGCAGCTCGCACATGCATCCTGTGGTGCGAGTGATTCAGGAATAATATTCCCTGACCATCCATGTAGTGGAAGGTGGTGCGAGAGAGTATTGTTACCTGTCTGTCAGTGCTATAAAACTTCAATCCCTCTCTCAACCCTCTCATTTCATACCTTAACCCTCCCCTCATTTCATACCTTAACCCTCCCCTCATTTCATTTACACAACCCCTCTCACCCAGCAGAAATCGAATCAAACCACAACGATGGAAACCATTTTCCTCCACCGACTCCCTCTCTTTACTCCGACTCCGACTTTCCCCCGCCATCCCACTCCCGACACCTACGACTCCGTTCTTCTCCTCCCTCTCTCCTGTTACTCTAGTACCCCAGCAGCTCCGACCACGACGCGTTTTATGTTCGTCGTCTGCAGCCCCTTGCGCCGGTGGTGACGGTGACGGTGACTTCGACCGCTTCGCAGAAGCGGCAAAAGATTTCAATCTCTTACAAAATGCGCTTGACCCTAAAAAATGACCAAGGAACCCTTGCATGCAAAACGACCCGAATACCGTTGTCTACAACAATTTCAGCAATATCAACAGTGTAGCAGTGAGATTTTGAAAAGATACGACAGAACGAGTAATAAGATAGTGTGTGTGCGTGTGTTTTTTTTCTTTTTTTTAAGGAAAAAGAAAAGGAGATATATACTAACATTATCGCAATTTTTTTTCGATAGAAGGTACACTTTCATAGAAATCAAACAAGGAGTACAACCAAAAGTCCAAAAACAGGACTATACACACTATAGCTGGTCAACAATAACCAAATAGAAACAGAAACGAAACAACATCCGAAACAAACTATAGCCAATAACAGGCAAAGCAGAAAACAACCAAAGACTGAAAAAACTAGATAGACTAATGGCTAGACTCAAGCAGCCCATGAGGAACATTCCAGATGTTACAAACAACTCTATTATTCTGGCTAGACTTCACATTTTCTGGGTATCATGTCTAGGTTGAACGAAATGGGAGAATTTTCCAACAGCTGTTCAGGGATTCGTCTACTCTTTCCTCCATTTTCCAACAGCTGTTCAGGGATTCGTCTACTCTTTCCTCCATTTTCCAACAGCTGTTCAGGGATTCTTTTGCCGCTTCTGCGAAGCGGTCGAAGTCACCGTCACCGTCACCACCGGCGCAAGGGGCTGCAGACAACGAACATAAAATGCGTCGTGGTCGGAGCTGCTGGGGTACTAGAGTAACAGGAGAGAGGGAGGAGAAGAACGGAGTCGTAGGTGTCGGGAGTGGGATGGCGGTGAGTAGTGGCGGGGGAAAGTCGGAGTCGGAGTAAAGAGAGGGAGTCGGTGGAGGAAAATGGTTTCCATCGTTGTGGTTTGATTCGATTTCTGCTGGGTGAGAGGGGTTGTGTAAATGAAATGAGGGGAGGGTTAAGGTATGAAATGAGAGGGTTGAGAGAGGGATTGAAGTTTTATAGCACTGACAGACAGGTAACAATACTCTCTCGCACCACCTTCCACTACATGGATGGTCAGGGAATATTATTCCTGAATCACTCGCACCACAGGATGCATGTGCGAGCTGCATCACCACGCGCGCGGAGAGGAGGGGTGACCAATTAACGAGAAATGAGAGTAACGTACGAGCCATGGTCTTGTGGTGATCTGATTTGGTTGAGTCGATGGTGAGAACGGCCATGGCAGAAGTAGGCGAAGCTGTGAGGGAGGAGAAGTGAGTGCGACTCGAAACATATTGTAGAAGCATCTTTTGCACTCCCTATCCCTACTCCCTAGGAGTATTTTTGTTTTCTTCTGTTTTCATCTGAGGGTCAATAGTGAGTGCATCCAACGGCTGATATCATCCAACACCTGTGACCGCCTATCCTTCTCTCATCATCCAATCCATGTGGCCGCCTACACTCTCTCTGTCCCATTTTACTCTTCATTTTGTTGTGATTTTTTTTGTGCTACCCTGATTTGAATTGAGGGTTGATTCCAAATTCTAATTCAACTATATCTTTGTTTTATTTGGGTCAGGTAGTTTGATTAAAGATTATCGTGATGTTTCATTGGATCCACTACCGAGCTTCATAAGTTGGTACGATCTTTCTGTTTTGTAATTTGATCAATTGGCATGAGTCGGTTGTAGTGTTTGCATGTGAACCTAGACCTATTTGGCTAGATTCTTGAAATGTTGGCGATAAAACGTGTACGATGACGACATGACGTTCTTTAATTCAATCAACAAGATAGGTTTTAGTTTGGCAAGATCTTTTCCCATGTTCTCTTGAAACCCTTATTGCAAAATCAATGATAGGAACATCTCAATTGAATCTGCCATGTATCTTCTAATTATTAGGTTGTAGTTAAGGCAATTCTCTGCAATCCCACTATACCTTTTTCCCATTTCCTTCAAAGACTCTTCTTGCCATTTGTGCATCCCTTTTTTTCTCTGTGCTGGTCACCATGTTTCTTTTTCCTTCAAACATAAAAGATACATGCTTTTCATCTAGCCAAAAGTTTTGACTCATTTGATTAGAAAATGCAAGAAATGGTAAGAGGAAATTGTGATTGGTAATCATCCTATGGCTTTCGGCTTCAGTTATGGCTACCTATGTCAATAAAATGAAGGCTACTTGGGCAAGTATGGATGCAAATTGTGTCCACTGAATTTCTTGATATGATAGCAACTAGGTTGGGATTAAAATCTGGATAGCCTTAGTTATTGTAGCAAACCTTAGTTGCGATACAACTAAGGCAAGGGACACGTATCAACTCATGTGTATTAAATTTGTGCTTCAAATCTCAGATTTTGATGGTGCTTGATGCTTTATTAAAGAGTAATTACATTGGAAGGGACAGGGCATTGAGCACATCATGTTGAAATTGTATCTCAGCTATTAAAACTCCATTAATCTAGGTTTCTTAAAAAGTTGAAATTCTTCTTTTCTGTTCTCTACTTAGTATTGAAAACAACCCAGTCTCTGAAATCCCTTGCATTTTCAGCCCATGGATGTTGATTCAATGGTCCAGCTAATGTTTGGACTTAAGTTACTCGCCACCAATGCTACTCCTAAATCACACGCCCTCTCTTCCTCTTTTCTCTCTCTGAGCAACAAAGAAAGATCGTTCGTACTTGGGCACATTCCTTGAAGCAATTGCATCAGCGGTAGTATGTTCTGTTAGCCTTCACATGATCTCTCCCTTCCCGCAACTGAAGAATGGAATTAGATGGGACCATTGGTCCATTAGTCCTTGCGTGAATGTTTATTTAATTGGGTTCAAGAGGTTAGTGTCCTTCCAAAGCTTTTTTGGCTTTTCGGGTTAATTTGGGGACTACAAACTGGTTTATTGAATTTGTAGTCTTAATATTTTGTTTTTGTTCTATACAGTTGCTTGCTGATATTTGATTTTGTAGATTCGGACCTCGATTTGGCCCCTAACTTCCTGGTGGTTATCGTACTTTTATATTACTCCTATTACTTTTTCTTGTGCAATGTTTAGGTCTCATATCGAGATCTATGGATCTGAGTGCTGAGGCACTCAATTATGCAATTTACTGGTAGATTTATGTATTTTCCGTTTAAGAACATTTGTCAGTGTCTAGAGATCAATATAAAAATGTCTGTCATTTTTTCCTTTTTGCTTTTGTAAATAGCCAATATAAATATGTTTACTTCTGGTTCTTATGTTGTTCTTTTGTCGTGACTTCTTTTTAAGTGGAAATATGAGTTTGACATTGAATATAACCGTTTTCTATCTTTTCCTTTTTAGACTACACTTCATATGATGCATTCTGAAATGAATGTCTGTGTTTATAACAAATGACACCTCAACTGGCTCTACACCTACGGGAATGGATGGCATGCTTTTACAGAATGTGTTAAAAAAAAAAAAATTCAACTAAACACAGCGGCTTTCAAATCTTATTTTAGACATAAATCATGACCATTCAAATTGATTCCATCCAGTGGATAGTCTTTCTCCTTCTTCCCTTAATACTGAAGTCTCCTCTCCATCTGGTGGACATGATCTCAGAATAGTATTTATACGAAGGTAAATGATATTATTGATACTGAAAGCAAAAAAAGATAAAGTTTCGGTATTTTTTTATTGTCTACAATTCCTATTTTTAAAATTGTGGTGGCTTGGAATTCACTTTGGTAGCCTCTTCTACTATGTGATCGACTTAATCATTGCATTGTAAAAGCCAATAGGCCCAACATTAATTCGCTCAATATTGTCCACGCATTAGTCCACATTAGTTCACATTTTTATGGGACCCACAAATTATGTCAAATTACGTCACGCCGTGCCTTTAGGCACAGACATTCCTAGTATATATATATGGGGCCGGTTCCCCTCACACTTAAAAAAACACATAAAAAAACACAACACTCTTTCGGGCACAACTGTGATGTTCCGAACCGTTGATCTTGTTTAAATGAGTAAAATAGGAGATCCAACAAAAATTCAGCTCAATCCGGTATCAGTAAGTGTTTGATCCAAACAGTTTTAAAAACACTAGTTCCTGTCACAGTTTTTGCATAATTGTTTGGATCAAGCACTTACCAATATTCGATTGAGCTGAATTTTTGCAGGACCTCCTATTTTATTCATTTAAACAAGATCAATGGTTTGGAACATCACAGTGGGGCCCGAAACAAAATCAAGTGTTTTTTTTAAGTGTGAGGGGAACCAGACCCCCTTCTAATAAGGGACCCTTATTTAAGTTTTCATGCGGACCTAGGGGTATTTTCGACTTTCCGGACCAAATTTCGACGATCCGAACCGCTCAATGTCTTTAAAATGTGTTTTTAAGGGCCCCCGCGAGGAATCATAAAAAAAAAAAACCGGGAAGGGCTTCCGCGAGGAATCAATGTCTTTGGATGAAGGCCTTCCCGGTTACTTTTTTTTATGATTCCTCGCGGGGGCCCTTAAAAACACGTTTTAAAAACATTGAGCGGTTCGGATCGTCAAAATTTGGTCCAGAAAGTCGAAAATACCCTAGGTCCGCATGAAAACTTACATAAGGGTCTTTTATTATAAGTTTATTGTATATATATATATTAGTTTTTTTTTTACAAAAATTAAATATTTTTGTCTTCCAGGTTGCATTTTACCGGGGTCTTCCACCCAGAGATCAATATCAGGAGCATCTGTCTTGATATCCTTAAAGTGCTATGGAACCATGCTCTTACCATCTTTAAGGTTGGAATTTTGTTCTCAAAACATATTGATCTTGGTACACTTCTACAGCTACTAGGTTGGAATTATTGTTGTTCTTGTAAAAGTTTTGGAGGCTAAATATATACCAATTGATTGTACATTGAGTAGCCTCTAAAGTCTATATACTATATTCATCAAGTTTGGATGGCTTGAAGAACCTATGTGGGACAAATCCAACCGTTCTTATTTGGTCTACTGTAAGATTTGAAAGGTGTTTTCCTAGTATGTTCTTGAGTACATGGTCCGTCAATCTAATGATTCTAATCATGTGTCAATTGTTCTGGGCAACTTGCATGTGGAGAGGCAAAGCTCTAAAGTGCTCTAGTTATTGGAGATTGATCACAAACCCCAGACCTCAACTTCGAAATCGGTGACATGAGAGATGAAGGTTGTGAATTTAGTGTAAACTGTAAAGGCTATAAATCGTTAATAAGTTTGGTGAGTTAATGGCCGGTCTTACTGGGAAAAATCACTTTCTCCCGAGAAAATGCAAGTTGCACGAGTCCCCAAAAAGGTCTGCCATATAATATTGGTAGGGTTGGGCAATTCATATTTTTTTTCAACGACGTATGCGCATCTCGAGTAATGGATGGAAAACTACTATGTGAAACCTCCTACTTTTTTATGGACAAAATACAAGAAAAATGGGTCATGTGATTTGGGTAGTCAAGATCAATTTTTATTGATGATGTCTATTTCTTGAAGTTAGTTTAGTGAGAGACAAATCAAACCAGCTGCAATTTGCCTATTTTAATACTCCATACGTTAGTTCAATTGAGTGGGTAAACCCATGCCAAACTTGTCTTCTCAAGCTTCCATTGGTTGGCCAACTGGGCCCATGCTAGTAGTCAAATTGGCCATCCTTACATATAGTAGTATTTGATATTGAGAAGAATTCTATATATGATGATCGAGGTTGAGCTTATAATTCTTCCTCCAATTGTCCATCCTAACATAGTTGTTTTACCAAATCAAAAGAATGTCACGGGCATCAAATCACCGTCTTCTCTCAATGCCCCGGTCCAACTGATACAATAGAGCCAGCAAAAAAGCAATGCCAGGAAAACAACTTCAAAGAGAAGTTTAATTTGTTAGGTTGACAACCACCAACCACAACTCTAATCACAACTCTCTCGCATTCATGTAGGTCCCACTCTGTGTGGGCCCAAATCTCTATGTGTGGGCTTCACGTGCATGGAGAGGGTTGCGGTTGGAGTTGTGGTTTGGTGATGTTGTGCGAAACACAGTGGCATTTCCAAACTTTAAACCACCCAGATATGTCTGGAGCTGTTCAATGCACATGAAGCCATATCGAACACAAAAATATCCGAAGTTGTGTTCTTTACTGTGTTCCTAATACTTTTTGCACCCAAAAATACTAAAAAAACAGTCTACAAATGTGGAGTATCAATTAAACAGAGAGAATTTAATATGAACTAGTTGTCTCCAAGAAAGAGACCTCTTGTTTATCTTACCCCGCCATCAGTTTATGTTGGGATGTCCGTAAGGTTGACTTGAAACGAGAATTCCATTATTAAAAGAACTAATTATCTAGTAAACAACAATTGAGCTAATCACTTTCGTTTAAAAAAAGAGCTAATCACAATTCAATGTTTGGGAGCTAAGCTAAGGGAGCTTATCCAGCAAGTCATTTCTTAAAAAAATTGTGGGATTCAATTGATTTTTTCTGTGTGTCTGGAGAGAGAGAGAGAGAGAGAGAGATTTGGTGTGGTGTACCGAGACGCACCAGTGTAGTAGTGCATTGGGCAGGAAATACGGTACTAGTCTTGTGAAAACGTAGAGCAATCCGAAGTGGGTGGACAAAACGATTTAAGAAACTGTTTTGTTAACCTCTTGTTTTTTTTTTTTGTTAACCTCTTGTTTTTTGTTAACCTCTTGTTGGTAACCTCACTTTGGTACTAGTATTTAATAAGAGAATTGATATTGGCACTCTCCAAAATATTAATGACATAAATTGATATTGACACTCCCCCAAATGTTAATGACATAGATTGATATTAACACTCCCCTTTTTGGAGTGTCATTAACACTATGAAGAGTGCCAATAACAATACCCTTCAATAATATTTATAACAGCGTTCGTATTTTTGTTTTAGGGGTAAATTATACTATACCTCCTTAGACTATAACTTGTTTCCAAGTTACACAACTAAACCCTTAAAGTACTTAGATTTTTGCACTTAACATCTTCTGATACCAATCTGTTTGTGTTTTGGACCGAAAATGTCATGTGTTTATCACCACTTAACATAATCCTTCGAAATGGCATTTGCTCACATTTTCAATTCTCTCTCTACGCTCTTACTCTCAATTCTTGAACTTACAAATTGTACTTTTTTTAGAGGTTTTTGAAAGATGCTTTCACGTTCGCTCGCCCTCCCGCACCTGCATTATGTGACTTAGCACCCAACACATCTTCTATTACCAATCTGTTTGTCATCACTGCTGCTTCAAATGCTTCCTTTACTATCTTCCATCTTCTATGACCTAGGATGCTTGCAACTCTCAGATAAGCTAACACCACTCAACCCAATTATAAACTCATTGATCGCCATCACATGTTCACCACTAGCGAATTTGGATTTTTTTTTGGATTATATGTGTCTTAACTCATTTTTTTTTTATTTGGTCCATATTTTTGTTTTTTTTATTTTTTAATTTCTCTTGTCGAGACGAACCAGTAATCTGTAAAAAAAATCACTGCAACACTAGCAAATGCAATTTTTTAAATAAAGAAAAATATTACTAATTCAAAATGATTATTGGGCAAAAAAATTAATGTCAAGACTTCAAGTTTCGCTAACTTGAACCATACAAAGTTACGTAAAAGATGAAGAAGAATCCTAAGAGAAGAAAGAGAGCAATTTCTCCCTCCTTAGCTTTCAGATTTAAAAACTCTCAGGTGCTATCAATTTTTTGGGGACCAATTCATGTAGAGCTTTGCTGCGAATTTAATTGGCCTCCCTACAAGTGAGCTGTGGAATTGGGTCCCATGAGTAGTAAAGGTGTGTGTAAGTTGGCTTGAACATCTAGTTTAAAAGAAAATGGGATTTTGATAGACCAATGATTTTGTTGGGAAAGAACTAATGGGTTATTAGGGAAAGGGAGATAAACATATTGCATGTAGTTTAGGAATATAATAGGATAGTCCTTGGAGGTAACGAAGTAAACCACTGCCGTTGCGATTCTTATATTTTGAGTGGGTTAAATGTTTGAGTTTTAAATAATGAGTTAGCAAAGTGAAAAAGTGAACTAGTTTAAGGGGGTTTTATGTAGTTTGGCTTTTGTTTAATTTATATCTTGTCCGGCCTTTTAATTAATCTGGAAGCAACAAATCCATCAAATAGTACTAGCCCAGACAGCGCACACCTGAGGAGGAAGAAGTCATCGCGAAGCTAAGAGGTTGAATCATTATTTCTCGAATCTTTGCAACCTTTTATGCCGGAGTGACCGACTGATTCTGAATCGATTCCCTACACGCTCGATTTCAAGGTTGATTTTCCCTATCTGTTCTTTTTATTGGTTGTCTTTTGCACGTCAATTGTAGAAATTCGTTAATTGGGATTCCAGAGTAGATATGGATTGATTGCTGTATCCTTCGCACCTTTTCTTTTTTTAGTATCTGGAGTAGAAAAAGTAATATCCGTTTGACAAAATTTAATGGGCTTTCTGGGTTTTTACTTTCAATTTAGAATATGCGATTTGCTGTTGTAAAGTTCTTACCTTTAGTACTAAATTCCTCTGGTCGTGTTACTGTAGCTGTAGACAGTTTTAAGAGAAATTAAATGTATGTTAACTGCATATCTTCCTATAATAGCTGTAGAAATGTTTTAAGAGAGGACCGATACACTTCATGCATGCATAAGAATTGAGAAACAGATATTTGTCGTGGGAAAGGATGTGTGCATGCACTCCATTGTTTCGGACTAAGTTAGTGAAAGTAAACTCATTGTCTTTCCTTAGAATCGGGGCTGCAATTTGTTGTTTACTGTTTTTCTAATTCAAAAAATTTAACGTGTATCTCATCATTTTCGTTAATTGACTCTAAATTTCAGGGTTCTGCGGCTTGGGTTTAGCATAACAATCTTCCACGGAACAAAGAAGATGGGATTTTGCTTCTCTAAGGTAATCTTCATAAAACACTAACTGCGGGTTATGATTTGCAGAAAAGAAAAAGAAAACTCAAGCAAACAACATGTGATTAAACATATGAAAGGCTGTGGGTCTTTATCTTATGCATATCATCCAGTTTTCTTCATTTCTGTTGCTAGTATATGGTGGTGGTTGTTGAACTTTTTTCCAATCATTTTGGTACTTTTATGTGCGTTTGCTCCTTTTTCTTGTTCGATTCTGTTTTACTAGTTTTCCTTTCTTCAGAAAACACATCCAGTTATGGGAAGGTAATAGAATGACAGTTCCTCTATGCTTCAATTTTTCATTGCTTTATAATATGCTTCAATTTTTTATCATGCCATAATGATTCAAGGACAAATGGAAAGTAAAAAACAAGCTTGGCTGCTGCTGGTTTTCCACTTGAACTTTGTTGACGTTGAGTAGAGGTGGAACCATGGTTCAAAATCTTGATTACTTTTATTGGTGAACTGGACTGAACCACATGACCAGTGATAAAGATAAACAGACAGTTTCAAGTCGAATGTGTCAATCTAATGTCTGCTTCCTCAGAAGAAAGTAAAACAATGATAATTAGCCTTATGAGGCTCAAACTAAGCATTTAGCGTAGACGTAGAATGAGATAGTCAGTATTCTAAAACCTGCGAGCAGTCACAACCCACCACCCATGCTTGGGATAGATATACTAGTCATCGTATTGTATTCTTGTAGATGGTTTACCTAGTTGACCCAGCAGCTAACAATTGAAGTTGGAACGAGCTCCAATGGTTGGATGTTGGGTGTGGTTTTGATTACTGTGGCTCAAACAAGTTCTTGAATGATGAAAATATTTTCATTGGTTGTTTGGTACTTCTGCATATGTATAATTACTAAGCCACAGAAGAAATTTAAAAAAACATTACGAATGAACAGATCGAGGTTACTACTTGTGCTTCGTTTTTGTGTACCATAGGCTCATATCTGCAGAATGGTTATTATTTGTTTAAGGGACTTATGTCTAAGTATGATTTTTTTTACTCTGTGATGATCTATTTAAGGCTACGGGTATGGAACCAAAAGATGGCTGATTCAATTACCATAGTGGTTACAATAGACAGTTAATTACTGACTCGTGCTCTAGCCCCCGTAAAAAGGAGGACTTGGGAAACCTTCCTCCTCACAAAACATCATTTAGTTGATGTCATTCTGAGAAGTTAATTTACCTTTCAACATATTTGTGATAGAAGTTGTAATTTGAGTCCTTGACTCATATTGTAGCCTCAAAATGACGACGACTCTGAGCACCATGTCGAGTTTGCTGGTGGGAATGTGCACCTCATCACGACCAAAGAAAGCTGGGATGAGAAGCTGTCACAAGCAAGGAAGGATGGCAAGATGGTAAGTATATTGGTGTGATAATATTTTGGTACGAGAATGTGTTATAGCAACTGCAATTGAACCCTGTTTATTTCCCTTCTGACGCCGAAAGGTATTAATAGAAGAATTCACACCTGCTGCATACAGTCTGGAATATTTTGAATTTCGTTGCCAATATTTTGCCAATGAGAACCTTTTGGGTATTGGAGTTGACATTAAAGATGATGATGCGACACCTAATTAAGCTGTATTTATTATTTACTATTTCAATGGGTGGAAGAGCTTGAAAAGTTAATATGCTAACTGTTGGATTTCATTGGCACTTTCCAACGAAAAGCCTCTTCAGTGGAAGTCCAATCTTATGGCCACCCTTTGGTGTTCGACAAGAAAGTTATTTGGTGGTGGTTTTATCTCTATAGTCCACAAGGAGATGTTCAATTTCATTACTTCTTTCAGTCTCTGTATTACCGGTACCAGAAATAAGTGACCTCGGACGAGAAACTTGATAATTGTCGCCATACCCATACTTCCTTTAGGAGAGAATACATGTCAGGATTCAGATTGCTGGCCTCTTCTACATAGTAATTTTGAAATACAGTTCTTGTGTTTGTATTTTGTTACTCAAGGACAATGGCACTTTATGTCGTGAATAATGACATCTAATGGCGAGAAGTACTGTTTTTAGGAAAACTGCTGAGATGGAGGTCCTTTGTTGAAACTTCGAAATGAAGTTTCTGTTTGTCTAAAATGTGGTTTGTCCTGGATGTAAGGAAAAGCAGCTTATAAATCAAGTTCAATCTAATGCTGCACCATTTGAACAGGTGTAGCTTTTTTTTTGGGAGAGTCGGCCATATTTCCCCCCTCGTTTCCCTCGTAGGCCAAATTCTCTTGCAAGGTAGAAGTTTAAAAAAAAATGAGCTCCCTCCTCCCCATGAACTTTAGGCATGGATTTACTATCATTTCTAAGCTTCTTTGGACATTTTTATTCTTAATTTGATTCTGTTTGTTTGTGAAGAGCTCTGTCATGGTTTTCATCCTAACTGGAGCTGATTCTTCAACAGGTGGTTGCAAACTTCAGTGCATCATGGTGTGGTCCCTGCAGAATGATTGCGCCCTTATATAGCGAGCTTTCTGAGAAATACCCTTCTCTGATGTTCCTAACTGTTGATGTTGATGAACTAACTGTAAGTAAGCAAAACTTGTTGCATACTTGAAAAGTGAAAGAGAACATTGACAGTGAGTTCGTTCATTCAAAGACCTTACCTTTTGTGTTGCGTCTCACTTAAGCAGAAGTTATTTGAGATACTGTGTCTTTAGAAAATTAAAATTTGTGTGGACTGATTGTCCAATTTTGTAGCATAAGTGTTACGTACGGGAAATAAACCCTTTGTTGTTTACTGGTGCAGGATTTCAGCACATCATGGGATATCAAAGCCACTCCAACCTTCTTCTTCCTTAGAGATGGGCAGCAAGTCGACAAGCTAGTTGGAGCCAACAAACCGGAGCTACAGAAGAAGATTACTGCAGTTGTAGATTCGGTGAACCCATTTCATGCATAGTTGTTGCATGTTTCCCGTTGCATTCATGATTGGTCAGGGCACTGTCAATTCTCTCTTCCGTGTGATTCTGGTCTGATTAGTATATACTTTTGGCCTTTGTTTGTAAATTACGGCACAAGTGTCCCGTATTTTTTAGAATTACAGGAGCTTAAACCTGGGTATCTTTGGCAATAAGATTTTGAGAAAGTTGATTATCCTGAATGTGGAGAGGGTTTTGTTTATGAGGAGTTAATTCAGTAGCTTCTTTTCTAACTTTGATTCTTCCTGAAAAGCAGTTGCAAAATATTGATCCTCCCCCAAATTGGTCCATAAACTGAAGCAACAACTGATGCACTGTGTAAATAGGCACTGCTTTGAAACGTGGCTGTTTAAACCCGGGTGCCCATGCTTTTTGCCTACTTTCATCTCTCAAGCCTCTTCTTGTCTAATTTCTATTGAAAAATATACTTTGTCAGGTCCCTTTCCTATCAACTTTAGCTTTTGGGCCAATTGGTATGTTACAATGGTAGAGCATCTCCAGAGCCTCAACAAAGCTCCGGCCTGGCCATTTTTGGAGAGAGAGCTTTCCAAATCCACACCAAGCAGCCTCTCTTCTCCCCTAGCCATCTAATATTTGCTAAAGTAACGAGCCACAGATCTTGAGGTACTATAGCCTCGCCACCTTCTCTCCCGCCAGCCTGCTTCGATGTTGAAATTCGATGGCGATTTTGATTTCAACGACGATTCTGGTTGGGTTTCAGGCGTCTTCCACGGTGAGTTGGGTTTCAAGCAGTGGGTTTCAGTGGTGGTGGTCTCATTTTGGTGGATTTTGGTCGGATTTTGGCCTGATTTTGGTCAGATTTGGAAGAGGGTTTCGATTTGAGGAAACGAGAAGTGTTCGGAGGTGTTTTTTCTCTCAAAAAATGCCTAGTTTTTGAAGCTAAGCTATTGGAGATGCTCTCAGGATAAGAAAAAAACAATTACTACAATGGTATGAGAATTCAAGTTGGAAGAAGTCTCCATTTATACTTGTTTGTCATTTGCATTATCTTCTTCTCTTTGTATTGTTTGTCTATCTCCAGGACGAGGCATTATTAGACTACCAGTCTAGTGTACAAGTCTCATCGACAATAAATACTCCAGAAATCTCCCTCTTTTGGCATTATTACCCCATTGACATCGCCTTGACGAGACCTACAACTCTCTGGTCTCAAATCGGGTCTCTGGTCTCAAATCGGGGGTGGGAGACCTACAACTCTCTGGTCTCAAATCGGGTCTCTGGTCTCAAATCGGGGGTGGGGGTTCCGGGTTCGGGCTCGCCAAACCTCACCTCGTCACAGGAGGTATTGTAGTTGTAGGGGAAGTGGCAAGGTGAGGCGAGGCTGCTGCGTCCCATTTTTTGGCCGTTGGCTCGGCAATTCCTCCAGACTGGGAGTAGAGAGGTTGTTGGAGATGCTCTTAGAAGGCTGGCGTATTAGTAGACAACATGGGTATAAAAAACAGCTGTTTACGTTTTTCTATTATGTAAATTTCTTGCCTTCTCGTTTACCACCGCACATACAAGGTGATACCCTCAATTGACAGACTATTTAGTGCCCTCGGCAGCATAGTGCTTCAAGTCTCTTTCCCACCGCACATTTGCGAGGGATCTTTACATTTAGCCTTGGTTCCTCGTGAATGTGTGGTGAGAGAATCCTCGGGGATTTTTAGGCGCTCGTTTGAGTCACTAATTAACAGGCGGTGAGGTGTCATTCATCTCTTTTTCTCCCATTTGAAAAAGTTGCCCAAATGGAATGATTTTGTTCCGAGAGTCTTGCCAATGCCAAATTTTGTGCAACATTCTACTTTGTCTCTGACTGTGGCTGGTGAAAATGAGTTCCAAAGTTAAAAGCTGGAACTACTTCTAGCATCATTTTTTTTCCCCTTCTGACAAACAAGATAATCCCATTCATAAAACACAAAGATACAAAGTTACACACATAGCATGACTGCTCTAGCAACATCATGAGCAGCCTTTACATCTTGTCTATCAACTTCAACAACATAAAAGAACATAAGGAACAGAAGTCTATAAGAGCTGTTTGGAGCAAAGGGTTAGCCTTATCTGGGTTTTGAAGGCCCTGCACAAAAACTCTGTATGGATACAAACTTCTGAAATACCAGAACTAGCTAATTGCCCATCCCAGAACTAGCAAACCTGCTCTGATTTTCACCATGTTGGCTGATGATGCTTCAACTTGAAGAGTTTCCTGCTCCATACCTCCACCTCCCCCATCAATCCTGACCCAAGCCGTAATGCCCTTCATTGATTCCACATTCCAAGCATCACCCGTCACGAAAACAAACGGCTCCTTTACCTCCGCTTCTGCCTTTTTCCCAGAAAACACAAAACCCACATCATTTTTGGTAGGACCTAAAGATGCAAAATTACACACATATCATGTATACTTTTGTGCTGTACGATCGGGGAGAGTGGCGCCACCATTTATACGGATCAAAGCTTACAATTGGAGAGACCTTATTTTAGCATCAAACATATGAGAAATTGAAGAAGACCAAGTAATGGCAAAACATTTCCTTGTCCACCCAATGGTCCAGGCTCGTCAATTGCCTTACTTTTGTGAAAAGAACAACCACGACTATTCCAATAGGCATCACTTTATTTTGGTTTGCGCTGCGAATAAGCATATCCTTTTTACCTTTATGACCAAGTCAATTAATTTTCTGATAGTATCTATGGTGACCATAGTGATGTAGGGAACATTATTGATGCGATTTCCTGATGTCACCATGGCCCTAAAATACCTGTTTTGTAATGGAAATTGCATTAAAGAAAATTAAGAGTTTACATTTATCACTCTTTAGTGCCATTCTTGATAATGTTTTCGGTCAATACATATTAAGATCCCAAAAATACATTAAAAAGTAAAATAAATGAATTAGCTAAAGAAAACAGATATATTCACTTGATGGTTAAGCAGCACTTGAAAGAGCACAATTGCCATTTACCAGAAACCAATAAGCCTTCTAATCATCTCAACGTCCTTTTGGGTTCATAATTTGTGAGAAAACAGCGCTTGGATTCAATCCTTCAGAATCTTCACTAGCTAAGCTCCGGCCACCAATGCTCATAGTAAGCCCACTGCTCCTTGAATCTGTCGCATTACTATCAAAACCAGGGGATGCGATTGGATCCTTCTTTCCTTTACAGGCTACATTGTCAAATGAACCTTCTTCAATATCCATTCCACCAAGCCCTTTTCCATTTTCCTCCGCAGACTCCTGCAATTGGAGAGCAAACTCGAGATTCCACAACACATCGCCCATTGATGGCCTGTCAATCCCCTGATCTCCCACACACTTCATCCCCGTGTCCGCAACCTTTTTGAAGCACTCTGGTGCAATCTTGCTCTTCAGATATGGGTCGATGATCTGATCGAGAATGCCCTTCTTCTGGCAATGCAAAGCCCATTCTGCCAAACTCACTTGCTCCTTTGGAAGCGCGGGGTTCAAAGCCGGTCGAGCACACAAGACCTCGAAGAGTACTACTCCAAACGAGTAGACGTCGGATTTTTCAGTCAACTGCTGCCTCCGGAAGTACTCTGGATCCAAATACCCGAAACTGCCCTTAACAACCGTGCTGACGTGAGTGTGATCCAGTGTAGGACCTGTTTTTGACAAGCCAAAATCGGAAACCTTGGCCACCCACTTCTCGTCTAATAGGATGTTGGTTGTCTTAACGTCGCGGTGGATAATAGTGTGTTTGGCACCGGTGTGGAGATAGTGTAAACCACGAGCAGCTCCGATGCATATCTCAAGCCTCTGTTTCCATGGCAATGGAGGTTTATTGGTCTTGTACAAGTGCTCTCTAAGGGTTCCGTGAGCCATGTAATCATAAACAAGGATCATTTCACAGTTTTCTTCACAATAACCAATCAATGAAACCAGGTGACGGTGTCGAAGCTTTGAGAGCATCTCTATTTCAGTTTGAAATTCATGCACACCTTGCTCAGACAGGGGGTTCCCACGCTTGATCGCAACTGTGGTTGTCCCACCATCGATCTCTCCCTTGTAGACTTTGCCAAAACCACCGACCCCAAGAAGAAGAGCCTCATTGAAATTGCTCGTGGCAGCCTTGATCTCAGCAAATGAAAAGTGGCGGCAAAGGTTTGAAGGGTGGGAGGAGGCATAGCTTCCTGTGGTGTTTGTCTTTGCAGAGCCCGCAGAGTGTGAATTTCCATATAATGAAAGAGGGAGCCACCCAGATGGCCCATCGCTTGGGCTCGAGAACTTCACCTGCCTACAACGACGAGAAACGACACAAACAAGTAAGCCAACAAGAAGGATTGCAGCAATGCCACCTCCCACACTTCCACCAATGATTGCCTTTTGCTTATTTGACTTAGTTGAAGTAGCTGGGCGATTAGCCGATGACGGGTCTGTTATATCTTCAGGTGGAGCTGGTACTGGATTAGGTCCGGCTAGATTTCCAAAAGTATCATTTACTTTGAATATCTCTACTCCATTCAAGATCGCGTTATAGTATTCTGGCTTTGAGGCCGTGTTTGGATGCAGCGCAAGCCACAGATCCTGTTGAGGAGCTCCTGTGGGAACAAAGACCACGTAATCCTGATAAACAGGAACCCCATTGCTGTGTGCCCAACCAACCACATCTGCCCCACTCTGAGCAGTTTGATTATTGAGGAAGATATCAAATACCCTTTGATTAAGTTTCGATATGTCTTGTTCGACCTCACAGAAATGCAGCCTAACAAGGTAAGAAAACCCCGAGTCGATCCTGAAGATCCAAGTTAGATTGTAATTCGAGTTGATAGTCTGATCGGGACCCATTGATCTAGCAGAAGAATAGACGTCAACTGGTGCAACATAAGAGGGCATGCCTGAAGGATAATGAATTGTCATGTTTGGAGAGGTTGTTTCTGTAACCCCAGATGATGCTCCAAAGATGTATGGTGCATCATCATCCCAGGTCCTAAACAACCCCGTATCACCAGAGGGCGGAATGTCTTGGCCCCCCACATTCAACCTGTACGCGTTTTCTAGAGCGGTGCTGTTGTCTATAATAAACGCTGTAGTTTGCCCCACAATAAAGGCATTCCCATCAGCAGTATTATAGATGTCAGGCATAGAAACTACCTCAATTCCATTTACAAAGGCGTAGGAATTAGGAGCAGTGGAAGAAGGTTTGAAGGTTATGTTCAAAGTTGTGGTGGGCACATTGATAGAATATTCTTTAACCATGAAGTCAAAGTTCAGAGCTTGTGTTGTTTGGGCAGCACTAAAGTTTTTGAGAAGGGTATATGGCCCGGAACTAACTGAGAAGATGGCGTTTGAGGCATTTAGCCCCGAGTATGAAGCAGGATAGAAATACAAGCGGATAAATTTCCTACCGGAAGCTACAGGGAAACTGTAGGTGTATTGAGATTCGAAAACCCTAGCGGTCATGTAAGGGACATCAGGAACAGAAGGAGCTTGGGTAGAAGCAGTTGATGTGGATGAATTCCCACCAACAGATGCAAACTTCGAGCCTATATCGGAGGTCCATTTTCGGCCATCAGCATCAGTAGTTTCTGGAGCCCCCCCACAATTCAGGAGAATTCTATCGGTTGGAACATAATCTGCAGCTGAGATTAAATGTAGCAGAGAGGCCAACAAGAGAAATCCGAAGATCGGATAGCAGACATATTTACTTGCTGTTCTCATTGAAGATCTTCTGTGAATCTTCTGAAAGTAATTGCAACACAAAATCAGTTTCAAGTACTGAAAAATACTAACCATGCGTATAACATAATGGGTGTGTGTGTGTTTGAATTTAGAAATTGATTTTAGATCCCCAAATCCCCGGAATTCAATGAGATTCTTCATAGAGTTGATAATTTCAAGTGTTATGACCAATATGACTGGGAGGGACATTCGTCATGGCAAAAAAGAAGAAGGAATACATTAGCCCATTATTAATTATACGAGTAAGTCAAATAACATATTCAAACAGTCAAATTCAGCCAGGAAAAAAGCAGTAGAAATAACAAGTGACTAAGCTTCTGTTTGGCCTAAATTAATTTTTCAGACATACTTTCATCAGTGATCTTCTGTTCAGTTTCTCGCCGCAATTTTTGGAATTAATCAATCAATCAACAAGAGGAATTACAGAAGTACAAAAGTATTAGACCGATTTTTTAACACACTCCAGATAAGACGATGCTAAAGAAAATTAAAACAACTACTATTTCAAACTCTTTTTTTTTTTCTTTAAATTTTTTTCTCAATCTTTAGGATATGATTAATCCAAAAAATTCAACGTAAAATTAATAAAATTTCAGAAAAGAAAAACAAAAATATCAAACCAATAATTGAGCACAAATGCAGCAGCCTAAACATAGGTAATCTAGCACAAAATATAGAGACAAAGAAGAGAATATCAGAGTCCCCCCAGTTTAGCCTTTTAAAATAACCATGAAACAAGCTTTATAATTTATCTCCTCAGATCATCATATAGTTAAGCTACGCATAAAAAGCTTCCAGATCCGGCGGGAAAAAAAGCTCCTCAGCCAAAGACAAAAATGGAAATAAAATTTGGGCATAGGTTAGGAGGAAAGCAAATTGCATGCGTAGATACATTACCTTGGAGAATGAACAGAAAGATCCAGTTGAGTGAACTCAAGCAGTTGGTTTAGATAATCCACACCTCCGCGAAATGGAAATGCTACCAAAATTTTACTGTAAATAAAGCTGAGAGAGAGAGAGAGAGAAGTTGGGGAAGAGTGCAAGAACCAAAATTAGAAGGAGAAAGTTGGCCGCTTTTATGTCTTCTTGCGCTTCCTTCTTGGTGTACTCATGGGTAGTAATCAAATTAAAATTGGAATGACGAAGGTATCCTTGGGTCGTTAGCGTAAATACTTATTGCCATTCTTTATGGCAGTTCTTTATCACGGACCCAAAACTGGAAAAGTACACAGTAGTCGAAATCAATAATTGAAGGGTAAATTTCACTTACCTCCCCTCGGGTTTCTAATAAATACAGAAACAGCCCCTATACTTTTTTGGAATTCTACTGTTCTCTCTTACTTTTCAAACCAATTGCCACTTACCATCCCTTGCCGTTTCTTTAAGGCTAACTTTGTTAACTTTTTTGCGTGAAATAACCGTACAACCGTTACTATATTCTCCACCCTAAAAAACAGTTTTTTTAAAAAAATATATAGTTTAAAAAGTTTTTAAAAAAAATTAATCTGTTCTTCATTTTTTAAAAATACTTGTAAATAATAAGTATCAATTTCACTCTGTTTGGTTGAGAGTTTTGAGAATAATATTTTGAGATAGTGTTTGGATGGGTTTTTGAAAAAAGTAATAATTAGAGAAATATGTAATAATTGGAGAGAGATAGAGAGAGAAATGACAATTAATGATTGGAGAAAGGGGTATGAGTAGAGAGAGAAATGTGATTAATGATTGGAGAGATGAGATATGTGGAAAGAATCTAATTTTGGAAAAAGTTTTTTTATAAACAATTTTTTGAAATACGAAAGTTTTGAAAATATTTTTTCGGAAAAATAACTAGTTTTTGGTAAACCGTTATTTAAAAAAATAAAGTTTTGAAAATAGTGGCTTTGTTCGGATAAATTTTCAGAAAGTTTTTTAAAAAGTCTTCCTCTCTCTCTATCCACTTTTGACCGGTAAAAACATCACATCCGAAATCCACGTCATTGTCCTCTCTCTTGCTGTCACTCCAAAACCCAGCGTGTGTGCCCTCTCTCTTGCTCTCATCAATGGCTGGCAGACTTTTTGAATTTTCAAAGGTCAAGTGGACCTCATTTTCAGAAAATATTTTTGCCGGTCAAAAGTGGACCCCATTTTCGAAAACTGTTCGAAAATATATCCGAACAAAGCCAGTGTTTTTTCAAAAATCTGAAAATAGAGTTGGAAAAAAAAATTCAACTTTTTAAATGAAAAATGATTTAACTTTTTTAAACTTTTTTTTAACTCTAGTTTTTAAAAATATATATATAACTCAAGTCAGGGATCCGGACCTCCATGATCCGAGCATTTTTTTGACGATCTGATCCGTCCAATGTGTTCAGAAGGTGTTTTCAAGGGTCCACGCGGGAAATTTTCAAAAAAAAATACCGGGAATTACAGTTTTGCGAAAAACTGCTTGGATCAAGCCTTTCCCGGTATTTTTTTTGAAGATTTCCCGCATGGACCTTAGAAAACACCTTTTGAACACATTGGACGGATCGGATTTTCTCAAAACATTTTGCAACACAAAAAAAACACCCCAAAGGCTCCAGTTAGAGATCCCTGACTGGAACCGTGGGGTATATATATATATATATACAATAAGCTTCTAATGAGGACTCCCTCATTGGAAGTTCCATGCGGACCAAGGGCTTTTCCCACTTTCCGGACCAAATTTTCATGATCCGAACCGTTAGATGTGTTTAAAATGTGTTTTCCAAGGCCAACGCGAAGATTCGTGAAAACAAAATACCCGGAAGGGCTTGATCCGTTCAGTTTTTGTTAAAAACGCTATTCGGATCATGAAAATTTGGTCCGGATGGTGAAGTCCTCATGGAAGTCCTCATGGTGAGGTCCTCATTAGCAGCTCACCGTGTATATATATATATATATATATATATATGATGGAGAATATATATTGAGGGTACTACGGTAATTTCAGGCAAAAAATTAACACCCATTAGCCTTAAACTTAAAAAGTAAGGGAGGACAATGGAATTTAAAAAGTACGTAGTATAACGAAAGTCTCCGTATTTATCAGAAACCTCAGGGGAGGGAAGTGAAGTTTACCCATAAATGAATGACAGCTGATTACCAATTCATATCCTTCCAACAGAAACACAGAACATGGAAACGCGTTGAATAGGGACAGGGGTCCCCAGGAGATCTCTCCCCATTTAACAAAAAAAAAAAAAAAACACTTGGTTTGCTCTCGTGCATCAAGCGGACACAAAGTTGATTGATTGAAAGAGTCTAATTTTTTTTCCGATCTCGTGTTGAAATGTATGCTAGCGTTGTTCCCATCCCATGTACGGAAAAATATATACCCTTATAGTGTGCACCGCACAGCCTCACTACGGGAATTTCAAATCCAGACTTGTCCTTTAGGTTTGTTGATAAGGGGCCCATGTCCAGTTGTAGTTGGGGTGGCTCGTCGTGTTGGTGTGGGACTCTATTTATATTTGTTGCTGGCTTCTGGTGGATGCATTAGATTGATGGAGTGGAGTTATTAGACTCTGGTGTGTTAATGGGCTGGACTGCACTACACCCGTGCAGGTATTTTGGATCTTCACTAGGGTCTATATTTCCATGTGAGCTTCATGTCGATCTGAAACACTTATTACTACTGTTAAAAAATTAGGTGTGGGCATGCCCGACACGAAAAATAATACTATATATTTATATAATTGAATTAAAAATAAGCATTTTTATGTGATTTTATAAATTAAACATTAATTTGATGAACTATCAAATTAAAAAAAAAAAAATTTAGCTAAAAGTAGAACTTTTTAACTAGAGATGTCCTTAGCTAGCTAACTAAGTTCTTAACACACAAAATAGTGTCCTACATGTGCTTAGGTGTACACTTTAGCAAACATTTTTTAGGTAGATGGATAATCGACTCACCATTCTAAAAACAGAGAAGAGAGTGCCCCCAAAAATTTACTCGTAAGTTGTAAGGCCCGATGGGTCTACGGATTTGGATTATGCTGAATTTGTAGGCCTTAAAACAAGCCCACGGAAATAATAACATGGGCCGCCAACACTGGGCCCAATCCAGACCCTACTCAGTAGTCAATCAATTCTACTACACGGTCAGTGACAGGCATTGAAGAGCTGTAGGAGTTGGGAGGGAAGTCTGTGAAGGAAGAGGCAAACTCAACTTCATAGTACTACTTTAAAGTTCAAACCATGTTTTGATCGTTTCTTTGTTTTGTTCTGGGTTTCGAAGAATTTAAGAGACATCTCCTTGCAGGATTCGAATCAGTTATGGAAGAAGAAACTCCCATAGAAGCTTTGCCAGAAGTGAGTCTCCGTCTCACTGCTAATAAACGAGTATTCTTTTGTCTCATATATCAGTATAATCTGTAGATATATGCGTCTTTCTGTGTGTATATGCTAGTGGACATCAGGGCAATTAACTCTCTTGACATCTTTTATTTCATTTTTGCAATTGTTACGTATAGTATCGGCAGCTATAATTGTAATTTAGTTGCAATGACTATGCTGCGCATCACCCAGTGAGGCCATGTTTAGGCGACGCGTAGGTTTTTAATTGTAGTTTCAGAGCCTGTTTGTTCTGTCTTTCCTCTTATTTTGATAAAGTTTCCATCTTTATGTGTACGAAATTATGAATGAACCTGTTTCACCTGTTAAAAGCTGTGAAAGCCCAGATACCCTGGAAGGGATCAAGAGAGCTGGGTTGATCTTTATCTTCTGTTTTTGTACTAGTTGATTTTTGTTCTGGCTATCCAATTTTGTTAAATCATTTTTTATAGTTCATGCTTTATCGTATTGCGAATTACTATTCCTTCAGATTGCACCATTTGATCCTACTAAGAAGAAGAAGAAAAAGAAGCCAGTTATACAGGATGTTGGGGATGATACCACCGACAAGTTAGCTGAGAATGTAGAAAACCTATCAAGTAAGTTTGAGATGGCTCGCAAGAATATGTGCTCGAATTTCTCGGGTCCTCTCACATGTGTATTCTTGTTTGTATGCATTTTCCTTCACAATCAGCAGAATTTTTTTTCTTCCTGGTGTCTTACACTTTATCCACTTATTGCCCTAATTCTTACAGAGCCATATTTTGTTCTTCCCTTGCAGTTTCTGAGGGGGTTGAAAATGAATTTTTTGGTTTGAAAAAGAAGAAGAAGAAACCAGTAAGTTATGAAGCTCAGAGCTTAACACAAAACTGCATCTCCTTATATGCTAGTAAGAAATTGGCACTGCTTCAGGCAGATAGAAACTGATTCCTTGAATCATCTTGCAGGTAGAAACAAACCCCTTGGATGATGAGAACATTGATAACGAAGAGGATCTAGATGGTATTAGTTTGTAGGTCTAATATTTGTCTATCAAGTAGCTAGGCTAAAAAGTTTATAGCAGATGCACCTAAAATATGTCAAACATTGTGCTAGACGAAAATCTCGTGGGTGAGGATGAAGAAGGGGATGGAATCGTTTTGCGGCAACAGTATCCATGGGAAGGAAGTGACCGAGATTATGATTATGAGGAGGTTTGTTCAAAGTTCTTGTGATTTGATATTCTCTCCTCCCTCAGTGAATTATTATATCGTCTATGCTTCATGTGAGTGTGCAGCTCCTAAGCAGAGTGTTCCATATCCTCCGGGAGAACAATCCAGAGCTTGCTGGAGACAGGCGTAGAACTGTCATGAGGCCACCACAAGTTCTTCGAGAAGGCACAAAGAAGACTGTATTCGTAAATTTTATGGATCTGTGCAAGACGTATGTTTAGATTCTTATGGGTTTCCATTTACTGAAAGGCAAAATCAAAGTCAGGAAAGAAAAAAAATATTTGTTGGATTTGCACGTTTTCTCTGTCCGTACCTTTTTTTGCATTTTTACAGTTACTCATTTTGGTGGATAAAGTGCAATTTATGTTATGCACTGACTCATTTTTGTGTTTCAAAAATTTCTGAAATTTGGTTGTCATAATCATTTTGTGCAACTTTGTATTTTCTTGAACTTCCTTATTGGTCTTTGGAAAATTTATTCCTGGTAGTCTGGTACTCAGTTTCTTCGGTGATTATCTCTCTGGCATAATTGGTCGTGCTTGTGTGGAAAGTCTCACATCGTTTAAAGATGTGTGTATGTAGCTTTCTCACTCTTAATCAATTTGTTTTGTACATTTCAGGATGCACAGGCAGCCAGAGCATGTCATGACTTTCTTGCTTGCTGAGATGGGAACTAGTGGATCTCTTGATGGACAGCAGAGATTGGTTATCAAGGGCAGATTTGCTCCTAAAAACTTTGAAGGGATTCTGCGTAGATACATCAGTAAGTTTCTTGTTTACCCTTTGATGTTAGGAAGTTGGAGCTTTATGATGTAGGCCTGTGAGATAAGCATTTCTGCCTAGCATTCAGAATTTGTTGGATGGGCTTGAAAACATGGAACTGCTTGTCTGCTTTTCCTTGTAAAACTGTATTATGTCCTTGATATGTTGTTGGTTGCTCGTGGTCAAGCACCCATACTTGTGCAATTTTCCTTCTGTTTTCTTTTAGCCATAAGGAATTCTTCTCTAACATTTCTTTGGGAACCCAGATGAGTACGTCATATGTAATGGCTGCAAAAGTCCGGATACAATCCTTTCCAAAGAGAATCGCCTCTTCTTTCTCAGATGTGAACAGGTAAAGTCATCTAAACTTTAACATCAAACTTTGCACTGAAATGTAATGTTGCCATAGTATCCCATACCATGAACACATGGCTGGTGGCTTCCATGCAATGGATGCTTGAGACCTTGTTTTTGAAATTATATGTCCACTAACTCGGAGCAATGCTCTAATGACAAAGCAAACGTAAATCAAGTATATTAACTAAAGGATGCACCTGCTGGGGGGGTTTGAATTCTTAAAATGTACAATTTTTCAGTGGTTATTTTTTGTTTCTTTTTTAATCTAGGAGGGGTTTTTGATGTTACACAATAGTCTTGTTTGCATCTGGGGCCTTCGTCGTTCTTTGGTCATTCACGTGCTTTTGGTGATTCTTGTGCTTTTGGCTGGACCTCGTAGCCATGCTTATTTTGTTGGAACATCATGCAGATTCATTGCAATGCTTTTTCTGATATATTGTCTAGTTTCTTTTGCAGTGTGGCTCTGGGCGGTCTGTAGCTCCAATCAAGGCTGGTTTTGTCGCTCGGGTTGGGCGTCGGAAAGCGGGGACTTGACAGGGTTATCTTGCGTTGTTCGTTGTTCGTTTCAGCGTCTATTGTGGGATGTCACTTGTAATGCCATAAAACACACACACACACACACACACACACACACAGGTTAACATCTGTGAATTTGGTTCTCTTATTTGACCTTGGAAATAAAGATACCGGGTTTATGTCGATCAATCTATAGCTTGCTGTTAGTAGTTTTATTACGCTATAGATAGAGAATGTTGAGAGGCCATATATTTGTTTGATGTACTATTTGCATGCCACCAGGACTAGATTTTGTGCTTATTTTGAAAATCAGATGCAGATTAATTATGTTACTCGTGTGAGATCCCTGTTTTGGAACTCTCACATGTCACTATTTTCTCGAAGGTCTCAAGAGCTTGTGTACTACCATTCCACTTGATTAACCAGTTGATTTGTTGAAGATCAGGTGAAATGTTTGAATCCAATATTGGGTATAGAAAAATGGGCAAGGAAATTAATAGTATATTTGTATTCATTTCTATGTTCAACCAGACGAGAAACATTGAATATATGTATAACTGTTCCATTTCCTCAAATTTTTCCTACCCCCCAGTTAAAGAATAAATTCTTGTACTTCTTTGTCTTCATGCTTTTCTAGGTTGAAATTCATCATGAGTTTTCTTCATTTTTATGAGATGATTGTTAATTTCTCTTTATTCTGTTTACCTCACTGAAGGAAGAAATATTCCGTAACTAAGAAAGTGTTCTGTTTCTTATCTTATTTTTTTGGCTTCATTTACTTTTCCTATACTACAAAACTGGCTAAAATAAGAGAAGTCGACAATTTATCTGTCGGTGGCAGTTTGTATCTGCGGTGGCTGCTGTCTACTTGTGGATGTGGGGCAACTAAATGGCACCTTTCCTGCGTTGTGTTTTACCCCACAAACTCTCTCTCTCTCTCTCTCTCTCTCTCTCTCTCTCTCTCTCTCTCTCTCTCAGCAGACACCACCTTCCTTCTCCCCTCCGCTTATCCTTCCGATTCTTCAAAGAAATACCAGTAATGGAATGTGAAGAAGAAGACTTGAATGAAATGGGAAGAGATGCGTGCGGGTTACCCCCAAGGTATTTTTACCACGAGATTCGTTTTTCAATTGAACTCCCATCCTGATAACAGATTCCCTCTGCTGTGAAAAACCTTAAGTTTAGATAATACAGTACGTAACTCTGGCTTGCACTTTCGAGGATTTGAAGGTGGCAATTATGTATGTGGAAAATTTTATGGGTACACCATTTGTGCACCCCAAATGCACGCCACCCTGATGTGGCAAGTAAGCATAAGCCCATTTTTTGGGTGAGCCCCACATTGGGCTTCTCCTCACTTGCCACATCAGGGTGGTGTGCATTTGGGGTGCACAAGTGGTGTGATGAATTAGTGATGCAACTCTATGTTTCTTCTCTTTCTTGAATTGTGGTCATATTCTGGGTGTTGTTATGCTTTGAAGCCAAGGACCCAGATGTGTGAGTTGGGCCCTTTTTCTTTGATATTTACCCAGTGTATGGAGTGAATGAGACATCCAAACCATAGCTATTATAAAGTTTAATTCCCCATTCACAAATTTAGTATGTCATAGAAAAATGTGTGATTGCATTTTAGGTCTCTATTTCTCTCTTTTTCACAACAAGGTTAGGTCTCCGTTAAATGGAACGCGAACTTCAGTTACGGAAAAGAAGGTAAGATCGAAATGAAAAAAACAAAAAATTAGGTTGTGAGATTCAGTTACTTGAACAACATGCAATGAGGTGATAAGAAAGTACAGTTTCTTTGCTTTGAAGTCAGGAGCAGGGCCCCCCTAATTTAACTTCTCTTATGGTTCACAATAGTGTTCCCCGCATAGCAGAAAACTAGGATCTCCATATGCTTATATATGCTGTTTGTTCGAGAAAACAATTATGAATTATGGCTGTTGGCTCAAAGCATGGATACTCATGAGCAAAAGTTTCGATTTAAGAACGCCTTTTGGATTGCGGTACTAGTGCTTCTTACTGCAAATTTGAGTTACTTTGATTTCCGGGTCAATGGAGATGAAACTGTGGATAAATCAGACGCTCGGTTAGCATATTGTAACATAGACATGAGAAATTTCATTTCTATTTGAATTAAAGAAATTTCTTGGTATTCACACACTTTGTAATGTGTTTACTTGTGTGTTGTAGGATTTATGATTTTGGTGGAGTGGAAGATGATGCATGGGCCATGATGCAGAAAAAGGGGAACCAATTTGTGGTGAATGACCAACCGTATTATGTTAACGGATTCAACACTTACTGGTTGATGGTATTTGCCGTGGATCAATCGACAAGAGGAAAAGTCAGTGAGGTCTTTCAACATGCATCTTCCGTGGGTCTAACAGTTTGTCGTACCTGGGCTTTCAATGACGGTCAATGGCGAGCTCTTCAAAAATCGCCGTCTGTCTATGATGAAGATGTCTTCAAGGTGATCCCATCTAAGTTGTAAAATTTTAATGCCCTTGAAATCTACATACGCAACATTCGTGTTTTATTTCAGAAATGGCGAGTGCCGTATCATCTTTGGTGCCTTTGGCTTCATAGTTCATTAGCAACATCCTTGTGGAAGAATAACAGCCCTGTTTGGTTGGTGTTTCGCAATCAATTTTCATTTCTGGAAGTTGTTTTCGAGGATATTCATTTTTGAAATAGAACCCTTTTTCGGAAAACATACTAGATCTTTCAAATCGTCGAAAACGATTCCAGCTTTGAAGGAATTGCATATGAAAGTAATTAAACAACAGTTTCATTGTTCTACTAAAGGTGGTTCTTAAAACTACCACCGAGCAGGAAAGATTTTAACTTTTTATAGTACTCTATATCTAGCCTAAGTTGCTTTCTTGGTGATAGATTAGTATGTATGTCTAATGCATCACGTACAATGAATGTAGGTAACTAGTAAGCATTTATCCTGTATGTCAATTTAGTTTTTACAATGGAATTGCAGGCCTTGGATTTTGTGGTCAGTGAAGCAAAGAAGTACAAGATCAGGCTCATATTATCATTAACTAACAACTGGGATGAATATGGAGGCAAGGCGCAATACGTGAAATGGGGTAAAGTGGCTGGCTTGAATTTGACTTCAGATGATGACTTCTTCAGTCATCCAACTATCAAAAACTACTACAAGGCCAATGTTAAGGCATGTTCCTAGCTGCTTTTAAGCTTTTATAGACATCTTCAGTCAATTACTTTGCAATATAGAGGTCTTTGTATGTGGCTAATTAGCTCAGACAGGGACATGAAATGGACATGCTGACACTGGATTTTTCAAAAACCGTAGGACATGACTCTCCAAGAGCATGTTAATATATGTATGACACGTATTCCTTATATGTAATTTGCATGAATGTTTTATCCAAAAAAATGCAACATAACTATAGCTAAAATTAAGGACGTCATATGTTCAATAAGCTAAAAGAACAATATATCATCGAGATAGCAATTGCATTCTATGAAAATAAAGAGCTAAAGTATAGAACGTTTAAACAAAATTCTTCTATCAATCAATACTTGCAAGACCTGTAGCTTCCGGCAAAACTTCCTAGCATTAATAAGCCTGAAGGGCGAGGATCACATGGTTCTGATTTCGTTATTGTGCCCCAAGTTATTCCTTTTATACCAGTATTATTTAATATGCATGTTCAATTACTGGAAATTTGTAACCCTGCAAGTGTCTGATGAGTTCCCAGTTCCAAAAATTTAAAAGATTAAGGGACATGTTTGGATGAGTGTCCGACACCATATCATCGAGAGTCGCCATCCAGCATGACATGCCACATTCTTCAATATGTGCCAGCTACTTAGGTATGTGGAAATAGCCAGATCACTAGACGCTGTGTTTTCTCAGTGAAGTCTAATTGCAGTTTGCTCTTTTGATGGTGCAGACAGTGCTTAATAGAGTGAATACAATCAATAACCTTACTTACAAGGATGATCCAACAATTTTCGCGTGGGAGCTAATGAATGAGCCACGGTGTGCCTCAGATCCTTCCGGGGATAAATTGCAGGTTTGTTTACTTCTCCATTGCCAGCTAGGATTCTACATGTAAGTTTCAGGGATATGTTATGCAATAGTCAAACTTGTCACTAAAGTATCACAACGGCATAAAATGAATACTACGTATCTTGTGCTTGTACTTGTTAGACCATACTGTTAAGGAAATATCTTCTCTGAAGAGCACTAATTTACCGCTAAATTTGATGTGGTTGGTTTGTAGGCATGGATCGAGGAAATGGCTGTCTATGTGAAGAGCATCGATCCGAAACACTTAGTGGAGATCGGGCTGGAAGGATTTTATGGTCCCTCGACCCCTAACAGGGTTCAATTCAACCCAGATACATTTGCTCAACAAGTTGGAACTGACTTTATCAGGAACCATCAGGTTCTTGGTGTTGATTTTGCTTCAGTCCATATCTATGCAGACACTTGGTTAGCACTCTTCATTAAAATTTCCTTATTGGAATCTTATATCCTAACTTCAGGTTAATATCAATACTCAATGCTTATGACTTAGTTATGGATTTGGATACACTGTTTGCATATGTACAAGTGCATTATATATTTGAGTATGCGTACATGGTCTCTTCTCTAGGCATGACTTTTGGATTCATTTTAGTAGATGTAACATGTATATGTCACCTTAGTTGAATAACCAAGCATTCCGGCATCTGTTATTCCTGGTTTCACTCTGTGAAGCAAAGTCAGACAAGGAAAGACATGTATTGCTATGGTTTTATTTATTCTTCTCCTCTTTTTTCATTTTTTTTTCCTCTTATATCGGGGTGGCAGCTTCTGATAGAAATTTTCTGGTAATTGAAGGATTTCGGAAGCAATTTCCGATGATCATATCTCATTTGTCAAGGCATGGATGCAATCCCACATTGAAGATGCCGAGAATTTTCTTGGCATGCCGGTTATGTTTGGTGAGTTTGGTGTATCAACAAACGACCCTGGGTACAATACATCGTTCCGGAACACACTTGTCAATACAGTTTACAAGACCATCTTGAATTCCACTAAAAAAGGAGGCAGTGGGGGTGGAAGCCTTCTGTGGCAACTGTTTCCTGAAGGGACAGATTACATGGACGACGGGTATGCAATTGTTCTTTCAAAGTCTCCTTCTACTTCAGACATTATATCTCTGCAGTCCAAAAGGCTTATGAGCTTCAACTCGTTTTGTTCTTGGAAATGCCACTGGGATTGCAAGAAAAGGCATCCTTTCGAGACTTTCGTCTACCATGATGATCTTTGAATAATGTGGGTGATGAATAGAAGAATGCTTACACTTCCTCATACCATGTATGTACATATGAAATTTGTTGGAAATCCGGTCTGAAAAATTTGATGATGATGGCGATGTCTCCACAGGGAAAAATCTGGTACGATAAATCACATTTGAGGCACGTTGAAACAACGCTTTCCTAAAGACAGTATTTGCCCCCACCATAAGGTGTGCACCGGGTTAACAGCAAATCCGCCTTCAAGATACAACGAAACCGAACTCGAGGTTCTTTTTGATTGCGTTTGCACAAACGAGACAGACAGAATATCCACTAAATGAGAATAAGAGAACCAAGAACTGATATTCAATTTCTCGAGAATAACTGAATATCAGGATGCCTAAAATTCTAAGAATAGAGTGTGTAGAGAGAGCAATTCAATATGGAATTTTCGGTATCCAGAATGACTTTACAAAGGGTCTATTTATAGACTTATAGGCACCATTTCATGAAAGATTGTGTCTTTAGTAGACACTCATTAGGAATAGTCATGTCTTTTGAAGACAAATAACTATGAAAAGTCATGCCTCTTTCTAGGCACCATTTTATGAATAGCCATGTCTCTAGTAGACATTAATTAGGAATAGACATTAATTAGGAAGGGTCATGCCTCTTGGAGGCACCCCATGTTTCACATCCCTTCCTAACAATCACATCTATTCCAAATAAACACATCCCAACTTAATGGGTGTTATAACTAGTCACTTAAAGTCACAACTTATGAAAATGTGTTACAACCTTTCACATAAACCTCTCCCAATGTCTTTTCATAAAGTCCCCAAACCAAAATCATTTATTATTTTGAAAATCTCCAACAATATTTTGCAAGCACCCTTATTGTACAATGGAGGACTTGAAAGTTATTACTCCCTCCGTCCCTTTTTAAATGTGTTACTTCGTAAATCCAACTTATTAAAGAAACATCATCATTACACCTTTCACATCAACTTTTTCCTCCACTTTACACTTTTCACATCAACTTTTACCCCTACTTTCCAAAATTATCCTCCACTTTTACCCATTAACTCTTTACCCACTAACTTTTCAAAGGGCAAAATGATAATTGTACAAACTTTTACCCATTAACTTTTCAAACCACACACTTATTTAGGGACAGCCCAAAATGGAAATGTTTACATTTAAAAAGGGACGGAGGGAGTACTTCTTAAATAGTGGGTGACCGTTACACATCATGTTGTCTAGGTAGTCTTCAACTTCCATACTTTCATGAACCAATTTCTTTAGCATTTTGGCTTGGATTTGCATACTAGTTTCAGTGGCTGTTGCTTTTGTGTTCTCGAAACTCATCACTGGTTTTTGTCGACAAACATCACATAAAGAGTCCTCATCCGAAATCAGCATTACAACATGATTAGTGTCATGCTATTGCATTTCTTTAACCATTTTAGAAGACAGTTGGTCTCTTACGCGATGAAATAATAGATTCGTCCTCGTATAACATGGAATGAGAATTGATTCTTTCGTGAGTACAACAATAACATAACCCATTTAGTCCCCACTAATTGGGGGTATGGGCGGGGGATGGATAGGAGACAGACCTAACCTTTGGCAATAAATGCACAAAGTGGCTGCTCCCAAAATACCACTGAAACGGATAGATTGGAGACAGACCTAACCTTTGGCAATAAATGCACAAAGTGGCTGCTCACAGAATATCACTGAAACAGTGGTCCCCCTATACCGTCGCGTTTGCTGCGGAATCATGCCCTCAAATCAAAGCCAAAAGGCATCAGAGAGGGCAGACCCAAGAATCATTTTGATTTATGTGCACATTGTCATGCTTCTTTCGTGAGTAACACCTATAAATACTTTAGCGAAAATTTCCTTCAAAAATTTTTCACAAGCATAAGGAGGTGAAGAGATTTTCTACTAACGTTACCAAGCAAAAGCAACTCATTACTTGATTAAGCTAAGCTTTGAGAGAACTGTGGCTGCTTGGTCACCACCCAACAAGAAATAAGGATGCCTTAAAGCAGCTGCAGCAGATAAGCGCCCCCTTCGCTGGAAACCTCTCTCTGAAATCAGTTTTGTGGCCAAATCCCACCCTCTACCCGAATCAAGATCAAGAATGCTCAAGTCAGGCCTCAACCGAGTTTTCTCCCTCCACTCCTTCAGGTCGTATCCAACAGTCTTTAATTCTGTATTGAAATTCTTTAAGCCTGCAGCTGACCTTAATGTTGGTATTGCCATTTGCATGAGTACAATCCCAGCAGAGTACATATCGAACAGATCAGGACTGTTTAGCTGAAAGAACGATGAACACAGATTAGCTTGTACTTCAATCAACTTTCTTTTGCTGTGCCTTGGAAAAGAAACTCGAACGAAGTCATGTGCAGTGGCAATAGTTAAGTCAAACAAGCTTTGTCAACTAAAACAATCTTTTACGAAAACTACAATCTTTTTTGGTTGCTGTGTCGCCGACATTACAGAACTTATCTTAGAAACGGTTCTCGAAATCGAAAATATTCATCGATTTCCAATTTTAGTCATTTTCTACGGGAAATCATTAGAAGTGCAATTTCGAAAACATCTTTGAGGTTTCCTAAAGCATTGGTTGTTTTTAAAAATGTTTACATGGACGAAGTTTTGAAAACTATTAGTTAAAGAATTCTTATAACAGTTCTGCATTTACGATTATGAAAACAGAACTCCTTCAAAGCCTTGCGATATCCAATAGACAACCATTCAAGGAAGCCCTGTAGCTTAGGTGTCTTGTTCAATAAACCAAATGGGATCTACTCCAAGTGATCTGCAAATAGATTTATCAATCTCATTTTTACTTTTATCCTATAAGTCATGGTATTTATAGATTCCACTTCCTAGAAAGCATAAAGAGTTGAGGAGTTCACCTCCAAAATGGAAAAGGTAAGACTAGACTGATACCTGCCATAAAATGGGCGAAAGAAGGGCAGCAATAGGCTCGGGCGGTGGTTTAGGTGTTTCCTCTGGAAGTACATACAGTTCAGGGGGACAATAGTCAGGATCAAGCAAGCCGCGGTTGGGTACGTAGTTCTTGCCAATCCGAAGATCAGTGGCTGCCCCAAAATCAATGAGCTTAATTTGTCCCTTCTTTGTTACCACTAAGTTTGATGGCTTTATGTCTCGGTGAACGATGCCCGTGTCATGGATTTTCTTCAGAGAAGTAATAATCTGGCGCATAATTTGCTTGATAATTAATGCATTTCGTTTGATCGAGTCCAGTCCTTGCAAAACACGACCAAACATGACCGACTCTAAGTTCAAAGGAAAGCTCCGATCTTTCATGTAATCCAAAAGGTCAAGATCTCCCTGTCACATAAGAGTTCCCCTATATAAGTGATGTATGCAGTAATCTACAGAAAGGATTTAGGGGATACTGATAGGACACACACAAGCTTGCAAAAATAGATTTAGTACCTCAAATTTCCAGACAAGCCATTTACCTCCTTTTGTAAATTGCGAATTTGTTTTTTCAGCGATAAAAGTTCCAAGGAACTCGGCACAGGTTTCAGGAGCTGCTCTTGACAGCCTATAATTGAACCATTCCTCAAAGTCTCCACATTCCTCAGCACCTTGAACTCCAACCTTCACCTGATAACTTTCATACATAAGCAATACAAATAATAGATTCAAATGTCAGGAGAAGAGAAAGCTCCATAGTTATATGATTACGCAACAATGTTGTTGGCATATGGATACCCCCCGCTGATTGTTCTTGGACATTTAGGAAAATTCTGGGCCTTAGGAGCTGTGGCTTTTCCTTTTATTAAACACTTCATTGGCAATGGTAACTCTACTCATCTTTCGCTGGATAACTGGCACCACCTGGGATCTCTCGGTGCAAAGTTTGGGGAGGGAGTTGTTTATATTCTTGGGAGATCTTTGGAGCCTAAGGTCAGTTCTATTATTTGTAATGGTTGCTGGAGGTGGCCTAGAGCTAGGAATGCAATCACAGAGGAGATCATACGGCATTCTCCAATGGACCTGATTCCCCATGTTGATTGCGAGGACAAAGTAGTTTGGTCTCTTACTCCGAATGGTGTATACTCTTCTAAATCTGCTTGGGCTGGCTTGAGGGCTCCAGGGGTTGAGGTTGATTGGCATGGCGGTTTGGTTCAAACACCATATCCCTCGCTGGGCTGTGGTTCAGTGGATGGCTTTCCATGGGAAAATGTCTACAAGGGACAGGCTTTTTTCCTGGGGGATCGATCATTCAAGATCAAAGTGGGGTTCTATGTGGTGGTTCTAAGGAATCTCATGATCACCTTTTCTTTACATGCCCTTTCTCTGCTGCTGTATGGTGTCAAGGTCCACAAAAATGCCACATTTCCAGACTTCCTTTACCTTTGAAGGAGGAGGTGTCTTGGGGTGTCACTCATTGCAGAGGAGAGTCTGTTAGTGGTACTATTTTTAAGCTGATGCTTGCCGCTTCCATTTATCATCTTTGGGGTGAACAGAATAACAGAATTTTCAAGCAACGTGGCGTGGAGTGGTCTGGGGTTTGTGTGGGTGGCGTCGTATTGAGCAGTCTATGGTGAATGTCAGGATCATGGAGTCTCGGAGAGTTCCTCCATCTGAGTAAAAAAATAGTTAGATTCTAATTTCTTTTCTGTCCAATTGGGGCAGTGCTTTTTTGTATTAGACCGATTGTTTTGAGTTCAAGGATATACCCTCGCTCTGTTCTTCCCTTTTGGTGGTGGTTAATACATCTCAACTTTCCAAAAGAAAAGAAAAACGCATTTTTATTTTTATTTTCAAAAGGGGGAAAAAGAATCAAGAAGTGCAACAGAAGAATATAGCAACTATATGAAATATGATCAAAGCTCAAAGTTTACCTATAAGTGAACGAAAAAATAGGGGAAATTATGATCAAAACTGACAGTTTACCTTCTTGAGAATAACCTTCTGCTTGAACTGTCCATCCCTCATTGCGGCTTTTCGTCGTCCACTATTTGGTATTGTCTCTTCCACACTCATATTCTTTGGCACAATCACACCAGAATAAACAACACCAAAAGAACCTTCTCCCAATCTATCTCCAATCAGAAAATCACTACTCTTTAAGCTCCTCCTCCCTAACAAATTGTCCAACCCTATTTGCAGAGGAGCGAGAATATACGAATCAATAGCGCCAATTAGAACTCCTGGCCTAGCAGTCAAGTAAATCCAAATAAGCCCACCAAAAACAAGAATCCCCCACTTCTCCGTCTCCGGTAATTCCGCTGTAACCCTCTGAAACTGCGCATACCCGGATTTAAAAACAGGGAGAAGAAAGAGAGATTTGTCGATTTGAAGAGAGTTTTCGTTGAGGACATTCTCTGGTATGTTGTCGAGAAATGCATTGCACCTCACTTGGGTTCTATGAAAATGGGTGCCAATTATTCTTGTTGGAGAGAAGAAAGTGGGTTTGTGATTGTGATTATTATGTGGGAGAGTAGTGGCAGTTGAGGATAGCAGAGAAGCCATGGATACTCATCAAGAAAGACAGCTTATGGAGCGAGGGAGGTGGTTTACTCAAAGAGAGTGTCAGCAAAAGGTTAGTTTTTTCCCACGTCAATCCCTTTGGTTTATCCTCAATTGAGGTGGGCATGTGTGGAGGAGAGAGGGAAAACAACTACGGTACATGTTTTATTGAAAAACTAATAGGGTGAGGCTATTCGCAGCCCATTTTCGACTTCATACAGCCCTTTTGCTAAATAAAACCCTGCTGACGTGGCAAATTTTTATTTTTGCTTCACATAACCTAGAAAATTTCCCAAATTACCCTTGTTATTTTTCTTCTCCCAATTCACTCAAAACCCACCCACTCTCAAAATCCACCGGTACTGACCGACCTCCATCACCACCGGTACCGACCGACCTCAGATCTACTCCCTCGTCTCACCGATCGATCAACCCCCATCACCACCGCTACCCACTTTTTCCTTCGACCGACCTCCATCACCTCTCTCTCTCTCTCTCTCTCTCTCTCTCTCTCTCTCTCTCTCTCGTAGCTCTCGCTATTTTACTCGTCTGGTTTTGGCACATTTCGGATATTTACTCCCGAAACTAAACACATAATTCGGATACAAACTACTGAATTATGGCCAGTATTGCGGATATTAACTACCATCACCAATTTCGGATATAAACTCCCGATTTTATAGGTAAATTTCGGGTATTAACTACCGAAATGTATTGCGATTTTCGGGACTGTGTGTACCGTTTCGAACGAACAACGGCTGAAAAATCGAAAAAGCAATGGGTTACTCTTGGGTCGTTTTTTGCTCGAAAATCTTCATGTCCGGGTTACTCTTGGTCTGTATTTGTGCATCCATTGGTGGACTTGGAGTTGTAAGTTGCTCCATTACTCTTTGGAGCTCTTCAACAAGGTTTTCCTTTGGAGCTCTTCAACCTAGCCATTAACCCCCATTGATTCAACAAGGTTTTCCATTGAGAGAGATGAAAGATGAGGGGCATAGGAGGATATTGGGGGTTAATGGCTAGGTTGTTTTCGATTGGAGGAGGAGAGATTTTTTTCGATTGGGGGAGGAGGGAACACGATGGAGGAGAAAGGAAGAAGAAGAAGTGGGCTGGTATGTAGCAATTGGGAGAAAGTGGGGTGGGTTGGTATGAAGTAATTTGAGGGGCTAAATGGTCTTTTCACAAGGAAGGTTTTGGTATTTATTTTGGATGGGCTGTATTTAGGGAAAATGGGCTGCGAATAGACTCACCCAAACTAATAATGTAGTACATTGATGCCCTTACCCCTTATGAAGGATTTTTTTGGGGGCCTGTAATTTGCAAATATCATGAGGATAACAAAATCCCAAATCCAAAGATTAAACCAGAATTTGACGAATTATGGAACCTAAAAAGTTTAATGTAAAACTAACAAATGCAATTGTTTTTTTTTTTAATAAAGACACAAACCAAAAAGTGCAAAAAGTTAAAAGGGGAACGAGGCATGACTAAATAACTTCCTTTTTTATAAGTCTCGAAAATACCTATTAGGCGCAGTTTAACAATGATTGAACAAATGCTCGAGTTTAATAGACATAGAATTCCTTTTCACCCAAACATTAACAAGTAAAAGAAAGAATGACTCCAATTGCTTTCCAGAGAATCTAGATGGATTTGTATTTCAAAAACCCTTGTAATCAAGTCAACTATTGCAATGTTATGGAAAGAAGACTTCTGATATTACCAAGATAACCAAGATAATAATACATCACGAAATGGTTGGTTGCCCAACTCATTAGTTTACCTTCTCTGGCAACACTAGCCAAGAAAAGTGTAATAATATTATCCAGTGGAGAATCCTAAATAAACCATCACAACAAGAAGATAATAAAACAAGGAAAGTCACCGCCTTTTGGAAAGTGGAAAATCCTCTAGCTTGTTGAAGCTACACTAGTAAACTGTTATTCTTCTGAAGAAGGGAGGCTGCAGGTCTCACATAACTAAAGCCGTGGAAGTGATTGCTATTTGCTTTCGAACTGGACACTGGAGAATCTTGAATTGGCATATCGGTCCAGCATTTGTCAAAGTTAGCAATGCAGTGTTTCCCGGCAACTAGAGGGCGGAAACTAGGATGGATCTCCCTCGCCTCCAATTTTTTCCAGTTAATAGGCTTGAACCATTTATGGCCCTTGACTTCCTCACTCCCTGTTGGTCCACTGCCTAGCCGCTTGCTTGGCTCTTTTTGCAGAAGCTAAAAGAATGACAAGAAATGGTTAAATACTCCATCTGAACTTAAAAGAACACTTCGTCCAACAGTATCTAAGTATCCCTTAAACTCAGATAGGACCAAATTCAACATTCATTTGGATCGGGGGGATTGTGCAAAGGAACTACAGGCTGGGATAGTTAGATGCTTACCCCTTTCAATAAAGAATGTGCATCACTAGTCAAAAATGATGGTAGCTTGATTTTATCCTTTATTATCTTTTGCTGAATTTTCTCACGATTCCCACAAGTAAATGGAGGCTGCATCAGCAGAAAGCAAAACAATAGAGTCAGATAATGCAAATGGATATTCCAAGTAAATAAACTTGGACTAATCTTGCCTAATACCCTTAATTGATAAATTGGTTTTTAAGGTTTGTTCACTTCCATTGAAGCAACTACAGGATGAAAACTTGCAGGAACTGGATATACCGCATTTCAACGTTTCAAAGTTCTCTTGCAAAAACCTTAAAGTTTTTAAAAAAGCCGTACACTACGACAGACAACTATGAGCTGCTTATACAGACATGAGACGAGAAGTAAATATAAGATACTAACCTTCCCAGCGAGCATCTCAAACAATAATATCCCAATGCTCCACCAGTCTGCAGCCTTATTGTGGCCCTTCCCAAGAATAATTTCAGGCGACATATATTCAACAGTTCCACACATCGAATTTGATATTGTATACTCATCAAATTGCTTTGCCAGGCCAAAGTCAGTCAACATGGCCTAAAACCAATAATAATTAAACAAGAATTAAACATACAATTTGCATAGCCTGAGAGGGAGAGAGAGAGAGAGAGAGAGGGAGAGAGTACGTGGCCATCTGCATCCAGTAGGACGTTTTCGGGTTTAAGATCCCTATGCATTATGCCCTTAGCATGCAGGTGAGACACTGCTGAGACAATCTCAGCCATATAAATGCGTGCCAGATCCTCTCTGAAACATATTGCAAGAGTCAATAACTGAGCATGCCTAGAACGTCAGAGAAATATAAGGAAGAATGAAAGAAGTTACCTGAAAAGCCCCTGGTGGTAGAGCTGAAAAAATAGGTGTCCCCCGTTCACAAAATCCAGCACAAGATAAACTCTATACTTGGTCTGCAGGTCATATAACATGTATATCAACGTTCATAGGTATAAAAACACATTCATAAGGTTTTTGTAAAAGCAAATCAAATTCACTGTTTTGCTCTTGGAAACTTGTCAGCTATGTACATTACTTCAGTCTATGAGGAAATTTTGTCAGATTGGATTTGAGGCTTGAACCACTCCGATACGAATCTAGTGATATAGAGAAAAACAAGAAAAAAAAAAATCAACCATTTTAGTATTGTTGAGCTAAAATCACCTGGAATGAGTATCTTAGCTGGACGATGAAGGGATGCTGTATCTTGGTCAAAATATCCCTCTCTGCTTTCATGTACTCAGCACGATTCTTCTCCAATATCTTATCCTTCCGCATGACCTTCATTGCATATATTTCTGCCGTGCCCCTCTTTTGCACCTGAAATACTTTTCCAAATGCACCCCGACCCACAAGCTTCATAACCTCAAAATCTTCAAGCCCCACACTCTGGGCCTTAATAGAATCATCAGCACATTCAAGAGACTCCTCGGCAATAGAATTTTCAACCAAAAGTTCATGAACTACTTTCACGGTCTCCTGCTTGAGACTCTCCACAAGTTCCACTAGATCCTCTGACTCGTGTATGGCGAGCTTGCTCAGTTTCACAGATCGACTGACACAAGTACTGGGACCAACCAAAGAATGTGACCGGGTGTAAATGACCGGTAGCTCATCATAGATAAGCTCAGTTACATCTGTTGTAGGCACTGAATTTCCCATGTCAACATAACTAACTTCAGTTGAGGTCGGAGCAGGTAAAGGGCCAAATATATCAGAAAAGTCAAAGTCAACCGTATCAGAGGGAACAACATCGGGAATGGTTAATGGCAAAATTAGGTGGTTTTGGAAGGAATTGAACGTCTGAGCTTTGTTAAGGATAGGTAACTGAGAGGAAATCATACCACCTAGTATCAAATGGCAGATAAAGGAAGTCAAATATCAATTGATGATGACGCCTGACGGATGAAGCTCTAAATGGGGCTCCAACTGTTGTATTGCTATAGGAGCCCTTTCAAGTTTCGACGCCCTTAATCAAAAGAAAAGTTCAGGTTTGCAGTCGGAGTCTTGAAGAACTTTGACAGTAAACAGACGGAAATCCAGAAGAAGAAGTCGTTCTTGTTTCCCGATTTACAGGAAACAACAGACGCCACAGTGCTTCTTGAATTCATTACCATCCGGTTATTGATCTGTTATTCAAGGCCACAATACAAGTACAACAGTATCAGTACTCCGCGGAAAAATGAAGTGCTAATTGTACTCATTCATAACAAGTAAAAAACTAACGTCCCAAACAAAAAATATGCAGTGGACAATGTTACAGCTTTACCACAGCAGCAATTACCAGGAATAAGAAATGCATCATATAAGCCCATCCACAAACCAATGTACACACATTCCAGCTTACAATAAACATCACATGAACAGAACATATATAGGAGGTTCGCATAGAAAGGTATGGTAATAGGTAAGAGCCGTGGGCCATCATTACTTCCACATGCCCATAGGATGTACTATCAGACAAGTCATAGCAAAAATGACAACCATACCAGAAATGCAACAGGAAAGATGCTAATCAGGTCCTTACTAGTAAAGACATGACACAGTAGCATTTAGACCAACAAATAACAAGTTAGCATAACTCATTAACATAACCAAACGAATGTAATGGAAATGTCTTTATCTGGTTTAGTTGTATTGCGGGGCAGGGTCACAACATAAAAGGGGCCCACTTTAGATACTTCTCTATCCTTTGCATTTAACATTCCACCGTAGTGTAGTTGCACATAATACATGAAAAAGTTAACAAATTGAATTCAAGTCCTCCATAGCAAAGTATTAAGTAAATAAAGCACGGAATTGAAACTCTAGTGAAAGTTCACTGCGATGTCTTTTGCTGATTGGTTTGCAGTCCCCAGTGGATAAGTTCCAAAACTGAAAATTGCCATTGATTTGATAAAAAGGAGGTATAGCAATGTGTTCGCAACAAATTCACAGGGTATGCCATGTGTCTTCTTTATTCTTTTTGGTGCTTCAGAGTATGTTATATGTCAAAGTCTTCTTTTCATGTGTAAAAATCCAAAGAAAGCATATGAATTACTTTTCATGTGTAAAAATCCAAAGAAAGCATATGAATTACTTTACAAGTCATGATAAAATTCCTTAATATTGGGTTATTATATTAATTTACCATGTCTATAACACATCAAAAAAGAAAGGAAAAAAAAAAAGAGAAAAAAAAAGGTTATAGTAAAATCAAATCATATAAAGATTAAAACTTCTAAGTCTCATTGGCTTGGACAACGCTTAACTTGGTTTTCTTAGGTCTGTTTTGACGCTGAACTGCATAAACCTGGGCCTGTCTTTGCCTGTAGTACTAAGGTTCTCATCTTGTTGCTTTTACATCTAATTTTCGCAAGTCTGAGTGTATCAGTTTTATAGGAAATGCTACAAATCATCTTACAATATATCTGTGACTCTGAAAGTTGATTTGAACGGATGATGTTTGTTCAACTACCCCATTCAATCAAATTCCTGATTAGAAGTCAGTGATTGTACCAAGAACCACGAGACGTATGAATGGAACATCCGACCCAACATCCTAGACTTGTTTCCACTACTGTTCAGAAATTGCTAACACAACACAAGACTGACATACTGTTTGTACCATAATTTTTAAAATTGTACACGTGGCAAATTGATTGGCTGGGAGTTATGTTTATTCAATTCGGATTTAATTTAATGGCCGAATTATCTATAATTTAGGAGATAAGTTTGTTGCCTAAATTATAGGAAAGGGGATTTTATCTAAAACAAGTTGATAAAGGCCGAAATTAACATGTGTTAATTATACTGAGAACATGGGTAGTTATTTTTCGGCTGAAAGAGGGACACATGGCACCTCCTCATGCATTTTCAAGAAGACGTGGGCATAATGGCCTAATTTCATGGGCGGTTACACTTGAAGATTGCAATTGGACCCAGAGTCTATAAATGAAGACCTTTGTGCAACATTGTAGAGGTCCAAGCACCAACAAAGCTCACTGCAGCAAGTTAATTTAGTTTATCTCCTAACTCTTAGTTAGTCGATCGATTTCTTCTTCTTCTATCTATGTCTATCTTCTACCTCTACCCCGTCTCCTCTTCTTCTTCTTTCTCTTCTTCTTCCTCTATGTAAAAGTTAGTCTTTCTTCAATTGTGGAAGTCCTTGTTCAAGGCCCACGAACTGTTGTAACTTTAGTTCCTCTTTTAGTCAAGTTTCACATTTGCTTGAAAGAAGTTGGTAGTTTCAGGCGCTTTTCCTTATTCTCTCGGAGATTCACATCTCCTGGCACGCCCTCGCATCATCTACACCACCAGGTGTTGGCCATCCCCGTTTCTCCCGTCCTTGGAGGAATTGGTGGCAACACATACATAGAGATTTAATTAACATAGTTGCACATCTAAAGCCACAAATAACAAAGAACATAGGAAGGGGGAAAAAATGAAGTAAACAAGGACAAAAAAGAAAATTTTTTTTTTAAAAAAAAAAAAAAAAAGGGCCATGCTTGGTCGCCCAGAAGAACTCTCAACCCAAAACGCAAATCTTTTTAAAGCTTTACTTCTGTGGTTCACTTGATGTTTAAATCAAAATTGGGTTCCCAAATAGAGTCAAATTCCTCTTTGTTCTTTGATCCTTTTTAAGTTTCTCAGGAAGCAAACAAATTTGTTAAGCAAGACACCTAAAAAATGATGTTAAACGGAGATAAAGAATACTAAGTGAAAACAAAAATCCAAAAGGAGAGCAACGGAGATCCAAAGGAGGAAAAAGCTTTTACCTTGGGGAGGAGGAGGCACAGCAAAGGTAGAAACAAGGCCAAGGCGGAGGAGGAGGGTTTGTTTCTCTTCTTTTATTGCTGAGAAGACGTAGTACGTGTGTTTTCACCAAAAATACTTCAGAGAGAGGAGAAGGTTTTGCGTCGCCACATATACACACGCACACGCAACGGCCAGTTAACCGATTTGTGTTTATTTTTTAACTTTAGGACCCGATTAGATGGGCTTAAAGAGAGGGGATAACTTTTGGAGGGGTATAAAGCGTGATATTTAGCATGATTTAGCTAGGCAAAAATGTAGGGGGATTAATTTTCACCCCTCCAAAAGTTATTCCGGGCAAGGGGATAGAGGGATATTAATTTTTGTGCACCCCTCCCCCTACCCAAAAGTTATCCCCGGGTATAAGAAAAAAATAACACCCCCTCTCCCTATTTCAACTACAAAAAACCTTATCCCCTTATCATCCATCCAAACTAAGTACAGTACTATTTTATCCCCCCCTTTTTTAATACCTCATTCAAACCAACTATTTTTTTATTTCCCTTCAAAAAAATCACATAAGTGTTTTTTCTGGTCCCATGTATCGAATAGGCACAATGCTATAATTGATAAACAAAAGTAGTTTTATTTTTTTTTGGTATTTGAATTTGTATTTGGTATTTTTTTTTTTTTTTCTTTGAAACATCCGGTGCTATAATGCGAGAGTCATCATCCCTTGCACAAAATATATAAAGCTAAAATCTGTCCCATAAAGAAGAGGAGGAAATCTGAGACCGACCACTTTTGTATATGTTATTCCTCTCGATCACTGTAGGTTCAATTCATAGACAACCTTATACTATAATTTAGTTCATAAAAATAGATTAATTTCAGATACTTCAGTACTAATCATATTTTGAGTTATTAATAACTGAAGATTACTTTTCTGGTTGATATCACAGGAATTCCGGTTTGATAATATATTGTCAAATTGCTATCTGTACTTCAACTTTGTTAATAACTACAACAAATACAAATTCCGTCAAACATGATCTTGACAACAAATATTTACATTGAACCAATTCAACAATTAACTAATAGACTTTGTCTTCCCAAATTTGAATGAATACTTAGACGAATGTCATGTCAATGACCAAATTTGCAATTTTGACAAATGACAACCAAAAACAACTGCTTTTATGAAAACAAAAAAGCCCTATGATCATGAACTAATATCTATTTTTCATGTCCACACAAAAGATTACCGTTGTTACTGTTGTTTTTTGCCATGATTCTACTGGCATCAGAAGTTCAAATCAGATCAGAAACAGGCTTACGAAACAAATTTTCTCAGTTAACTTGGAAGGGAGTGAGGCAGGTAAGAAACCCAATTTTTATTTTCTCAGTTAACTTGGAAGGGAGTGAGGCAGGTAAGATGTTCCCAAATTCAAGGAGGGTGGAGGACCCATAACCGGCGTGAATGGCCCGAATCTGAGAGAAACCCAATTTTTATTTTCTCTTGGGATGTTTTTTTTTTTTTTTTGAAAATGTCATCATATATCATAACGCCATCCGGCACCGATTACATCGAAAGACAGGAAAGAACCAAATCCACTAGCCAATTGAAATGAGAAACCACAAAGGCTGATCTTGGGATGTTATTTGAACCAACAATATCCACCAATAAGGAGGAATGTGATGTTCACCCATATCCAAAAGACATATCTATGGTTCTCATGATTGTTAGTCCTGTAATCTATATATTTTCTCTACATATTTCACCTTGGAGCATCCACTATTTGAGTGTTTTTATCTTGCATTTGATAGGTTAGTGAATGAGTTAATTTTAGCCAATTTAAAGTGTTGGCTACCTCCCAACAAATTAACGTGCTATTTTATTATTTGAATATTTTAGTAATTAATAACCATCATATAATAATGCTACCATCTAATTCCAATTGGTGGATATACATAATACATGTTCTGGGTTTTTTAAAGAAAAAAAACATGAGATTTTGGTTTTGGAAAATTAACATAATTTGGCCGCCCCATCTCAAACGAAAAATCACTCATTTCTCAATCCATTTTCTGTTTTAGTAAAAATAAAAGACACAGGAAACGTGGAACTCTCTTTTCCATAAATGATTTCCTTGCTAATTGCTTTAAATAATTTTAAGGCTTGATCTATGGTGGCCTAATTTTGGACCAAAAATTATCTTGCAAAATTTATTGGGTCCGCGAGAGAATGGGGATGGTTGTGTCCCCGAGGAGACAGATTTGTTTGGATAAGATGTGATCTGAGTCGTCTATGGCCGACTATGGACAGCTGTGGTCGGCCAGCAGGGACAGCACCCACCCTGGTTCCGTTGGCAATAGCTTCCCTCTTGATCACAACAAATATAATTTCTCGCAACCGGTTATAGGACGCAGTGTTACCGTTTGTTGGGAATCTTGGGATTTAACAAAATAAAAAGTTGATCAAATTTAGTTGTTGGGAACCAAAAAACAATATACATGGTGGGATTTTATTGGATGTTGTTATTTTACTTACTGAGCCTTTTAGCTTTTTCATAATGTACTTCACATAACTTTATTACCTAACTTATATCTTAACCAAGTGAAACAAATTCTAATTTTGGCTATTACCTATGCAGTATGCATAGTGGATGGCATGCATAGATGGCAGGCCACTTTCAGCCAAAATTCAAAATGCATGCACCGCCTTACAATAAACAATGGGATAAGGCTAGCACACCATGACACATTTTCCCACCAAAGATAACGTAGTTTGGGGGCCACTGGAAAGTCTTGGGGAATTGTGATGAGCTCTTAAAATAGCTCCCAGTAAGACTTTTAATATTTAATTAGTACCTATTTGTTTAATTGTGATCTTTAATAGGTTTTACATTATGCACCTAAGAATGGTTCTTAACATGGCTCTTACCACATTAGTTAAGCTTAGGGAGGGAATTAAGAGTGTGGAGAAGAGGGAGAGAGAGAAGAGAGAGGGGGAATGAGGGACCAACTTACATTTTTTTGTGCATAAATAAACTTTAGGACATAGTTTAGGAGCTAATTTTAGAGAGTCATTTGAATAGTCTCACACTCCTATTTTAGCAAATCCTTAACACACAAAATTAGACCCACCGTTGATTATGCGTCTAGTTTAGAAGTCATTTAGGAGCCAAATTTAGAGAGTGCACTATGGATGCCCTAACGAGAGATTGGACAATTTATAATTAGCGAAATTCTAGGTGTGCCTACCATGAGCGCACAGATAGATGTGTGGGGTCTATTTTACGATTTCACACAAGTAATTCGAGTTGTTCATTAATTTTAAAACAACTTTATGAGTTTCAACTCATAAAAAAAAACACATAGTTCAAGTGGTTAATTCAATTGTTCAACTTTTCTTCAAAATTCATTCAAATTTTGAATGAAATAGAACCTTGATCAATTCAGAGTCATCGCCAGCGGGGTCTGAAGGCATCGGAGATGGAGGGAATCCTCCGTGTGCAACGGCGATGTGTCGGATGTCAATTTATAATAGCAGTTACATGGTTTGTTAGGCCATCTCCAGTGGTGGAATTAAAATGTACACAAAAGTGTAAAAAGTGGGTCACATTTATGTGTTGTTAAGTTAATGATTGTTGCAGTGGTGTTGTTAAAAGGTGGTTAAAGTGTAAAAAAGTACACACACATACATACATATATATGTGTGTATACACATGTTTGCCACCTTTTTCTATCTCGTCATCTCTTCCCCTCCCTCCACCTTTTGCTATCTCGTCATCTCTTTCCCCCTCTCTCTCTCTCTCTCTTCTTTGTTGCTAGCACAAAACCTCCTGTTAACCTCTGATGTAACTCTTCTCCTCCTCTTACACACTTTAACTACCCTTTAGTTATACTATTGTGGGGAAAAAAAAGAAGAGAAAATGTTAGTTAACTGACTAATTTGTAACTTTAACTCAATTATTGGAGATGGCCCTAGTGGTATGAGAACATTGGATTTTGTAATGGGTTGCTTCTGATTTCTCTCTGTGTGTCAGCTATATCATGTTGTGTTAGATTTAATTCGGCAATAGTGATAAGGACACACATCTCCGTCACACCCTAAACACATATCTGTCTGCGTGATACTGCAGCATTGGTTGTTGCAACATAATTTCCAAGTGTTTCTTCTCCAATTACCAATCATTCAGTGTCATGCAGGTGGGTGTAGTTTGAGGTTTGGTGTGTGTTGGATAGAAGTTGATAGAGAATGATGATTTATACTACTTTCAAGAACAAAATAGGAATATACGAAGGAAAACGGATCGGGTATTACTTATCCCATATTCGACCATCCTTATTTAACTCATCTGTTATTGATCCACATTCAATCTGTCCATACTCCATATTGAACCGATGCCCAAATTCAACCCGGCCAAACTCGTCCAAACCCAGTCTTTTGTCACCTCTAAATTATCCAATTGTTCTAATTTTAATTATAAGGCAACTAGAAAAATTACTCCAATTTTGGTAATAACCTCAAATCATTTGGGTGCAACCCCCGATTTGATCTCACACTCATTTGTGCACCGTCGATCCAGCTCTTCCAACTTTCTTGCGTGGGCCCATTTCATCCTCACCCAATCTATTGTTTGTGGGCTACCTTTCGCATGCCTTTATCCAATGATGATTTATCAAAGCTCACTCCGTCCTCCCCGAGTTCTTGAGTTAATAATTGTGTCAATTTTAACCTTTACTAACATTATGCACAGCCCCTTTATTATTTGGTTACTAGGTACAGGGCAACATGCTCTGCACGAGGGTTATGCCCGTTGCTTAGAAATGGCTTGATTTTCAGATGTCTAATTATACACTGGCTATGCTGTCAAACAGTAATAGAAGGAACAGATTTACATTACATCGTACAGATATAAATTTCACGCTTGTTACATGCTACATATTTACGGAGTTTGTTCTGGAGTTTTAGATTACAATATTACAAACTTGATTTACCATCTTGCAGATTGCAATGTCGTGGAAACCGTCCAACTTGAAAATCAATGGTCATATTTACAGAGTTTGTTCTGGAGGCGCTATAAGGTTGTAGTGTGCATCACAACCGTCCAACTTGAAAATCAATGGCCTGGATTCACGCTATGGGGTTGTAGTGTGGTTTTTGACGGTTGAAAATCAATGGCCTGGATTCACAACCGTCCAACTTGAAAATCAAAAAACATCTGCGAATCCAGGCCGTTGAAAACACTTTTGGTCGACGGCTATGATTGGGGGCTACAACCCTGTAGCACTTTGGGGCACTACAGGGTCCCCGGATCCGATAATCACACATGTTACGAAATGCCGAATGCTATTGACTATTATTTGGTCAAAAAAGTAATTAAGCATGTATTAAATTGTTTGTCTTATTACATACATGGCTATTATTTTCTTTAATTTTGCACGTGGTTATTCTAATTCTGAATTAAACTTCCCCAAAAGGAGAAAAGGACTGACCAACAACCCCCATTTTATATTTAAAATAATAAGTTTTGACAAGATACTCAAGAAAGCTCTTCTGAATTATATGTGGGGCCTCGTAAAAGATTGGGTAGTTCAGTTGAGGAGAGGGGATCCGGGGGCACTGAATATTATCGCTGCAGACATTCATGGGGTTTGTTTCAACAAAAATAATTGTGACACAAACTTTGTGTCACACCAACCACAATGGGTTTCTTCAATGGGGTGTCGGTCCAGTCCACACCCCTTGTGGCACAAAGTTTGTGTCACTATCATTATTCTTGTTTCAATTCTGTGTCGGTGCAGTCCCACTTGTGTTGTGTCTCACGTGGTTGTTATGTAAAGAGAGTGGTCCTGCTTTGTCACCTAGCTAGCTCTCTTGGTTCAGAAATCTATTGGCATGTCACATTAAAAAAAAAAGGACAAAAAAAAAGAATCCACGCTTAAGTCCTAACTGTTAGATCTCGGAATCCAAGGTCCGAATTTATTTGGGGCAAACACCCAATTCACGGCTCATCCATCCATGAATAAGTAGTATTTCTCTATATATATCGAGAAAAAATCTATTCTCGATATATTTCATCTTTGAAGCGGCCTTCATTTTTTCCCTTGAACAATTTGAAGAGGCCACATTTCTTGTGGAGGATCACTAGATTATCAACAATGGATATTAATTCATCATAATCCTACACCTCTCGTTTGAAGGATTTTTCTCTCACTCTTCAAATTAATGGTGGGATTAGGATCAAATCTTTATCAGTTAGCATTATTATAAAACAAGGATATAGTAATACATGAGATGAAGTGATAAACTACGGTTAAGAGATAAATACAACCGGTGATCCAAAGCTATAAATAACAAAAAGATAAACACAATTACAAGTCTATCCAATACACTACGTACCTCAAACAGACACGGGAAATCAGCATTAGTTTGTCACGTAATTACAGAAAATGATGGGCATTTCAAAAAAGGAATTAATATTCTGTTTCAACGAATTGTCTCTCACGCTTCAAATGGTCAAATGGTAAGATGATCAGTTGCATTATATAACTTGGGTACATGAGAAAAAGTAACCAGGAGCTCTGCCGTCACTTAGGGACAGTAGACTCTGCTAACTCATCCGAAACTTCCATCTCGGTATTCAGATTTGCAGATTAATAATGCAGGTGGACCAAATAAGAGAATTCATTTGTGAATCTGAACCATTAATTGCGGAGATGAACGGCTGAGATCGAAAGTTGGCATGATCAAATTTGAGAAAAAGTATTAAACTACACATGAAAGAGATAAATACAACTGTTAATCCAAAGCTATAAATAATAAAAATATAAGACAAAAGTCTATCCAATACACCTCCTCAAATAGATGGACAGTGCACATAGTTGAGGCATTCAGTTTTTAAATAAATTTTGTCTTTTGAGATATCTTCGTGAAAATCGGCTCAACAGGGAAACAGTAAAGATAAGGGAACCGACCGTGGTGCACCGACGGCGTCGGGGACGCTGTTGATGGGGTGATTTTGGATCGAGCTCATACAGCAGTCCGATTGCCTTGATTCCCGCTTGGACCCACTCGGAATTCGATTCTGAGAAGGATGAACGGCTTGGATCGATCGGTCGGGGCCCGCAACGGCGTCCCCGACGCCGTCGGTGCACTATCGGTGCACCACAGTCTGTGCACGTAGTAGCGTTCACAGGGAAATTGTACATATTTGATATAATATTCTAAGGGTCCGGCTAGTGACCACTCAATAGGTGGCGTACCTTTTTCTTCATTTGCCTGGGTGTCGTACTTGAGTAGGCTTTTTCTCCCTATTCGAATCTCATACTGTCAAACAGTATGCTTTTTCTCCATTAAAGTACTTCACGTGTCAGAGCATCTTCATCAGGGGAGACAAATATCCTTGATGGCTAAGTTGTTGAGTGAAAGAGGAAAAAATTCCCCAAAATCAGACTCAACAATTTTTTTGTAAATCTGCAAAAGTTATAACTTTGCTACAGTAACTCAGTAAATCCTTTGAGGCACTATTCACAGGTTAAAGCAATTCTCTCTCCTGACTTCCTGAATAGAGAGTCTGATTTTGTGAGTTTTTTAAAAAGTGACTTGTTAATTTATAAAAGGTGTTTTTGAGGGTAAATTTGATCCAATTTTTGTTGAGCCTGATGAGGATGCTCTCAGTCTTCTTCCCTCCGTTTGCAATTTATTGATTACTTTCATCATTGCTTTCAAGGAAAATGCTAATGTGTGCCCAATAGACTTATGAATAGTGATAGAGTCACACACATTCAACCACACTCAACCACACACCCTCTCACATGTGGTGGGTCCCCCTCTCATATGTGGTGGGTCCCATGTGGTGGGTCCCACCGGATGGGACCCACCACATGTGAGAGGGTGTGTGGTTGAGTGTGTGTGGCTCTATCATTTTTGTAAACTTATATTAAAGTTGAAAAAATGTATTGAAATATGTGAAAAATGTTAGGAATATGTAAAAGTGTATTGAAAAGTGTAAAAGGTGTATTGAAGTGTGTGTTGTTTTTGTTTGTTTGTGTGCTTAAGGTTGGAATAATGATATTCCTTCAGGTTTCGGTCTGTTCACGGGTCGTTACTCTTCAAAATCGTATATATAATTTATGTATACGTGTGGGAAGTCGAAACAGTTGAAATGGTTCTGTACTGCCATCTTTAGGCCATCTCCAATGATGGAGTTAAAAAATAAATTAGGTTAGATGTTAGCCCAGTTAATTGTTGTTAGTGTTTAGTGTGTTTCCAATAGGATAGTTAAGATGTAGTTAAATTGTACAGAAGAAGGGGAAAAAAAAAGTAAGGAGCCAACTATGACTTCTGATGTAGCAACAAGAGGATGAAAGGAGGGACCTGGGGGAGTGTTGTGCATTCCATGCACAGCACCGTGCTGTGCAGCCATTGCGGGGCTGTGCCGGCCTCGTTCTGACGATCGGAGTAGTTTACCGCGTATAGTTCGTCGAGTACTACACATGTACCAAAAATCAACTTGATCGGATATCTTTAAAGTACTTTATCGGAATACAAATAACTTAAAAAGAAATGGACACAAACACTGGATCACAACCGCTTTTTCAAGTTATTTGTGTTCCGATGAGGCACTTAAAGTTATTCGATCGAGTTGATTTTTGGCACGCTTGTAGTACTCAACGAACTCTACGTGGTGAACGTCTCCGATTGTCGGAAAGATGCCAGTGCGGCCTCGCCCTAAGGCTGGACAACACAGTATTGTGCATTGGGGTGCACAACACCCCCCAGACTCCTGAAAGGAGAGATGAGAGAGATAGAGAGAAAAGAAAAGAAAGAGAGGAGAGAGAGAAAAATGAAGGCTCTAACACAATAGTTACACTACCAAGTTAATAGGTTTGAAGTCTGTGATGTGCACTAGGTGCAGGACATGTGCTATGCAGTTCATTTGGGGCCCATCTCGGGTCCCCCTTTTTTTTTTATCCAAATTGTTCATTTGTTTGTCTCGTTGAGTTTGTGGTCTACATCAATTGAGACCTATTTTTTACTCCTTCCGTCCGCATTTGTTAGTTCATTTCGGGAGTTCGTTTTATTTTTCAAATTATTATATTTTGTCATCTATAATGTTTTATGTAATTTTAAAAACAATGTTTTATAGAACTAATCGATATCTGTTAAATAAGATCCACATTGGATATAAAATTTAATACCAATTTAACTCTTTGTTCAAAATATTACCAACCTTTTATCCATTGCTTTGTACTCATTTGGAAAAATCAATCTCTCTCTCTCTACTCCCTACCTATCTCTATTTATGCAGTACTAGTAGTACTGTCTCTCTTCGTCCGTGGGTGGGTGCGTGAAAATGAGAAGAACCCAATTGCCGCCGTCGGTACTAATTATGCAGCAGCTTATAAGAATAATAATACTATTTAGTGTTGTTTATAGTAGTAGTTGTGTTGTGGTTGCGGCGGAGATCGGAAGTGATGCGGCGGCGGAGACAGCAGCAGTGGATTTGGACAGTGGAGGTTTAAGCAGAGAGACATTTCCAAAGGGGTTTGTGTTTGGAACGGCGACGTCGGCTTATCAGGTCGAAGGCATGGCCAACAAGGACGGCCGTGGGCCTAGCATTTGGGACGTCTTTATTAAGACACCCGGTAACACTACTATTCTCTCTCTCTCTCTCTCTCTAATTAATTAAATACTTCCTTTTCCTTTTTTCATTCATTAATGGATTTTTCAGAAAATGATTTATGCTTTGTTGTGGATTCAGGTGGTCGGTCAAATGTAGTAGATGGATATTTTCTAGTCTAGGAAAGAAAATGAGTTCAAATTACCATTTCTGCCCTCATAATTATTTCTCTTTTTCCATCCATGCCTTGTTTATATTTTGTGTCTGTGCTCTGATAAAAAGAAAAAAAATAAAGATGCATTTAATAGTAGAAAATTTTGCACATATAAAGTTCCAAAAATGATTGTGACACAAACTTTGTATCACAACCAACCACAACCCCACTCACATGGAGTGTGGGTCCCACATGGGCCCCACATGCGGGCCCCACGCCCTATGTGAGTGGGGTTGTGGCACAAAGTTTGTGTATATATCATTATTCATAAAGTTCCTGGTTTGAAAATTTTGCACATAGAATTTTCATGGTTTGAAAATTTTGCACATGCAATAGTAGAAACAAATTAAACATGCATTTTAATTGTACAAAAGAGAAGTGAAATGCAAAAACAAAAATGATAGGAGCACAATACCACCAAACACTCACATACACGCAGGTTCCACACACATTAATTACGCGGGACCCACATCTATGTAAAGGAATTTTGTTCAATATTGTGTCCCGATAATCGGGTTCCTAACGTCTTTGTGCAAAAACTCATTCTTCGTCTGGGTGCAGGGCTTGAACCCAACAATGCTACAGGAGATGTTGCAGTCGATCAATACCACCGATACAAGGTAAGTTTCTTGGAATTTACTAGTAAAACGATTCACAAACATATTGTAGCTTTTCCTTTTCAAAAAAAAAAAAAAAAAAAAAGATTTATTGTTGCTTTTTGTTTTTAACTGATATGCAGACATACATAGCTTCGACACGAATATTTTAGATACACTGATTTGGTTCATCGTGGTCCTCTCATTTTCAAAAACGACAAAGGAGTAACCTGTAATTTCAAACATGTCATTATCCTCAATTTTATATGGTTGTGTTTTTATGGGAAAAAAAATCCCCGATTTGGGTTGGATGTGAGGAAGAAACTATCCTATATTGTATATTGTTATCTGATTGATTTATGGAAGTATGGAACTATGCCTGATTATCCGTTCCAACCTAACCCCACTAATAAGGAGTTGTTCCAATTGAGCTGGTTTTTTGAAAGACAGCTATAGAAGTTATTTTAAAAGTAATTAACGGTTCGGATCATTCATGTGGGGCCCATTTTGAAAGTGAGCCCACAAACGGTTTGTACATTTTATGTGCGCCCAAATTCTGTACTCGTAGCTTTATATTGTAGTTTATATTATAACAACTTAAAATAAGCAACAAAAAAATTAAAAAAAACCTTACATTGGAGCATAAAATAATTTACGTAGTTTTTTTGTTCAAATAAGCTAGAAGAGCCAAATAAGTGATAATTCATATTCAAATAAGCTAGAAGAGCCAAATAAGTGATTATTCATAATTGTTAACAAACACCCTTCATTAGCTTTTTTAAAGCAAATAAGCTAAATAAGTTAGATGATAAGTGCTAGCAAATGGGGTCAATCTAACTTTTTTACCTTATTTGCTTTTAAAAAAGCTAATGAATGATGTTTGTTAACAATAATGAATAACGATTTATTTAGCTTTTTTTTTTTAGCTTACTTGACCCAAAAAAGATATATTGTTTTAGTTTTTTTTTTTTTGCTTATTTAAGTTTTTTAAAAACGAATCCTAAAATGAATATAATCTAGACATTTATCTCTAAAAAAACTACTATTTGACATCTTATTCAAGCAAATTGATTAGGCTTTTTTCACAACTTATGAAAAGCTATAACAAACAGTTTTATAACTTATTTTAATTTTTTAAACCAATAATCTAAAAGGCTAACTTATAAGTGCTAGCAAATGGGGCCACGATATAGTAGAAGCGGAAAAGTAGTTTTCATTTGTTCCAAAAAAGAGTTAAATTTGGTTAATTGTTAATTGATTTCCAATCGCATAAATGTAAAATAGCAGTAAAAAGCTTAATAACACTTATGAAGTGGACCTTGTGGGATATGCAATTAAGAATAATGCAATATTTTGTATACATCGTCAGTTGCGGACTTTAGAAAAAGTTAAATTTGGTTAATTGTTAGTTAAATTTTGGTCCTCATAAATATAAAATACTCCCTCTGTCCAAAAATATGTTTCCCTTTATAATTTGTTTTTTATTCTTTAAGAGAAAACTCAAATCTATATAGTTGCTATAGTCATAGAGGGAGACTAGTCATAGTACTTAGGATACAATTCGCTTTGGCTTACAGACGTTGTGTGGATCAATGTTAATGGAAAACAAAGAGAAATGAAAGAGAGAATTTTCTGTATTTGAGAGTTCAGAGTGATTTGGTATTTCAATTGACCCACACCTTAGTTTTTTTTTTGTTGCTCAGTATCCGGCCTAATGGATGGACCTCTCCATAGGACCAATCTCATTTTCCACTAGCAGGGGGTGCAAGCCGCGCAATTACAGCCGAACAAAGTCCCAAGTTCGTTGGCCCAACACAGAAATTAATAGCACAAGGGTCAGGGTTGAGCGCCCACATATTGTCTTAAAACTTAGTTTGGCTCTTAGAACATAATGCCTAATTGTTCACAGAGAGTTGACGTGAATCCTATATTCAGCTTAACTTTCTTACGAATAGTGTATTGCCAAAATGAAATATTTAGAAACCGCGGTAGACTTGACTAACAAGGTTTATCTGTTTTATTTGCTTAACAAGTTTTATTTGTTTGATTCTGATGAATTTAAATTGTATACCTTCTATCATAACAGGAAGATATTGATCTGCTGGCGAAGCTGAACTTTGATGCGTACCGGTTCTCAATTTCGTGGTCTAGGATATTTCCAAGTAAATCTGTAACAGTCTTCGCATCAATTATTGGAAACTGTCACTAAATGTCTTCTTGTTTCCTAAATTCTTCTGCCACATTTTTCTCAATGTAGATGGAACTGGAAAAGTTAATAAGAAGGGAGTCGCTTACTACAATAGACTGATCGACTACATGCTCAAAAGAGGTAGGCAGTTTGAGTTGATGAATTGGGACAGTTCCAAATATTTAATTGAAGAGGCTATTCTTACTGAGAATTTCCTAGATAATTTGAAAAATGACATTCTTGGATCATCTTTTACAAGTTTTTTTGTAATACATTGCTTGAACTGTGCATTTCCATAGGCATTACCCCTTACGCGAATCTTAATCATTATGATCTTCCTCAAGCACTTCAGGAGAGGTACTTGGGATGGTTGAGCCATAAAGTAGTGTAAGTACTATCACTAGAACATCTTTCTTTCATATGGTTCTACCATTCATGTGATACTGATTAAGTTTGGTTAACCCCAAAGGTCGAATCCAATTTTCTTCATTTCTTCTATTATGTATTTTGAGATTTGGTAATGGTTCGAATTTTACAGGAAAGATTACGCAGATTATGCAGATTTTTGTTTCGAGACGTTTGGAGACAGAGTGAAGAATTGGATGACATTTAACGAACCTAGAGTGGTGGCTGCTCTTGGATATGACAACGGATTCTTTGCCCCGGGAAGGTGTTCTAAAGCATATGGAAATTGCACGGCAGGAAATTCTGCAACCGAACCATACATTGTGTCCCATAATCTCATCTTGTCTCATGCTGCGGCAGTACAGAGATATCGCGAGAAGTATCAAGTAAGCTCCCATTTTCTAACTATTTTTTTGAGTATTTTCACGATCTCACCTGAACTGATTTTCAATCATAAAGGAAAAGGAGAAAATGAGAGAGACATATTAGAATTGGTCATATCCTTACTACATGCACTTTAATTCCAGGAAAAACAGAAGGGAAGAATTGGAATTCTGTTGGATTTTGTTTGGTACGAACCTCTTACAAGATCAAAGGCAGACAATTATGCAGCTCAAAGGGCAAGGGATTTTCATATTGGATGGTAATTAATAACTTCCACACAAGGTTCTTTACCGAAGCAAAACTAATTCAACCATTAATCTAAATGGGCAAAACTATTCTCGGCGATCGTGACAAACCTGATGATTAATAGTTATAAGCTACCAGCTAATTTTGTTAAAGAGCTACCAGCTAATTTATTGGTTTAAGCTTTCAAATTTTGTTTTTCAAAAAAAAAAAAAGCTTTCAAATTTTGAGGGTGTTCATAGTTTTGGGAATCTTATCCAAACAAAAAAATTGGTAATGAATTCTCGTGCAAGATGCGGTGGCCTCCTACATTCATTTCAAAGTATACTTTTTTTTTATAACTCAAGGGGTCTGGGTCAGCATACGTGCAACTTAACTAATGCCAGGGATCATCCCAATGTCCATTAGTAGGTTAAACACACCATTGTTTATTTTTGAGAAATGCCACTGCAACACCACTCTTAATTATGATGCATAGTTGTTTTTCTGTGTAATAGCTTTATTGTGAAATTGTTTATGATACCTTTATTGGCATTGTACGTAGTAATGGCTAATGGCTTCGGTGCTTTTCACAGGTTTATTCATCCTATTGTCTATGGAGAGTACCCAAAAACAATGCAAGATATTCTCGGTCATCGGCTTCCCAAATTCACAAAAGAGGAGGTTAAGATGGTGAAGGGGTCGATGGATTTTGTGGGTATTAACCAGTACACTGCTTACTACATGTATGATTCCCATCAAGGAAAACCTAAAGTTCTTGGCTACCAACAGGACTGGAATGCTTCATTTGCTTGTAAGATACACACACACACACGCGCTTCCTTTTTCTAATAGTCTCGCAAAAAAATGATCTATGTGCTTGTTCCTTAAAATCATTCTATGAATGGAAGAAACTAATGCTACCTTTTTCGGTCGTGAAATTGTGCAGACCAAAAAAGAGGAGTGCCAATTGGTCCACAGGTAATTCAACTAGAATACAGTGTTTCAAGCTTAAATCGGAAACTTTTTTGATATCCTAATCTCAATGGTTATGTTTTTATCGTACGTTCAAATTACACAGGAGATACCCAATTTACTATGTAATTTTTGAAAAGTGCAGGCTTATTCTTATTGGTTGTACAATGTACCGTGGGGGCTCTACAAAGCTGTGACTTACATTAAGGAACATTATGGAAATCCAACGATGATTTTAGCAGAAAATGGTGTGCCTTGATTTTTTGGTTTTTACCAGTTGATTATAGTGAAGTATTAAGAGGCCTAACTGTTAGTATTTGCTTGTATGCATGATTTGCAGGCATGGATGATCCAGGAAATGTTACCCTTCCAAAGGGATTGCACGACACCACAAGGATAAACTACTACAAGGCTTATATTACTCAACTGAAGAGAGCTATAGATGATGGAGCCAATGTGGTAGGCTACTTTGCCTGGTCATTACTTGACAATTTCGAATGGAGATTAGGCTACACTTCAAGGTTTGGCATTGTTTATGTCGATTACAAGACCCTCAAGCGCTACCCCAAGATGTCTGCCTACTGGTTCAAGCAATTACTTAGCAAAAACAAGCATTAGAAAATGCTTGAAAACATCAACATGTTTTGTTTTCTTTGTTTTTGCCAATAAGCTCTGGTCAAGGGATCAATTATCATGTTTAACCTCTTTTCAGTTATGAAATAATGGCAATGCAATTTGTTCGTAAATCTGTTCTTGCAGCCGTTTTCTCAACTGAATGTACTGCATTGTCCTATGTGGCAAAGTAAGCGGGGGCGCCTTTCCTAAACTCACCACTTGTGATGATGAAAGGTAGAAGAGTGTTTGAAATCAGGTTTAAGATTTGTAGAAGGTATGGCCTTTCAGGAATGGAATAAATTTGGGTAAATTTCATTGACCTCCCTTGACGTTTATGATAAATGCAATTTGACCTCCACCGAGGATCTGATAATTGCACTAACCTCTTTTACTTTACAAAATATTGTGCAGGAGTTTAGGAGGAAATACATACAATATTAGAAGGGTTAACTGGAAGATGCATTAAAATTATGGACTTATATGTAATTGTGGGAAAGTTGGGGGGGGGGCTTTACTAAATCAGCCAATTGAGATGATGAAAGGTAGAGTTAGATATTAGGTTTAACATTTGTAGAAAAGATGGCACTTAAAATTAGGGTAAATTTCATCGACCTCGGTTGAGGTTTCTGATAAATGCAAAATCCTATACTAAAGATATGATAATTACACTTAACCTCTCTTACTTTACAAAATATTGTCTTAATTCTTCAATTCCTTTAACTAGACACTAACTCCGTTAGATTTTGTTACTAAATGACTAAAATGCCCTAGGATATTTGGTGAATTATAAAATCAAGTTTTCTTTTTCTTTTTCTTTTTCTAATTTAGTTGGAGTTCTAAATGTTAAAACAATTATTTTGTATAATTGCTCGCACATTCCTATTTTAGTAATTATCTATATTTCGTATAGCAGTTATTTTTATTGTGTAATTATCTTCTTCTTCTTCTTTTTGTCTTTTGCATTCATCTTTGTAACATAAATGCGCATGTATCTTCTTAACTCATTACATCCACACAAAAAAATATCTTAGTTTTTATAATGACTTTTTAATTTCTTTATAGTTAATTATTTTTATCTTATTAATTTTATAGTTAATTATTTTTTCCATTAGACTTTAAATGTTAACATCAAGTTAAACTCTATACTTTCCTCGATCTTGAATAATGCTTTTTGCATTTCTTTCTTTTCAACGTGTACTTTCCTCGATCTTGATTTTTGGACCAAGGGGAGACCGATCAGGCCTCCCACACCGAAGGCGTGACAGTGGCGGCGATGGCACCTGCGGTTCGTTCAGTTTTTCGGTTTTGTTTTTTGTAATTTTAGGTTCTTTGGTAGATTTTAAGTTGTTTTTTGTTTTGATTTGTGTACTGTGGTGTTTGTTTTGATTTTATGAAATTTCTATCACTTCATCCAAAATAAAAAACGTATATTTTTCCAAATGTACAGAGACAAAACAATAGACCATCATTATCAGAACATAAAATGCACAAGAAACTCTACAAGTTCGAGAAAAGTATATACAACTCGGGTCTAATTTTTTTGAAGATTAGATCACAAATCAAAAGTAACAAAGAAAATTTTAAAAGGAGTTAGGAGTGAATGATAAGCTACATTGACCTCTTTCACACAAAAAAAGTAAAAATCAAGAAAAATATTTTCATCTATTTTGGGATACAATGAGTTAAAGGGACAAGTGCAATTCGTTTAGAAAAAATGGAAACCAAAAAGAGCGAGAGATACACGAAACAAAAGAAAAAGATTTACAAAAATGTTTTAAAAGTAAGAAGTTAATTATCACCCACATCCAATAAGATATAATTAGTTAATTTATGTTAAATAAATTTAGCACCAAATACCATATTAGGACTCTTTACAATTTAATTTATCAAGTTAAAATCAAGATTTGAGATTTTATCAAATGAGGAAAAGTAAAAGCTGATATTTCATCAATCTCTTCCTCATTTGATAAAATCTTTTGGGAAACTTAGAATCCTTGCATAACTCTATCAATTGAATCTTTCCAAAAATGCCTTCATTAGAAAACAATACAAAGCAAATCTTTCTCGTGAACCATTTTCCTTCTCTTGGACAGCAATAAATATAGAAACCAACAAGAAGGGGGGAAAATGCAACAAATGTGGAATAGATATACAACAATGAAAAGATCCACTACTTCATTTAAAAAAAAGGCCAAGGGGATTGTCCACCATCCTACAAGGGTCGTTAGCATTTTCCGATTACTCCATAAAATGGGTAAGATTTTATTTATTTTTATTTTTTTATCTGAGGGGAAAGACGTTTAACGGTTGCTAACTTGCTGTCATTTTGTGGAATTCCGAATTTGTGTTGGATAGTAAAATGACTGGACAGAAATCGGAGAGAGAGACTCTTCTCAGACTCAGTAGCTCAGCGACGAAGAAGCACCACCGGCTATAAACTGCTGCTCGACGGCGATGACTTGCCTCGACTGCTTTTGTTCTCGTATGAATTTCGAACCAGTTACTGCATATATGTTTTAATCCAGCTTTTAGAACCCTAAACCCTGTCAAATTTAGGCCTTTTCTTCACCATGTGTGGTGGTGTATCTTCAAAAACATTCCTTTTACTTTCTTCCATTACCGAATCACACAATCCCAATTTTAGCAGTTGCAGTTGCACACCCACAATTGGGCGCCCACGACTGTTTTTGACCCGTCAATCGGATTGCCAAAGCTCTAGAAATGGCGGTTCACAATTTACCCGTCCCTGTTTAAGATCAAATGAAACCGAAGCGAATACATCAAAATCGACTAATTCAATGAAAACCAGTCGTAATTCGATTCCAACTGCCCCGGGTGAATATCAATTTGACAGGGAACTAGGGTTTAAGGAGAGAGGAAAACAGAAAATAGACCTCAAACATGGGAAAGAGAAATCGAACAAGGAAAACGGGTTTGATGTGGGCAATGAAACAAACGTGGATGGTCGAAGCAGTGATGCAACGGTTTCGTCTGGTGTCGATTTTATTGAGAGGTTGAAAGATGAGGATTTGGTTAGAAGTGAAGAAGGGTGTGATCCAAAGTTGGAGGAGTTAGATCAGCGCAATGGGGACCGAGTAAATGTCAGTAGGGGCAGACAGCTGATGAAGAGATCAAACATGCTAGCTAAGCAAGTCATAAGCATCCAATCTGCTCTCAGCCTAGGATTTATCTCACAACTTTGGGTGGACACTTTATCTGTGAGTTTAGCTTATACATTCTTGTCTTCAATTTATAATGAAAAAAACCATGGATATTGAACTGTGGGTAATGTAATATACCTATGAAATTTGGGACTGAATGGGTATTTTTTTTGGGTACAAAAATGCGTAGTGACTCGAAACTTATAAATTCATGTTATAAACGAGTCAAGCTCTAGTGCTTCGATGAAGTGCAATATCTAGCAACTCTGTTGCCACTTGATTTCGAATTTCGTGACTAATTTAAACTGCACTTTGCTATTTTGTATTTTGCCCCAGCATATTATCAGGAATATGTTAGAGTTTGTCGATTATAAGTTGGCATTTAACCTGCTATTGTTTTTCCCCTTGTTATGCTTCGATAGTGGGTGGTATTGGTGGCAGAGGTGCGGCCAAACTTGCTTTCTGGGGAATCAGAAAGGTTTTTTCTGGAGGATGTTAGTCAGGTGAACATTTGTGGCCAAAATTTCTCTCTCTATATGCACAGAGTGATTCTGATATTCCTGATGTAGTTGTTGTCTTTCCTTATCATTTATCATTGACAATAATGAAAAAAATGTGCTGCCTGCTTTTTGTCAATTTTTTGTTTCTTTGAACAATGGTGGAACTAGAACTTTCACTCTTTTTGCCCTTTGTTTGTAATTATACGCAATATTGATTTATACAAAGTTAACAGCCTTACCCCTTGTTGTGCGATGATGAGCTAGACTGCTCAAAGTGACAGTGTTAGTGACAGTCTGGCATGGTGTTTGTACCCCCGAATCTTGCCATGTTTCTATGTAGAGGCACTGTTAAAGATGTATCATTCCTTCTTTTTCAGACAAGTCAGATTTTTTCATTATGCATATGTAATGCGATAGTTTCTCAAACAGTGAAAGCCAAATCCTTAGTAGCACGGACAATTCGGCTGACGTACCGGTGTCAGACACTTATAGGACACCGACACTTTGCGGACAGGTGTCTGACATTCAAATTCAAAGTGTCCTATTTTTCTCAATGTTTTCCATTTGGACACTCTAGGGCACATAAAACAAGTCGGTGTAGGGCGACGCCTTCTTTTCTATGAGCACCACGCCATTGAATGAACTTTGCTAGTTGTGACAAAGTAGGTTCTAATTAGAACTTAGGGAAGTCGTATCTTTTTTGTGATGGGTGATGGTTTATTGGCTAGAAAGACACACAAATGATGAAATGCTTTTTGTTGAAGTACTTTTGTGGATGATGTAATGATAACTATAGTTTAAGGTATCTATGGTGTTGCATTATACTGTTATTAGAGATGAGGGAAAGTGTATAGGGTGTTAACTAACCCTAACACACGAGAGACTATTTTATATTATCACTTAACTTGTTACATAGCATAATTAAGCAATGTGGGACAAAGTGACAAACGCACATAACTATTCTAACATATTCTAACATTTACAATTAGAGCCTTAATTTTTTCGTTTTTATTCCTATAATTGTATGCTTTAATGATTTTTAAAATATGTCACCCAATGTGTCAAATCCTCCAATTTTTGAAATTTACCTGTTGGCGTTTTGGGATTGTGTCGGTGTCGACGTGTCGTGTCACATCTCTGTGTTGGTGCTACATAGGCCAGATCTCTAGCAGTTTCTCTTTGCTTTTGTTGTATCAAAATACCATTGCAATCTTATTGAGGATCTGGTATTCTCTCTAGGTTGGCGATGTGGTGCTAATCCAGGATGAGAGTGTGATGGAAAATGACTTCCATATGGTTGGCCTGGAAACGTTGGTATGTTCAATTACTTACGCTTCCTTCCTGTTTTATGTAGATAAAAGTTATTGAGAGAAACAGGAGGATCGGTGTAATAGGAGTCCATAGAAGATATCTAAGGAGGCCAAGGGGCTACACTATTAGCTCCCTCGTATTCTGCTCTTATGGTTGGGATCCAGCGTTCAGCATCTTACCGAACTGATAACCAACCGATAAGTGCGGTTTTAAAAATGGCCATACTGATTTGTTACTGCAAAGAAGTTTGGTTCTCTGTTTGATTTGATTAAATTACATCAGGGAGTAAGTGATCCTCGGAAATAAAAATAAATGTGAGCTTACATACGTGTGGCGACTTATTTCTGTCTGTTTGCTCATCAAGTTGTTTGAAGCCAAAGAAATTGGAATTAAAAGATGCTGTTTTGATATTAGTCCTTCATGAGGGAACTTTGCATTGCTAGGGTAGTTGATGTGGCCTTAAATTGACTATACAATGTTGTGAACCGTATGATGGATTGTTTCCGATTATAGTAAGACATCATTTCACTGGTGGATATTTGATCGTGCACATTGGCTCTAGAGATCATGCCTTGATGTGAAGACCTCAAGAAGTTGTCCTTTTAAAAGATGGTGTCTTAAAGCTATTAACTATTAACATACGCTTTACTCTTTTTAGGGCTGCGATACTCCCTTATGGAGTAAATTGTGGCTTTGGGTTTATAGTGCCCTATATATTGCTTGAGCCATCATTTTTTTAAGTAACATTTTAAACTTTATTATATTTCCAATTCTAAAAGATGGATGCAATGGCGTGGGAAGAGGATTGGAATTACTGCATGCCGTGGAAAGCTGGGATCTACCATTGTTAATTTCATCATGTTGACTCTCCTGTCTGTCTTCAGTTTCTCTGCAATTTTTTTTTCTAGTTTCTAAGTGTCTAAATTGGAAGTTCTTTTTGTTAGGTAGGATACAATGTGGTAACACCAGGACGGCGAAGTATTGGCAAGGTAAGCCTATCCTTCGTGTATCGGCATTGCCACATGCACTGAGATTCCATGGGCTTTTTTGCCTCCACATTCATCTCCATCTCTTATTCATTTAGGTGCGGGGATACACTTTCAACATAAACTCAGGAGCTGTGGAATCACTTGAGCTTGATTCATTTGGTGTATCTTTCATCCCATCAAGTTTGGTAGGTAGATGGGTCTTTCACTCACGCTCGCAAATTTAATAGTTTGAATGATGGTTATGACTATGTAAAGTGCCTAGGATCTTTCTGACTGGACCAAGCTACCTTTTAGTTACTAGATCCACGGGGAAGAAAGTTTGATACAGCAAACTTTTTACAATTCCAGGTGAGCACCTATGCTTTGCTTGTTGAGGATGTGCTGGAAGTTGTATCTGACACTGTTGTAGTGCATGAAGCTGCAGCTTCGCGCATTCAGAGGCTCACAAAGGTACTGGCTTTGAGTCCATCTAGGATGGCTTCTACTTTTGTTTTACTTATCACTAGCTCTTTTTGATTTTCTCTCATCATTGCCAGTTTATATTAGTTAGATCAGAACTTGTACACACCCATATTTTGTGCTTACATGTGTGAAGAAACATTTTGCATTTAGACAGCAAAATTGATACCAAGGCCAAACTATCCTACCCTGTGATGCGCTTGCACAATTGGATATATATGCACACACTCACTTTTGAAGACGTGCAGTCGTGCGTGCATGGAAGTATAGTGTTTCAGGCAATCCAGTGACTTGAATTATTTGTTGATGCCAGGGTTTTTGGGGTTCGCGAAGGTTGGGAAAATCTGGTGACGAGTTTGGAGATTATTCTGACCCGGAAAGAGAACCCGTTCAATTTGATGATGGGGGGAGCAGGCTAAGAGATTATGGTGCGAGCAGGCAAAGAAGCTTTACTAGCCGCAAGTTCCAACCGAAAATGAGAGAAAGTGAAGATGATTGGGAGCTTCCGATGGATTATTTATGATCTGCTAGGGTCCGGCCTTGCGCCTTTGTATATAGTCTGATTGTATGTGCTCCCTCAACTTTTTGTGATAGTTTTTTTTTTTTTTTTTTTACATCCATCCTATTGTTTTGTAATACCTCCCCCCTTTACCATTTGATACGGTTTGAAACAAAGTTTGCTTCTGGTTCTTTTTCAGGTCTTATGTTTGTACATGACACTACTAAACAGATATGGATTATAAACGACACTGAGGACGGCCCTTTCAAAAACGATACACCGTCTAGGGGCATGATATGATTTTGTTCAACTTTGTAGGGTTTGAGAGACTTTTCAGCCTTTAATTAGTTGTGGTGTTGGCTCAGTTTAGTAACAAGGCATATGGGGATAGCATTTCGGTATTTCCTTTTGATGACCTGAAACACCATCTCATGGGGAGAAACAGTGGAAGCTATTCCGTTATATGCCAAGTCAGAGGCAAGAAAATGGATATAATTCCATGAAGAGATGACTGAGATGTCTTCTACTCAATAGCAAAATAAGATCATGTAAGGTTCATAACAATCTGTAGTGAAAGCATTTCTACCATTATCATCCTACTACTTACTGTCCGTATTAGAATCCAATAATTCATCAACGATTACTAGTTCTTGTGATATTTTTTACAAAGACGTATATCAACCAAATCCGTTGGCTTGGAAAGTTGGCATATCGGACACAAATTGTTGGTCTCCAGCCATCTGACAATGCAGTGCCCGTGATATACTACATGAGAGCAGCATGGCACGCGAGTAACCTGGGCACATACTGAAAGTTCCTCCAAGCAAATCACACATTTTGGAACCGAAAATGAATCCTCAAGCGTCACTTGCTCTAATGCAGTAATGCTTCAATGGATGATTTAGTGGTGGTCACAAAGTGTCAAACTTCCTCCGACTCCCTAAAAGCCCGGGCAATAGCCTCGGCCTCACTCTCCCATGGTATCTGAAATGTAGTGACTACAACTTCCACTGCAATCGGTAGTATCTTAAGTCCCACATGATTCTTACCGTCTTCGCAATTGACTCGACAAACCTGCGTACCCTGCATATTCAATGGCGACTCTACATTATAGAGAGGGTGTTCAAATGAACACCCCCCAATTCCTAGAGCCGCCATTGCGCATATTGTTGAGTTCTCAACACTGAAGGGCAAATTTGTACAATGTAGATCCAATGCTAAGTTAAAGAGTTCCATGCATTTGCTGGCTTGAAAAATGTCGCAACTAAAATACAATGATTTCCAGTATGAGTTGGGCACTAGAATTTCGCTGCCTGCATCACCTTTGTATTTGGCAAGTTTCTCCACTGTTTCTTCTTCTCATCTAAACCAGAGTTCCAATCTGGTTTCAGCCTACATGGAAGTTTTTTTGACGAACTACAAACATAAAGATTTCATTCCAAAATAAGTCATAACAGATTTTGCTAAAACCTAGATAGAAGTTAAATACCATCACCTGTTTACAAAACTAGCTGCTTGGGATAGCAATCCGAATTGCCCATAGAGTGCGCGAAGAATGTGTAGTAATTCTCCAATCCGGAGTTACAATTTGCACACTCGATGATCCAATCCGCACCTCAATTCACTATAACTAATATCTGAAATGTGTCTCTCTCAAGCGAAATCCCCTCTAACAGAACTTCCAATGATTGTTGCAGTTTACACATGTTACAAAGGTTGTCATAGGTTCATCTGCACTCCTGGTCTGCAGTTGATAGTAAGTAGTTTCCCTTTTACCACAACGACCGCACTTGAATTGATCGGTAGAGGCTTTAGGTGCAGCAGCACGCTCGCACTCGAACAAAGCTTTCTCTTTGATTTGTTCAATCTCAAGTTGCCTTTGATCACTGGCCATTTCTTCCGGGCTCATATCAATTAACTTCTCTGCCTTGACCTGTCCAAGAAGCACTTTTCTTCTTAAATCTGGGTTTTTTGGATCTTTTAGGTTGAAGATTATCGACCTGTATTTGACCTTCTGGGCCCCATTAGACCGACCCATTTTCTCAAACATGACAGATTCCGCGGATACAGCAACACGAATTGGGTCGCATGCATCAACTTCATGCTTCAAGTCCTCATCAGCCTCGCCAGGAACTTTCGAGAATGCCTCTAAAAGAAGCTCCCGAATTTTGTCACGTGTAATTTCATTACATTTGATCATAGAAGTCAGCTTTGGGGGAGCACTAGATGCTTGTGGTGGTTTCTTTGCGCTGGAAGCCGGTTTCTCTCTGTCAGATATCTTTTCAACCTTGGCGTTGGCAGTCTCCCTGAAACCATTCTTCTCAGCCTTGACAGTGTTCACAGTTTCAACTTTCTTCTCAACCTTGATAGTTTCCGATCTTGAAATAACATGTTCCTCTTCCTTCTGTATCTTAACGGTCTCACTCCAATCCATCTTCTCAGCCTTGACTGTATCTGCAGGTCCTGTTTTCTTCCCAACGTTGATACTCTCTGATCTTGAAAAGCTCCCATGTTTCTTCAAATCGCCTTCAGTTTTCAAAACTTTCTCAACCGTAATCGAAGCAGTCTTATGAACCTCCTCAACTTTCACATTCCTTCCCTCTGTACCCTCAGTCGGTCTCGGACTTCTAATATCAATGCCGTCATTTTTCTTCCTACTTGCTTCATTAACAATTATCTTTTTCCAACTCTCGAGCACATCCACTACCCTTGTCTGAATCAGCTTTGCAGGATGCTTAGTGAGAGGTCTAAGCCGTTTTGCGACCTGAAATTTGGTATCCCGTAAAAAAACCCAATTGATAAAATGAACAGTTGAAGATAGGGCATCCAGATAACTACATTCAATGTTCAATTAGTTCACCAAGTTTTAAAAAGCCAATCACAAATGCTTTTGCATTTTTATACCCTTGCAAACAAATCCATTATCGAGCAAGTGTTCAGTAGCAAGAATCAGGCAAGACCAAGGTTGTGAGAAAAGCCTTTTATTCCATCATAAACTCAGTCATTCTGTTCTCCAGAGAAATAATCGGTCTCTGACTCTACAGTACACATATATATATGCTACCAATACTAACGAAAGCTAAATGAACCAGAGTTTGCAGTTCAAAAAAAAAATTACTAAAGGAAAACTCCAACTGGTTCTAGTTATGCAGATGCCAACATTTTCCAATAGCTGATACTGATGAGCAAGTCCGGTTCAACTGAACCATTCTTTAAAGAATATCCCAAATGGCTTTAGCAGGTCCATTGTCATTCTGAAACCTGCCAAACTACATACTAAGGGACATGCCTAATGCATAGATTGGTATTGTTCTCTCTCTATTGATATGATTTGCCATAAAATGTCGGGCATTCAAGATTAGGCGAGGAGTAACCCACTCTACACTACAACAGAGCATTTACGAATAACATTGAAGTAGCATAATCACTTTTTCAGAACTCAGAATTCACAAGTTCACAATGGAACAAAAACCATATAGCTAGTACAGAGTGCCTCCAACAATCTGATGGGATGACGACGGGCAAACACACTGTGGTGCTGGCAGAGCCGTCAATAGTATCCAGGAAATAGGTGAGTTATATTTTGACAGCTAGTTAATGAGAGAGGCAATCTATGACACCTTCATATGTATGAACTTATCACATAAACTCATCTTACAAATTCACACAGCAGTAGACTAGTATGTCAGTTTATATAAATACATTTGTTAATCTCTTGCTCGTGTGATACCTATTTCCGGAATAAAATATGAAATACTAAGCAGAAGACCTTGTGAATCACCATATACCAGACCAAATTGACTCATATATAGGTAATCTTTTTCCACATCTATAATTCAATTTCCATCCTTCATTTAACTCAGATGCGGCCGTAGGTGCAACCAACGGCAGTCCAATCCTAGATTAGGAACTTTCAGTACATAAATATTCAGATGCTAGTCATATGCAATTTATTTTAGCTTACTCCACTGTAAATTGAACATCCAAATCACTATTCTTTTAGTCTGAACACCCATTCCAAGTTCACTCATTCACAATATTTTACTACATTATGTCAGAGTCGTATAACTCCAGAGACATAACTTACTAACTATAAAATCTTAAGGAGCTAACACTTAATCTGTGATTGGTGTATTCACATAGCCACGTCAAAATATGTGATTATAGTTACATTGTACTTTGAACATAAAAATCTAATTTACATGTTCAGCTAGAACAATACTTAATTAAGGATCTAGTTTTACTCATGATTATAGAAGTTCAATAATCTATATAACTATAAGATTTGATAAAAATGCTAATAAGTATTCTATTTAGTAAATTGGATAATTCTAATTTTTGAATGACAACCGTACTAAAAACATCATAGAACCTCCAGTCCTCCACGCACCATGACTACCCTAACAAGAAATTCCGGAGCCGCCACTGATTGAAGTAACAGTACTTGATTATGTATGTTTATTTTTTTAACTTACAAATGCCAGGGCCTCCTACTTTGTCATCCAATCCCATTCACAATGGGAGTTGTTACTATAACTAACAAGAAGGTCTACATCTTGATCATTGTATCCACTTCTTTGTGCTCTACTTTTTTTGCTCTCAAGTACATCATCTTTAATATTACAGTTGGTTTTTAGTAGAAAGCTTTCATTGATATTAGTAGTTTGTGGGAAGACATCAACGACGAAATTGTGGATGTCAAAAAGAGATTGGAGTTCAATTAGGATGTTCAGCTTTAAGTATATGTTTTAAGCACATTTTTTTCCTTATGTTACACTGGCCTCTTTAAAAAACAAAAAAGGGGCACCCAGTATGCAGGGTCTAGGAAGGGTTGATGTATGCAGCCTTACCTCTGCAAGCAGAGCAAATGTTCTCAAGAATCAGACCCGTGACCTACAGGCCACAATGTGGTAGCTTTAAAATGACCTCTTTAACTTCCTAAATTCTACTAAATATTAGCAGAAACAAAATTTCCTTGACAATATGAGAAGTAAAGGGCTGCGTTAATAAAGGGCTGATGGTGATGGAAAAATGTTTGGAGCAAAACTGAAACAACGTGAAAATGAGAAGTCAAAAAGCTCCTCCCACTCTACTTTTGGCTTCTCCTCTCTAATGTCCAAAAACCAAAACCCATTTCCAGAAAATTTGTTTTGAATGAAGTTTTCCAAACACTCAAAAAACGGGAATGTGAAAATGGAAATGCAAAAAGCAGGCTGCCAAACACCCCACACCCCCAAATAATGCTGGTCTAAGAGGGAAAAACAGTAACTAATTGGCCAGGAAATGATTTTTTCACTCCACTTTTTTACAAATGCTCTCAAAAATTCGTCTTTTAATGTTTAAAATTTATAGCAAGAATCATTTTCCACACCATTAACAATCAATTCAAAATCAGATCCCCAAATTTGCAAAAAACTCCACGATACAGGAATAGAAACAAGAAAAGATCTGAACTTTGCTATAAAAAACAATGAATTTGAGGCCTAAAAAGAAAATTGGAGAAACTGTTAAATGTACCTGCGTTGACACAAGAACATCATACGAAACCGGAAAACTTCTGAGCTGATTCAGCACATCGAGGCACCGGTCGACTTTGGGCCCACCCGATGAAGCTCCTTCGTCCGCCGCCGCAGCAGCATCGGCTGCCTTCTTCGCCGCCTCGAACAACTCCACAAGCTCTCTCTCCATTTCTCTCCCTGGATCCCCTTGTCACAAGAACAATCAAATCAGACAGATCATAAACATATATATGTGGAGAGATAGAGACGAATTTTATGTATATATGTGAATACCAGATCTGATTTCTGAGATGCAATTGTGTGTTTGTTGAAACTAGAGAGCGAAGTCGACGAGTTATCTCGATTATCTACCTCTGACTGGTTAGGTGTCAGATGATGTTTGAAAGATCGATCGGTTATTGTTGGTCAAGTTAGAAAGAAACCGACGGCTGTGATGATTAGAGGAAGTAGAAAAGTGGCTCCGGTATCTTAACACAATCGTTATTTATTTATTTTTTTCCTTTAACTTTTTTACGAAATTTTTTCTTGTATCCTACTGCTCCTCGTTTTTCAATTCCTCGCCCCGGCATGGTGGACACGGGGTGGCTGTTGTGCAGTCACCGCACAGCAAGTGTTGTGCACCTATCCGAGCTGTCCGTTACTCGGATGGACGGTCCAAATTTCACCTCAGCACATTTGCATCCGAACCGTTCGTTGCCGCGCATGTAAGATGAAATATGGACCGTCCATTCGAGCAACGGATGGCTCGGATGGGTGCACAGCAGGCACCCCAAATCCCGGCATGGTTGAGCATGAAATTTGTGTGAGGTCTACTCCTTAGTATGTATAGACACCGCCCAAATATGTTGTCTATGAACATTGTCACCCCTTTACATTACAAACAGATTAATATTTAATACACAGATGCCCTGTTACAGTAAAAAATTGGCCTAACGATTTGGTAAGTTCTAAAAGACTACACATGCTCTCCTCTCAAATACTAGTTTACATTGCATTGACCACCCCTGATCCAGATCAATACATATTTTGGTGTATACTTAAATATCACAATAAAGCATACATATTTTTGTATGAATAAATAACCAATAGAAAACGAGGCTTGATGCATTGAAAGGGAAAACGCTTGGAGAGCCACATGCCCACCCATGAGATTTCGCCGACCGGAGTTCTTCCAGATATTGTAGTAATCTGAGAAAAAGCACCAACGAACGAGGATTGTATTGGTTCATCCCGCGCGGAATGAACCTAGAGGAAATCCACAAACCCACCCCAAATCCAATGAAATGAAAGGAGCAGGCCTGGATCATGATTTTATCAGAGAAATCTAAAAGTACTCATAGAATAAATGAGGGCGATGTATTACAAATGCACGCGTAATAAATGCGCGACATGACTATCGATTAAAAAAATTGACAACATAATGTAGTGTGATACTATTATGCCAGGTCTCAGCACGAAGCCCACAAGAGGGGAAGAAAGCGACGTACATCCGTGCATGTAAACGGGAACCCCATCTTGGCAAGATGCTCCACGGCCATGGCATAATTCGAGGAAAATCACTAGTCGAGGAGATAGTAACTTGTCCAAGAAGCTACATGAGAACAGCTATAAACAAGAAAGAGGATTCAGAAACAAGTGAGTAAAAAGAAAAGAACACATCTACGTACCCCAATGTTGTGGGATGGATCATAGATGCATGTTCAACGAGAAGGTCAAGAATATCTGTAGGGGTGCTTCTCGCCGGAGTGAGCTCTTTGGACCCTTTGGAGTAGTGTGAGTAGAGACGGAATAGCTGGACCACGTCTGAACCCTAGCTGTCCACCGGAGAGGATGACCTGCACACGTAGACAACCACGTCAGTGCCTAGCCCGGACGGTGGTGATTCGGGAAGGCACTCCGATGACTAAGTCAGTCACCGGAGAAGAGAAATATGCCGGAAACTTGTAGAGAGAAGTGGAGTTATGAGGGTAGTAAATGTGGAGAGGAATACCCATTGTGGTAGTTGTAGTTGGGCATTTATAAGCAAAGGGGACGTGCGTTGCACGCGCTCGATCCCCCTCGCGCGCCTGTCATTCCTGCCCGGAATGACAGCTGATGTGACTTCCATCTCTGCTGCAGACGCCGCGTTTCGGCTAACGTCATGACATGTGGGTTTAAGGGGTCACTTCACCTCGAGACATTCCCCATCACCCACGTGACCCTGCAGGCGGCGGTGGCAGGGTAGCTGATTGTCGCATTTAATGCTCCATCGTGAAATGTGTAGCGTGTTTGACACACCACCGCCGAACCGGATATCTCCGAGCACTCACGCGGTTGACGTCAACCGACTCGGCATGTGAGGTGCTCGGACTCCCGGACGGTCGGCACACGGATCGGCCGATCCCCCGAGAGCAGTCCCAGAGCTAGGCCGGGAACATCGTGACCCCGACGCATCTGGGCTCAGCAAATCTCAGACAAATCCATATTCGTCCAAACCTGGTTGTCCACGTCGATAGCCGAGAGCGCCATACGCTCGGCGAGGATGAGACGAGTCGATTTGCATTCAGTTTTGTGGATTTCGAGACATTGGCCCTTTTGATCCTTTATTATGCAGAGAGGGGCCTTTGCTGGCCCTTGTGAACCCGGCTGCTACAATATCCATAACAGAAGTTATAATAACTTTCAAAAGTGTAAATTCAACCAATACCCATTCATATGACTGGTTGGCAAATGCGGATTCCCACTTTACCGACAGCTCCTGAATTTCTCGTATTAATCCATATGTTCAACCAACATTAACCTGGAGATAGCTACACAAAGGCTGCATATAACTAGGGGTGGAAAATTATGACACGACAAGATAACACGATACGAACATGACACGAAGTTAGCGGGTTAGTGTTGAGTATTTCTGACACGAAACACGTATATGACACGACTTGAAAACACGATTAGTAAATAGGCCGGGTTCGGGTTCAACCCACATAACCCGAAGATGACACTAATTAACATGTTCGTCTATTCCTGTCGACACGATAACTCGAGAATGACACGAATTAACCCAAATTGACCTGCATAACCCGAGAATGACACCAATTAATAATGTCAATTCGTGTCAGGTCAAATTTGGCTAAACAGGTCGTTTCCAAGTTAATCGTGTCAATCCGTGTTGTGTTCGGGTTGACACGATTAACAGCAGGTCGGGTTAGGATTCGATTTCTTCACACCATTAGTTAAGCAGTTCATTGTGACACGAACCCGATTCGACACGACACGACGCCCAACCCTACATATAATAAAACCATGTGATTAACAAAACTATCATCTTCTAAAATTTATCTCTGCCTTTTGTTTCTTGTGTGTTTTATGAATGAATTACATTGGGGTCATACAGATATAGACACGAACGCTGACTGACACCGTCATAGAAAAGCGTATATTTGATCTCTTTCCAGAATCGTGTTCTTTAGTTTACTATGCGTTGATTACGCAATATCTAGATTTCACCTTAGACTTCGAGTGAGTATCGGTACTTATAATTAGTAACGTTTTTTAATTTTAGCATATAATATACAATATTATATTTAGATTGATCTCTGATCTCCTCTTTATAAGGGACGATGTTCGAACGGCTTTTAAGAGAGGTCCAACGCCATGTTATTAGAGGCACACTTGCCTTTTCCCCTTGCTCAAGAATTGGAGTGTTGATGCCCTTCTCAAGAATTGGAGTGGTTTTCTATCCTCTACAAGAGTGATGTCCTGACTAATACTGTTCAGAAGCTTGCACTAGCAGCCTCTATACATCATATGGGGGAAAGAAACAATTAATAGGGGTTTCAAGTATCAAAAAAAGTATTAAGCTTTGCATTAGAAGTCCAATTTCTGCTAGGATTAAGAGACCTAATGTACTAAGGAAGCTAAGGGATAAACATGATTAGCAAGGAGCCAATGTTCTAAATCCTAATAGGACTCAACCACCGTGAATGCCTATATAATCACCAGAATAATCAAGGGAAAGGTACGTTGTTCTGGTATTTGAATTACTTGAGCAATACTCTACTCCACACGACAAATCGACTGACTAAGGCATCGGAGGCTGGTTGGCTAGCACCACACCGGTGTCCCTAGTCTTTTTCTGTTTTGCAGGTCATTCATCGAGCAGCGCCGGAAATTGCTTCATCATAACCCTAATTATCTTTAATTGAGGTATTTATAAGCCCTTAGTCGTGAGCTTCCAACCGCTCCATGATTTCCTGCCTTCATGAAGAGCTACCAAGTGTCCCATGCATGCTTGAGCTTTTTCCTCTTTGTTGGTAGTTATTGGAAGTTACCAAAGACTCCACCCCCTTTGAAGATGAGGAATAATTGGGATCATGGGGCGTAATCTCAATCACTTGCAAGTGTGTCCACAAGATAATGAGGTCAATTTAGTCATTTGGACTTCCTTTTGATTCTAGAAGATTAATTTACGGGTATTGGTGTTATGAGCTCACTGGGCTCACAATAAGTATAGAAGGGAAAGAAAAAAAAAATGCATTATAGTGCATCTTTTACACTTTTCAATATACACCTAATTTTATACATTTTTCACACATTTCAACACACTTTTTAAACTTAACATAAGCCCACTAGGCCTATTTTACCTTTTCATGGGATAATTACATGGGCTTTTCATAACCGAATAAATACAATTGGGCCAAGCTTCATGGACAAAAATTCATTGGGCCTTGCTATGAAACAAAATTAATGTAGCCCATTAATTTTTTAAGCTAACTTAGCCCAATTCAGATTCAATTCCAGCATGGCAAGTAAAGGCTTGAGTAAATAATAATACTTCCCACTTTCATGTGCATCCTTCAATATAGTTTTATATCAGAAATTAGTTTTGAAGTTGTCAATTTTAATCACGTTCCTTGTTTTTGGTGTCGTTTATCGCGGCTTGTCCTCCGCCAAGTGGTAATATAAAAAATGGTGTTAGTATTATTATTAGCTAGGAGCAAAAAATGTGCCCGTTGACTATACCCACTCGCTTTACGTGCAAGACGCATATGTTTTTCTACTATTTTTGTGTTAAAATTTTTCTATTATTTGGAACATTACATAAACGTGTGAAAGCTAATTACAAAATTCCAAGCGTTGATTCTTTGGAGTTCACTTCAAAGAGTGCATGTGAACGGAATAATACCTCATGTTGAATACATAACCACCTCACCTTTGCATTTACACTGAGTGGAATTACAGGATCGGGATTCTTTTTTTTGTTTTGTTTTTTAATCGGGTTCGTGTCACAATGAACTGCTTAACTAATGGTGTGAAGAAATCGAATCCTAACCCGACCTGTTGTTAATCGTGTCAACCCGAACACAACACGGATTGACACGATTAACTTGAAAACGACCTGTTTAGCCAAATTTGACCTGACACTAATTGACATTATTAATTGGTGTCATTCTCAGGTTATGCAGGTCAATTTGGGTTAATTCGTGTCATTCTCGAGTTATCGTGTCGACAGGAATAGACGAACATGTTAATTAGTGTCATCTTCGGGTTATGTGGGTTGAACCCGAACCCGGCCTATTCACTAATCGCGTTTTCAAGTCGTGTCATATACGTGTTTCGTGTCAGAAATACTCAACACTAACCCGCTAACTTCGTGTCGTGTTCGTATCGTGTTATCTTGTCGTGTCATAATTTCAATTCATGAGAGGATGGCGAATGAGTGTTCCGCTTATCAATTGAAAGTGATTAATTATAAAATGTTACATTGTTGGAGCTACTAGAAGTTTGTCCGGTCGTTAACTTCAGAGTTCTGCTATTAGTCGAGGTGCATGCAAACTGATATGGACACCTGGTCCAAAAAAAAGGGCTGGCTTATCTATTTTGTACCTTACCAAAAAAAAAAAAAATCAATTCATGAGAGGATGGCGATTATATACACCCGCTCAAAGTATAAAAATTAGTATACCCATTTTACTTACCCAACCGTCTTCAGTTTCAAACACGAACTCACATATTAATAATGCTCGAGGATTAGTGATAGCGTAAAAGCACATGGAGAAAGGAGCGAGAATTGAGAAGGAATCACATGGATGAACCTAAAATCAAAAGAGAAAGTAAAAAGACCTTATTGAAAAACTATGTGACCTAAATCATTCATGGTAAGAAGTTTCAAAACTTCATTAATTTTCAGCATTTGTTGCGTATGAAGAGACATCTACATGCCAAATGAGACACATTCTAACAATGCAACGGTGATGCATCGCATGATACATAAAACATGGTTATTAAATGTAGTCACCATAGCTTTGCTTTTATGTCAAAATGCATGATACAAGGTTATAAAATTACATCCTCGTCATAGATAAAATATGTGGATTGCATATAGCACTAGTAATTTCACTACTACAAAAACCTTAAACCATGACAGTTAAAAGGTGTCATGAATCACAAAAGATGACAGTTTTAAAACTGTCATCTTTGGAGCTGACATTAAAAGTCTAGATTTGTTATGACAGTCAAAAAACGTCATTGAAACATATAAGATGACGGTTTAAACCTGTCATCTAAACCTGTCATCTTTACAATCAACGATGACTGTTTTAAACTGTCATCTTATCTATCCTCCATTCTAAAAATAAATAAAAAATCCAATTCTAGTTCGAACACGTGGCTCTCGTGTGGCCGCCCTCACAAGACCGCCCAGTGGAGTTCACATGGTACCCTCGTGGCGCTTGTGTGGCGCCTGCGCCTACGTAGTGCTTGTGTGGCGCCTACGTAGTACTTGTGTAGTTAGATAATATTTGTTTGCCCCAGGACTTGAACTCAAGACCTTGACCTCCTCGTGCGCCCGCATGTTACCAACTGAGCTAGCACGCTTGTTGTTGACAAAAGACCAACAAAAATATTTATACTGTATTTTCGAAAATTTTTAAGTTGAGTACTTTTTATGTCAGTTTTTTATTTAATATAAGATGACAGTTTAACTGTCATCTTATACGTTTAATGACACTTTTTGACAGTCATCTTTTATGATCAATTTCAATGTCGGTTCTAATTAAAACTGACATTAAAAGGGTTTAGTTTCAATGTCACTTTTAAGGAAAAATGACATTCAAAGGTTATCCATATGGGCTTCTGGAAGCGTCTTGTTTTAATGTCAGTTCTAAGCAAAAACTGACATTAAAGAAATAGATAATAATGTCACTTTTATTATAAACTGTCATCTTATATCGCAAAAATGACAGTTTTTAGGATAGACTGACATCAAAACTCTACCCTCATATTTTTTATGACAGTTTTACAAAAACTGTCATTGTTTCAATTTTTGGTGTGTCATCTTTAACCATTATTGTAGTAGTGTTTGTTATAACTTTGGACACGATGTCTTCCAAATCAAGTTGGGCTATAGCCCACCTCGTAATCTCACGGTTTGGCCTCAATCTTGGGGTCCTCAGGGCTCCATTAGTCTAGAGTTTTTTCTTTTTTTGAATGGTCAAGGGTGTTTGGGTTAACTTACGCATACCTTCACTAATCCCTTCCCTGGTCGGGTGTCATTCACACTGAGACTGAAAGATTCGCAATAAATTAGTACTTTATTGCAATTAACCCCAAAAGTAGAACCCTGATCAATTGTCTTGAGTTATACTGTAGTTCAGGAATCCAACGAGGGGAATATATAGCTTAATTAGAGACAAGGGGTCGTGTGACCTACATTTTAATTTAAACATTACACTAGCATCCATAGAAGCCTCTAATATTTAATTACCAAAAAAAAAAAAGAAAAAGAAACCTCTAATATTTTCATCCCCTAAATTCTACTAGTGCCTTCTTGGTGTTTAAAAATTATCAAACAAAAGAGCAAGAAAATTAGGCCTTTTCAATTCAGTAAACAAGCCCTGATACTTGATTGGATTAAAGTCAAATGGTGCATGATTTTGAAATAATTCTTTTCTATTTTATGTATCTGCGTGATTTTTTCATCATCTAACGATCGGCTTTCGACCCCGTTTGTCGGTCTTGCCTTCTAACCAATCAAGTCTTTGAGAACTGAGACCCTAGAATAAATTCAAAAGATGTTTTTTTTTTATAAAAAAAAAACAATTTTTGAGAAAAAGATAGCATAAATTACAAAATTTCTCCTTAATATGTCACTTCCATTCTTCATTTTAAAAAAAAGAGCATGTGTTGGAGTTGCTCTTATATACATACTTATAAGGAGGATGGCGGTCTAGTGTGGGATCCCGCATACAAAATTTGGTGCGGGATCTCCCCTTTTTCAACTTTCCGGATCAAATTTTGACGATCCGAACCGCTCAATGTTTTTAAAATGCATTTTCCAAGGCCTACGCGGGAAATCTTCAAAAAAAAATACCCGGAAGGGCTTGATCCATGCATTTACCGAAAACCGTATGGACAGTTTTACCGTTACCGAAAAATGCATGGATCAAGCCCTTCCGGGTATTTTTTTTTGAAGATTTCTCGCGTGGACCTTGGAAAATGCATTTTAAAAACATTGAGCTGTTCGGATCGTCAAAATTTGATCCGGAAAGTTGAAAAAGGAGGGATCCCGCACCAAATTTTGTATGCGGGATCCCACACTAGACCGCCATCCCTTATGAGGATACGTAAAAAAAGTATATATGAAGAGTTAGTACACTATACTTAAAAAATTCTTAGGATACAGCGTGTATAGTTTTGTAAGCTTTGAATCGTCATCTTTGCTCAAGTAAAGCTTAAAACGTGTCGCTCCGTGTTGAATGGTCCTAATGAGGCATCGCGAATACAGCCGTGTAGAAAGGGGTTTGAATAGGAGTACTAGTATTTAACTACCCATAGAGATTGTCCTATGTTAACAATGTGTTGTCTGCTGTCACTGATGAGCTATTTTTGTCAGTGGGTTAATCTATACTTTCACAAACTTAGAGCATCAAAGTAGAGAGTCAAACCCCAAAAAAACCCACCAAAATCAAACTCTCTATTTTTCTTGACCAAATTCTTTTTGGCCAAATTTGGTGCGGCACTGTTCACACACCACTTAGTTTTTTATTATTTCCGGTTGTTGTGCGCGTCAGAAACAGGAGAGAGGGGGGACACGTGGCGGCGTGTGTGTGGGGGAGAGAAATGTTAATGGCTGAAGGGGGGGTGGGGGTCCTGACACGTGGTCCACCACTTGACTTTTGTACCGAAACATCTCCCCAGGCGGGGAGATTAGGGAGGATTTTTTTTTTTTTTTTATAGATTTTAGGAGAATAGTTTAATATAAGAAAGTTAAAATAGAGAGTCTGATTTTATGAGTTTTTAATAAAGTGACTTGCTAATTTATAAAATGAGTTTTTGAAGTTAAATTTGGTGAAAATTTTGGTGCTTCAGATAAGGATGCTCTTAGGGGTGTTCCGCTAAGGGGAGTTTTGTTTTAAAACTGTCTTGTTTTTTGTGTTCACATCTTTTTATGTGATGTATTATTAGATGATGGTCTGTCTTGGTTTTTGGGAAAAAAGTGAAACACCCCCTTAATTGTCAGCCGAGATAGAAAACAGGGAAAAATGCATGGATTTAGTTTTCATGTCAGTTTTTACAAGGAACGATCTTAGGTAAAAAGCGTGATTGTTTTCTATATTTAATCACGATTTTAGATAAAAATCGAGATAGAAAACCGGGGGGAAACGTGCGGATTTAGTTTTTCATGTCAGTTTTTACAAGAAACCATCACGCTTTTTTACCGTGATCGTTTTTATCTTTCGATCACGCTTATAAAGCGTGATAGAAAAGAGTGATTTACCATGTCACTCAAATCCATCACGCTTTTGTGAGTGATATAGAAAATGAAACATCACGCTTAAAAAGCGCGATATTTATGATTTTTTGTAGTAGTGGTCCCCTCCAAACTCTTATTTTTTACCAGATTCCGGACATAAAATATTAGTAATTCAAACTTTTCATCTCACAAATTGAGCTTAGTCCATCTCTAGTGGTAAAGTTAAATTTGTGTAGTTATATGACACAAAAGTGTAAAAAATGGGACCCAATTGTGTGAGTTAAATTGTTGTTAGTTAGTTAAATGTCTTTGTGCTGTAATAGTGTAGCTAACATTTTGTTAAATTAAATGTTCCAACTAAAATTGGGTCTCATACATACAACGCATTTTTGCAGAGGAAGAAGAAACAGAGCAAACGAATGAAGTTATATTTGCAGAGACAAGTTGCAACGGGTAGAAAATTTTGAAATCCGAAAACTTTTTCACTTTTTCACATGGTGGAGCCCACTTGACTCAACTCTTGGATGATTTGCTCAGATGCTTCTATTAACTTCTGAGCTAACATTTTTACTCCTCTTACACATTTTAACTACTCCTTAGCTACACTATTATGGGCAAAAAAAAAAAAGAGAATGCTAGTTAACTGTCCTAATGACTGACTAACTTAGGCATTTAACTCCACCACTAGAGATGACCTTAAAGGACTAAGAAGTGAAGGACGTCACTTTTCGTTTAAAGATATGGGACAACTGTCGGGGTAAATTATAACAGTGACGGGTCGTCCGTCCCATCCAATTTCATTGTCGGCCTATGCATGTGTTAGCTTTCTTTTAGTAATTTTTTTATTATTAAGGGTATTTTTGTCTAGTATTATCCTTGAGCCCTAAAAAATTTCTCATTAATGTGTTAGAGGCCTTAAAATAAGTAAAAGTGGACTTAACACCCTTTAATGCCTCAAATTTGGCCTTTTCACCAATTGTCTGAATAAAGAACTCATCTAAAATACACGATTTTAATTTAAAATCATAATCATTAGTCATCTAGTTAAACAAAATTCAACATTTACAATGTAACGATCTGCGCCAGCTGGCCTGCTAATTCTTAGTCTAAGCACATAGCTCAAAATATTAACCTCGAGTTATACAGTAGACGATCAGATTTCGTTATATATCACATCAATTTTTTAGATTTCCCCGACGTGGGACTTATGACATGGGATGTCACAATCTCCTCATCTTCTAATATAACGTCCTCGTTGCATTGGTCCAACAACCTTCCCTCGGTGGCCATGGTTTAGCACTTAGCTCTGTATGACACTTAATTTGCTCTCACTCCGGAATTGAAGATGTGGCTCATACAGATTCTAAAGGTAGCCTCCACCATGTAGACCGAGGTTGTTCTCTAATACCACCTGTAACGACCCTCCACCTCCCTGCATAAAATTGTCCGCTTTAGCCACCCAAGCTCCAAGGACTTTCCAGTAGGGTCACTCATCCAAGGATTGTTCCTAGGGCGAGCTCGTTTAACTATGAAGTTTCATTGAGTTTTGACGTCCACACGATTTAAAATGCCTTTTGAAAGTTAGGGCATCATCTATTCTTCTAAATCACAAAACTCAGTTGCACCTAGGTTAGTCATGGGATGTCACGTACATATAGTTATATATCAATCTTCGTTCAAACTATTATGCATGGAAGTTGATCCGGACACTCGATTAATAAAAAAAAAAAAACTATTATCGCATACATATTGCTCTACTCTACGAGATCTACGGCTTCGATCGTTATGTCCTCTATAATGAGGCCAAAAAAACCACCTAAAAAATTGAGTAGCAAGTGGCCCTGTTTGTTTGGGGGTTTTGGGGCAGTTTTGGCACTATTCCAGTTTTGATTACATCATCACCTTTTTCACTTTTCTCTCTATCTCTCTCCACTTATTACACCTGCTTACATCACCAAAACTAAACTAAACAAAACTAAACTGTACAACCGAACAGATCAATGATAGTTTGATTAGTAAAGCAAGGAAACGTGCTTGTAAGTTGCAACTTGCATTTTTTATTTCCAGAAACTCCAAAGTGGAGTACTTTATCAGCATTATCAACAAAAGTTAGCTGATGAGACCACGGTGACGTTAGAAGCCAAGGCCCACATGACGAACAGCGTGGATCATCACCAAGCACTCAGGCTCTCCCATCTCACGCGAATCTCACGCGTATCTCACGCGTATCTATCTCTAGACAGCAGGAACCCGGGAAGAAGAATTTCATAAGAAGAGGTACGACGCAGGGCGTGGCGCGTGGGTATTGTAATCCTTGGAAGCCAAGGAATTTTCCAAGCAGCCTCTTTCTATCTAAACTTCCCAGCAATTGGCCAGTTAACTACTCCCCTTCTAGATAAAATTTTCAGTTCCGAGCGGGTATTATCCATGTGGTACACATTCGGCAATCTCTGTCTTTCAAAATGTTATCCAACGGTCCGGAAGAGAAGAGAGAGTGTCCGGGTGAGAGGAGAGAGAGAGAATCAATCTCAGCCGTCCAAAACACTTTTGGAAAGCCGAGATCGTTCTCGGCATGGCCACGTGGTACCCATTTGGTACCCAAAAAATTTTCCCCCTTCTGCCTCTACAAAAAGCCCCTCCCATTATTCACTTCTGTTTACCACTCCAGAAACCCCAATACACACTCTTATCACATCACATGGACTCCTCCTCTTCGCCGGAAAACTTATTCGGTGATCGGAACCAGAAACTTCTCCAGGAGCTGATTCAGGGTCTTGAATCAGTGAATCAGCTCCGAAACATCATCGGGCGGCCCGTCGGCGAAGACAAATCGTCGGTGGCTGCCGATCTTGCTATGAGAGTCTCAGAATCGCTTGCGGAATCTATATCCATAGTGAAGCGCTGCCCGATTGAGGAGGTTTTGGATAAAATTCAGGTCAATTCGACTCATGGCGGCATCAAGTCCGAGGATTCCGACGGGAGTTGCAAGAGTACATCGATTTTGAAGCAACGGAGAGGGTGTTACAAGAGAAGGTAATCATTTTCCTAGCCTCTTTTTTCTTTTTCTTTCTGTTAATCTATTTCAGCACAATGGTTTCTTGATTATTTCTCCCCGAGGTTGAGGGCTTTTTGGTCTTTTAAAGAATGATAGTGACTGTTTTTCTCGTTGTCCACTGTTTGGATCCAAGTCAAACGTGAACAAGGGAGAAAAACTTTGTCCCTGAAAGACAATTCTGTCCCTAATTGATCCAATAATTACAACAAGACCTGGATTTAATGGATCTTATTATTCCTTAATAATCGAGGTTCAGTACAGTACAGAGGGAAAAAAAAGAAAAAAGAAAGGAAACAAGAAAACGCATCGGAGGCCGTTCGGTGTATTGTCACTGTAACAGTGCACCGAACGGATTTTAGCCGTCTGATGCGTTTTCCTGTTTCGTTTTCTGTCTCCTCCACTTATCCTTAATAATCTGCTTTTGGAAATTTGATGTTGTACTTGATGATGAGTGCTAGTAGTTCTTATCCACTGAATCTCCTTTTGCAGTAATGTTTTGTGTACGGAATTCGTAACGAAATTAAAATTAATGATTTAAATTGCAGGAGGACTACCCAAACATGGACAACAACCACTTGTAATTTGATCGATGATGGCCACGCTTGGAGGAAGTATGGACAGAAACTTATCCTCAACGCCTCACACCCAAGGTTTGATTTCTTTACCAATTTTTCTTTCTAGGGATTAATTCTTTGTCTCGAACAATTCATTTCCCTTTCTTTCTTTTTAAAAAATGAACGAATCTCGATGTAAGATTATAATTTGAACCCACATATTTTACGGTGACAGATAATACGATTTTCGATACAATTGACTCTGTCCACTTGCAATATTAAATTGACTTTGTCCACTTGCAATATCAACAATTTTACTGGAAACGTAGCGTTTACTTTGATTAATTAGAAGATAGAATAAAAATTTTGATACAGAAACATATATTCTAGTTTTGGAAACGTTCTAGGAATTGAAGTTAGCTAATTCCAATTTTTGGTTTTGCAGGAATTACTACAGGTGCACTCACAAAGTTGATCAAGGTTGCCAAGCAACCAAACAGGTCCAAAGAACCGAGGAGGACCCACCAATGTACCAAATCACATACCATGGCAGTCACTCTTGTAGAGATCCACTAAAAGCTCCTCACATATTCCTGGATTCCACTATCCCTAATGACACCTCCAATTCCAATTTCATTAGTTTTGGTTCAACCCATTACCCAAACACCAAATTGAACCATGAACCCTCTTACCCAACCTTCCCTTTGGTAAAACAGGAATATTCTCATAACCAACATGAGCTGAAGCCTAGTTTGAACCACAACCAATCAACGCCGCCGACCGATCCTTCGTTTCAGTTGCCCGATTCGATGGTGTTTGATTCGTCTGTGCCCAAGCCGGCGTTGTCGCCGGGGTCTGATCACGGCGATGTGATCTCTTCTTCCGGGGCGTACTCGTGTACGTCTAGCACACATGATGATAGCTTTGATGGCCTGGAGGCGTTGGTGGTGGATTTTGATGTCTCGCAATTAGAATTTTGCTATTAGTCCTACGTTAATTTACTGTTGTACGTATTAGAATTGTATTTATTTTTCCCTGTTTTCTTGCTTCTTAAACTTGATGCGTAAATGTCTGCATCTATTTAATGTGTTTGCCATTTATGTTTTTCCGTCTTGCAATTTCGATTACGGAAAAAGATTTGCCTGTATATATCTATCATGATAAATCCAGGTCATAGAAGTGGTGCATATCAAGAACTGACATATTTACTCATTCGATCTCAGATGATCTCTAATTGGATAAATTGCACCGTTTATATTGAATCATCTCATTCTTAGAGAAATCGGGTTAAGGAATTTTTTCAGATTGAACTTTGGATTTCAAATAGTATTAGTATACAAGTTGCTTTTGAAGGTTGGAAATTTTTGAAGGTTGTTGGTTGTGTTCGGTTGCACAGTTTAGTTTTGATAATATAAGCAGGTGTACTAAGTGGAGAGAGATAGAGAGAAAAGTGAAAAAAGTGATGATGTAATCAAAACTGAAATAGTGCCAAAACTGCCCCAAAACCCCCAAACGAACACAGCGGTTATAATTGTACCCATTTTGTCTCTCAGGAAGAATTTCTGTTGTAAACATTAGCATGAATTATGGTACGTAGGTCCAGACAATAAAGGTGGTACAGATGTACTAATAAATGATACAACTTTCACACTTTAATTTGTTGATGGATGCACTCTCTTTCTCTCTCCTAGTGGGTTTTAATTACTCTCAGTTCTTAGGACCACCTAGCTAGTTGGTGGAACCCGCAGGCCTGCCTGTATTTTTATATGGTTTCAAGCAAGTGGGAAAAGACTAGCTCGTGGCATAATCTTTTTAATGTTTTTTCAGTTAGATAATTTATTTAATTTAGGAGTATAAATTAAGAAGCACACCAAAAACATGGCTAAAACTTGGTAGACAAACCAAAAAGGTTGTTTTTTTTTTTTTCCGTTCAAATCCAATAATTGTGGAAGTAAATAAAAGAGGTTAATTTGCCAGAGCCTTATTTGGATAAAAGTTACCCGATCATCTTCGGTGGAGTCCAGGCCAAGTTACGAACTTACCATATCCGGTTGGACCTAAATTAATTTAGATCTTAGATTTCTTTTAATTATCAGCAGTATTACTTTTTTAGAAAAGACTAAAACAACTGTCTTTCTCCAACGATTGAAAACAAACAGTATATGAGTTTGTGGTAGAAAACAAAGTGTCAGAATCTCATAATAGTAATCAAATCACATGAAAGTCATAACTCAACCATAGAAATTTGATAGATTCTATTGTAGTAGTATTAATTTGCCTATTTTGTTTATCTGGGCCCATGCCCACTTCTTTCTTTTTTTTGAAAATGACAAGATATATTACGAAAAGAACGACTTTAGACAAGACTCTTGACAAAATTGTCTCTAAATCGGGCGGAATACAACCCGTGAAACAATGTAAACTCCTACTTTTACTGTTAGTTGCTATCCAATGCGCCGCTTGAAAATCCACTGCCTATTCTTTGCCCAGGACTTAATATCTTCTCCTATAGCCGAAATGGCCCATGGACACTCAGCTTGATCATTCACCACATAGCTCACCAGATTCTTGCAATCTGATTCAAAGATTTTTGATAATTTGGCCCATGCCCACTGGCTTACAAGGATTTTTGATAATTTGGAGTTAAATTTGCAATTTTAATTCTTCAAAAATTTCATAAATTGCCCCAACTTACTTGAAATGCATAGAAATCTCAAGTTTTTTTTTCTTGTTTCAAAGGGTTGATAGTATTATAAATGAGGCTATCGTACATTATTTAAAACATATAATCAGTCATTGGGACAAATGATAAATCAATAATATACGTATCATATCTACGTTATAGTTACCCTCTTAATTTAGTTGCTCTTATTTTTTTGCATTAGCAAATAGAAAAAATAACTTGTATATAAATTTAATTTTTGATTCTGCTAATCTAAAATCCTGACTTCGTCCCTAACTCCATGCTGGCATTGTTGTCGGGGTCCGCAGACCTTTACGATATAATATATTCTTCCGGAGTGTACTTGTGTATGTCTAGCACACATGATGATAGTCTTTATAACTTTGATGACCTAGATGTGTTGCCCGCCGTGTTCGTGACATGTATAAGAGTTCATGTTTGTTGAATACGCTATTTCTCAGAGTTTTTTTTTTTTATTTTAAAAATATTATAATCTCATCCCTTTAAACGAAAAACCAATAAAGTTCAATTATCAAGTTAAAATTTTCGGATTAAATTTTAGATTCGAATACTATTTAACCTAATTTCCATCTTTTTAGCGTGTGGACATCGTCGAACACAACAGGTGGTGGTCCAATTATTAATCAAATTTAAGAGTGTGAACATCGTGCTCCTATTCCTTAATCCATTGAATCTGAATCATTTGATAAATAACTCTTGTGATTAAATTACTCCAGTAATAAAGGATGGATTTTGGACCACCTTGGAGTTAGTGGAGCCCTTTTTTTGGGTATGAATTTGGTTTTAAGCAAGTGGGATCGAAAACACTCGTTCATTTTTTTATTATTATTTGTAAGATAATTCTTTATAAAAGAAAAAAAAAACCGAAAACTTGGCTAAAACTTGGTAGACAAATAAAGTTTGTTTTTTTGGTTCAAAACCAATTAATAGTGGAAGTAAAAGAGGTTAATTTGGCAGAGCCTTTGGAAGAAAAGTTAGCCCAACATCTTGGAGTGCAGATCACGATACAATTTTTTCTTTTCTTTGAAATTGAGGCCCCAATAAAGCCTAGCAACAGGAATCAAATCAGGCGGACCCTTAGCTTGAGACAAGGGAATCATCATGTGGCCCTATATTTTAATACAAAGTTGTCTAGTATACTTTGTACGTATACCCTAAAGAATCTTTTTTTGTAAGGACCCTAAAGTATCTTGCTCGAGCGCTCTACTTCCTAAACTACTTCCTAATCTACTTTTCAATCTACTTCGAACTTAGTCGAATCCCTAAAACTATAATTCTATTTGCCAATGAACAAACCAAACATCATTTTTGTATGCTGTTTGTTGAAGATTTGTCCGGGGTCTCTTTACTCTTTAACTTCTTCTATTTATAAGTCTTGCTTGCAGTTTGAACTTCCCGCTTAAAGTATTTGAACTTGGTTTGCTTCGAAACGCCATCATTGTATTTCAAACGAGCAGTTTTTTCCTTCTACAATCATCTGACTTCAAATTTCCTTAATCTTCCTCCAGAAGTTTAAATTTAAATCTGCACGGTTACTTAAATAAATCATATGATTGGTTTTAAGGAATAACTACTTTGCACGACTTGTTCTACGTGTCTCAACTGTCAACTACTTTGTTTTATACGTTTACACGTGTAATTCATGCCTTAAGCAGTTAACAACGTGGCTTCGAATCAAATTCTTTCATTTATTCATTGGCTAATAACTGCCAATAACTGTCTTTCAAATCAAATATAAATACGACATCGTATTGACCCATTTATTTTTTTGATACATACATCGTATTGACCCATTTATAACCCATTAATCCAGTGCTTTTTAATTAACGTTAAGCCGCCAACATTTGATATTCTTAATTACGTGTCAATTAATTATTGAATGTGTTAATTTTTTGCGTAAACAATAGTATGATATAAAGCACCGCTTCTGTCCTTAAAACCAAAACTCAAAACTCAAACCAAACGCAACCCAAATTATGCTTGATTGTTAAACAATACTAGTATATATTGCGTGAATTAATTTGTCTATTGCTACAAGTAATCGATCAGTTTAAAGCTGGGTCCGTGGATCTGACAGAGTTTTGGTAGATTAATCTTATTTTTTTAACAGCAACTTTCAAAAGATGTTTGTATATTTTCGAAATTCTAGATCAGTGTGTGGGGGTCTATATTATTGTAAGTATAAAAGATCTTAGCATGGATTTTTTTTTCATTAAAGAAATAAAATTTATAACTTTTTGCACCGTGTTGAATGGTCTTGAAGAGGTGAGGCGTCAGGTCAGGTCAGGTCAGGTGCATGTATTGGATGAGAGTGGCTCCGCACACCCCCCCTGACAACTGCCCCCCGGCCCCACCCCACCCTCTCCCCAAATTACCCCCCACCCCCACCCCCCCCTCTCGGTTTTTTTTGTTTTTTCTTTTTTTTTTTTTGGTTTATTCAATTTTATTTATTTAATTACTCATTTAATTTGGTTTATTCAAAGTACATTTGCAAGTAAATTATTTTATTTAGTTAATTAATTAATTTGTAGAGTGGGCAATAAGTCACACTTAAAAGTAAATAAGTCACACTTAAAAGTAAATAATATTACAATCACACTTATATTATTTTATTTAGTTAATTAATTAATTTGTATCACATGAGTGTATGACATGTGTGTATCACATGAGTGTATGACATGGGTGTGTGACTTGAGTGTATGACATGGATGAACTGCCGTTGGGAAAGTATTAATTTTTTTTTTTTTTTGGTTTGTTTGAAAGTAATAAAATGTAAAAAAAAATTAGAACAAATTTTAACTATACCGAGGAAAAAAGTTTGTTAACGAAGACAAGATGTTTCTGGTAACATCCTTCCTCTTACTGAAGAAATAATTTCTGGGATCAATTTTCAAATAAAAAAACAATTAGAAATGTAGGTTATTCCAACATAAAATAGATCACAAAATTTGACTCCCAAAAAAAAAATTTGTCGCTTAAAACACTGGATGTTACTAGTAACATTATGGATACAAAATTTACAACACGTACGTACACCCGCATACGCATAATGCACAAATGGTATATTAACCATTCAATAACATTTCCAACGGTCCGGATGTTAAATTAATACTCTTCTTGGTCAAAAGTATTTTAACATTTAGATTAATCGATTTTTGAAATGAACAATTAAAATGCTTTACACAACATATTTTATTATTTCTCAATTTTGATGATTTTTGAAAAAAAAAAACACGAAATAATAGTGATCGGCAGGGTCCGGTCAACATTACTGCTACAAGATACGAATGAGCAGTTTTGGATACAAAGATCTTAGCACACCCCCATACGCATAATGCACAAATTTACCGGTCAAAAAGTATTTTAAAATTATTTAACGGCTCGGATCATTTGTGTGGAACCGGAAAGTTTTTTGGCTACCAAATATATATAACTTCCATGTACAAATTTGAACAAAAAAAACAAAAAAGAAAAAAGAAAAAAAAAATTGGGCCGAGAGAGAGGGGGGTGGGTGGGCTGGGGGCAATTGGGGGAGATGGAGTGTGGGGCCGGGGGGGTGCGGGTGTCAGGGGGGACAGGGGGGACGCAAAGCCATTTGCGTATTGGATACTTCATTTTAACTACAATTACTATTTTATTCACTTATCCAACTTGTGCTTTCTTAATTAATTAAAGTACTATGTGTCAGCTCTTCATTTGATCACTCCAAAACGGTACCGTTATAGTCATCTTACCAAGTTCTAGTTCTACGGAAATGTGCTCCACTCACTCAACTTGCATTTTTTTTTTTATTTGGAGAAATTAATTAGAGTAAACATCCTTAAACTATTACTATCTCCCTTCCATCCACACACTGTTAGTATAATTTTGGATCCGAAAAGTCACGTGAGCAACACATAACAAGGTTAACAAAATTATAAATTTTCCCTCCACTTTTGAAATTTGGAGAAACGGAAAATATAAAAATGTCTCAATTATTTATTGTCCTTGACTAGTAGTTAAAGTGGGCAAGTAATACACGATATCCCAAAAAAGAAAGATGGACCAAAATTTGTAGACGTAGGGCAATAATAATTTCAGGCTAACTGTATCTTTATTTGATGTAGTTAAAGGGGGTTAAGTGTTGAGTGTTTGAATATTTGGGTGGTAAAGTGGAATTAGTTAGGGGTCATAAACTCAAATCATCATAACGAAAGGTCGCCTCCGGAACCCCTGGTGACGCCAAGACTCATTGCCACATGACGAGATTGTCACCACGTCACGAGCGCTATTAGACCCCTCGCCATCACGCTCCACTGTAACCCGTGTACATCACTCATCTCTAGAAGCAATACTAACTATTATTGAAATGGATCCGGGCCCGTAATGACAGTTGGTTGTTGGAGTAGTACTCCTATATTTAAAAACAACTCTGGTAGTGCAGTAATTGATCAGGAGCATTTTGTGAACAAGGACCCCTTATTGGCCTATTTTTTCCCCTTATAATTTTAGGTTTGGTTCTTGAATGGATTTTAGGGTAATAAAATTTGAGATTTTATCTCCATCCTCTACCAATGTATAAAATGAAGGAATGATTTTATCACCTTTTTTTTTAAACCCATTGTGGTCCCCGTATGGCTCACCCACAAATGGCATGTAAAATTACCATTTTAACCTTTACATAAAATAGGACAACTTGTAGATGAAACAAAAAGGAGGGTAAATTGGTAAAAATGGCATTATTGGAGATTTTATCACAACTAGATTTTATCTATTGGGAAAAACAATAATTGGCTTTGTTTGGTTGAGAATTTTGAGAAGAATATTTTGAGAAATATTTTTGAGATAGTGTTTGGATGGGTTTTTGGAAAAAATAATGATTAGAGAGATATGTAATAATTGGAGAGAGATAGAGAGAGAAATGAAAATAATGATTGGAGAGAGGGGTATGAGTAGAGAGAGAAATGTGATTAATGATTGGAAATATGAGAGATGGGGAAAGAATCTTTTTGAATTTTTTTTTGGAAATGTGAAGTGAACACAGTGCTTGTGATTTTATCACCCCTCTATAAAACACCAACTTAAATGAGATTTTCCATTTTATCTCATAAAATCCATTGGAGAACCATGCCTTCCTCGATTTTTTGGTTAATTTTTCTAAACTAATATTTATTAGATTGGGGTCACAATTTTATATCACATCATTCGTTTTGATAAGGAAAATCGGGAAATTGTAAAAGTTTACACCATAGCTCAAAAAAATTCATATAAAACGATTAAAAAGACGAAGAAAGACTTTTTTTAATTGCTAAAAAGGTGGGAGGGGGCAACCAGCGTAACAACTCCCCTTACACGTGACCATTGGGGCTCCCGACCTGCTGTGGAATGTTCAGTTCCGGCCATGGCTATTGTCCGAAAGGACAGATTGTCACCACAGGACCACCTATGTATTAAATGGACAAAGGGACTTTTACACTAGTCCTACAGTTGAGAGGACTCAAAACTTGTTGGATAGTGTACGGAAGGGAAGAACACTTAAGCTCACTCACCCTTGCCAATTACTACTATTTATGTGGACTTTTTTTGTCGCCTATTAATATTTTTTACTTCGATTAATACTAGTTTTATATTTCTTCAGTTCTTCACACTAAGAAGAATTATGTGATGTAAAAATTTGACTCAAAGTTAATTAAAATTAAGATAAAATAACAAAAAAGACCACGCCAAAAAGTAAGGGGAAAAAATGAACTAATCGGGACAATTTTTAGAAATAAAAAGTTTAGAAAAAAAAAAAAAAAAGATCTCGACAACAAAGGTAACCAGAAGAGGAAAAAAAAAAAGAAAACAAAAGGATTAGCTGAAAGGAGGTATGACGCGCGTGGGGATTGAAAGTCTTCCCAACTAGGGAAGGAATTTTCCTGGAAAGCCTCATCTAAACTTCCTTGCAATTGGCCAATTAAATTATATGTCCTTTATTTTTCTCTACATTAAAAGGCCTCCTCTTTCTTCACTTTCTTTACTGCTACCACAGAAAAGCTCGATCAAAAAACACACACACACTACACATATGGACTCCTCTTCGCTGGAAAACTTGTTCGGTGACCGGAACAAGGTTCTTCAGGGGCTGATCCAAGGCCGCGAATCAGCAAACCAGCTAAGACTCATCCTCGAAAAGCCCTTGGGGGATGATAAATCATCGATTGCCCTCGATGATCTTGTCACCAAAATCTTAGGTTCATTTACGGAATCTATATCGATATTGAACTGGCGCCCAATTGACGAGGTTTTCGATAGAATTCCGGCAAATACCGGTGGGAATTCGCCTTCATCGGGTGGCCGGAAATACGATGAGTCTGAGGAGAGTAGCAAGAGTACGTCCGCGTTTAAAGAACGGAGAGGATCTTACAAGAGAAGGTGCTTATCTTTTTCTTTTCATTTTTTTTTTCCCTTTCTGTTGATATTACAAATGGTTTCTTGATTTTTTTTCCCAAGGTTGAGGGTATTTTGGTCTGTTAAAGAGTGAAAAAGACTGTTTTTCTTGTTATCCACCTTTTACTTTGTCCCTCAAAGCCAATTCTGTCCCGATTCGATCCAAGAATTACAAGAAGAACTGGATCTTAATGGAGTTTCTGTTTCTTATCCACCCTTTACAATGATTGTGTACGGAATTCCTAACCAAATTAAATGGTTTAAATTGCAGAAAGAGTATTCAAACATTGACAAAAATCACCCCCAATTTGATCGACGATGGCCATGCATGGAGAAAGTATGGACAGAAAAGTATCCTCAATGCCAAACATCCAAGGTTTGATTTCTTTCTGCTTTCCACCATTTTTTTGGTAGCTACAGATTCTTGGAATGGGGGCCTGCTGTGCACCAGCCGCATGGCACCGTGCCATGCGGCCATCCGAGCCGTCCATTGTGAAAATGAACGGCTCGGATTTAATCCGAGCTCAATTAAATCCGAGCCGTGCGTTGCTTGATCAAATCCGAGCCGTGCATTTTCGCAATGGACGGTCGGATGGCCGCATGGCACGGTGCCATGCGGCTGTGCACAGCAGGGCCCCCGCCTCCCAGATTCTTTGCACCAAAAAATTCATATCCTCTTTCTATGCGCTCTCAATCATACATGCTATAATTTTTTTATAAATATTATTCAATTTTTTATTTACAGGTTGATAATTTAACGAATAAAATTTTTGATACAGAGTACAGACAGCCTGTCTGCTTGCACCAAAGAATTCATATCCTCTTTCTATGCGCTCTCAATCATAGATGCTAAATTTGTTTTTAAATATTATTTGATTTTTAATTCACATGTTGAAAATTTAACGAATAAATTTTTTGATATAGAGTACAGACAGGCTGTCTACCTGTGATATTAACAATTTTGAAAAGAGATAAACATTTACTTTTATCAATTTATGGAAAGATTTTGAAAGTAAATTTGGTTGGTGTACCAAACAATTATTTTTGGGTTTTGGAAATTGGAATACTCCTATAAATTTACGAAGCCTGGCGGCTAATTCCAATTTTTGTTTTGTAGGAATTATTATAGGTGCACTCACAAGTTTGATCAAGGTTGCCCAGCAACCAAACAGGTTCAAAAAACCGAGGAGGACCCACCAATGTACCAAACCACATACCATGGAAATCACAGTTGTCGTAATCTACACAAACCTCCTCAGATAATCCTGGATTCCACTATTCCAGGGGACAGCTCTAATTCCGTTTTCCTCAACTTTGGTTCAACCAATTACCCAAGCTCCAAATCGAATGATGAACCCAATTACCCAAATTATTCTTTGGTAAAACAGGAATATTTTCAGACACAGGAGCCGATGAAGCCTAGTTTTAACCACAACCAATCAACGTCCAGTGATCAGTTGTTTCTGTTATCGGATTTGACGGCGTTTGATTCAGCTGGGCCCATGCCCATGCCGGTGCTGTCGTCAGAGTCTGATCACGGCGATGTGATTTCTTCTTCCGGGGTGTACTCTTGTACGGCTAGCACTCATGAGGATAGTCATAGCTTTGACTTGGATATGATGGCTGTTGGTGACTTTGATGATGTCTTGCAAGAATTCAATTTTCCTAATTAGTGCTACAGCCTAACACTGTTGGCATTAGAAGTGTTTTTTTTTTTTTTTTTACCCTTTTTGTTCTCTAATTTCTAAACCTAATGTAGAAAAGTCTATGTAGTGGAGTAATATGTTTATATATGTTTTCTTCTCTTGAAATTTGATTTTTGATTTAGTCCTATCTTTGCATTACTTAAAACGGTTAATTTTATAGAATTCTCATTTAAGTAAATGGAAAATAAGGCTGAAGATGTTCGTGAATCATTTTGATACACAAGACAAGCAACAAAAGTGGTGCATCTTCAATGGTTGTACTCTTGTAAATTATTTTCTACTAGTGTGTATTATTTTGAAGCTCTCTTATATATAATCCTTGCAAAAAAAAAAAAAAAAACGAAAAAGTAGAGTTGGGAGTCTTATGTTTTTATTTTTTTTGCATTTTGATTTTTATATTTTTTGTTTTTTTAAATTATGGTAAAAATAAATTATAATTTTATAGTGTTTTGAGAGAAATGTGCATAATGTATTTAACAACTGGAGTAGTGTTTAGAAGATATGGAAGAATACATTCTAATTTATGTAGAATACATTTTATAGGCATTTTTGTTTAAGTATTTTTGTTAACAAAAATGTGAAAAATGAGAAGTCAAAAAACTCTTCTCCCCCTATTTTTGAACTTCTTTTCTCTAAACCTAAAAATCAAAAACTCACTTTCGCATAATGTATGTTCATTGTGGTATGTCAAACATCTAAAAGTAGAAAGTGACAAAACCAAAATCCAAAAATAGGCAACCAAACACCTACAAAGAACCTTTTTTGGGGATCGGTAACGCCTACTTAATAACTCGAATATTCATTGTAATTTTTCTACTCTCCTATTTTATGAATGTGCATTTTTTTTTATAAAAGTTCTTAGGGTGAGTTTCCGAATGGATTTTATCAAAATCTGATAAAATCAAGCCTTTGATTTTATCCATTCGGAAACTGAGTTGATAAAATCTTAGATTTTTGCAAAAATCTAAGATTTTATCAACTCAGTTTCCGAATGGATAAAATCAAGGCTTGATTTTATCAAATCTCGATAAAATCTAAGATAAAATCCATTCGGAAACTCACCCTTATTTTATTGAATCAACTCTTTTTTAAAGGGGGTATTAATGCAATTTTTATAAAGGGTAGAAAAAGGTTGTTTGTGAAAGAGGACAGTGTCAACATCACGTTCCTATTCATTGATCCAATCCATTGAATCTGATCGATAATAATTCATGCGATGCTAATGAATGGACACATATAGGAGGCCATGTTAGACCACCTTGGTGGGACCCTTTTTCCTTTTACGAATATGACCTTCGCAGGTGGGAAGATAATAGTACGGTCTACTTTCCCGCACCAATTGCTAAAAGCAATTTTCAATAAATAAATAAAAGTGTGTAAAAGTTAAAAATATGTCAAAAGATAATTTGTTTTTCTCATTAATTAAAGCTAAGTTGCTAAAAATCAATTTATCTCACGTACTCCTTTTTTTTAAAAACAATTTACTAAAATCGCCTCGGTATTTTTTGCCCATAGGAGTTGAAGGTGCTAAATTTTACTTTTTGCAAATGGAAAACTCAACTTTAATATTCTTGCTAGACAGAAAAGTTGTTTTCTCGTATTAAACTCAGCTGTTGGGGTGATTTTATCAAATGATAAACTCATACTCGAAATAAAAAGAGCGTAATTTTGCGAAAACCTTTGGAGAAACGTTACCCGAAGTACATATCTTGGGCCAAGTTTTGTTAGAACTTAGATCTTACCAAATACCAATAGCTTCTCTTATTGGCAGCATTATAAATGTAGGAAGGAGTATACGTTATTGCTTTTCTCCAACATGTTGAGTTTTTAAAATGAGTTGTTGATCAACGAGCGAACAGAATTATAGAGTGTTAATTTGCGGTTGAAAACTACGTGCAAATATCGTAATCAAATTACAGTGAGTCGTAACACATGCAACAACTGCAATTTGACGTGAAAAAAATATAACAAGATAATTGTGAAGTTTGTTGGCACCAAAATTGAGAGTTCAAGTGTGAGGAATCAGTCAAAGTGTGTATTGGATGGTTTTTGAGAATGGAGGTCATCGGACGGCTCGCTCGATCAAAAAATCAAATGTTGAGGTATCTTAGGTCTACGCTTATTGTGGCTTCTCGGGATAGCATTGCTGAGAGAGGAGGTCGTCATATGGTTAGTCCAAGCAAACGCAAGACTCGTGGGAGAAAATCAAGGTCATGGATTTGGACGATGCTCAACGTGTTCAAGTCTTTAAAAAATACGCAAGGCATAACATAAGTGCAAACGAGTGCATACAATTAAGGATAGTTGGAACGATCTTCTTGTGTTTCGCGCACCGTAGCGACGTGTGCTACACTAGTATATATCCTTTTTTCTGCTCATGATTCTCTAATGGTTTTTTTCAGGTGCTAGAGGAGATTTACTCGTGAATGCGTTTATTAATTTGGCTGCTATCATATGGGAGTAGGTGCATGTTCTCTTTGCTTATGTTAATTGTCCGGTGTTTTGTTCTGAACGTATCTTTATAAGGACGGTTTCTTGTACCCTTTCCTTATTATTAATAAATTTATTTCTTAAACAAAAAAAAAAAAATAAAACCAAACAGGGCTAGGGTTTTCAAAGTTAGACTCAAGGTCAACATGTCATGACATTAACCTTAAGTACGAACAGTTTTAGCTAGGTGTTATCCACTACTAACCTATTCTGGAGGGGTTAATAATTTATCCCATTAGTATCACTATCCCACATCAAGAAATTTAACCTATATAATCCCTCTGTCTGTGTTTGTTAGTCTATTGTTGGCATTTGTGTCATGTTTTCAATTGTTTATATTCTTCAATTTATAATGAGTTTCATGATTTTAAAAATTTTCTGTAATAGAAGTAATTGAGAGTTATCAATAAATTTACAAATTCGTTGTGAAAGATATGTACAATTTTTAAAGTGTGTGAAATAGTGAAAGTGAACTAACAAACACAGACGAATATAATAGTATCTAAGATAATGAATTTAAAAACAATCTAGTCCCGTCAAGTATTGACTGTTAAAACGGAATTGCACTTCCCGAGTATCGGATTTGTTAAAAGCAAAACTATATTTATATGTAAGTCTGATATTGTACGAGATTCAAATTCTAGTCCGGAATACTCAATTTCAAGCTACCTTATGACTACGACTATAAAATTTCTAAAAAATGCTACATGTACAACAGAGATTTGCAACGATCTCTTGATGTGCAAAAGTGTTATTCGGCAGTTTGTATTTTAAATACTCATTGACCGCTAAGAATTAAATACTCTAGTCTTTAGTATAGTTCAAAGAGTATTTAAAATCCAGACCGTAGCTAGATTGCTGAAATAAACGGTTGAGATTCGCATTGTACATTTATGTTGTACAATCTCGTTGTAGGTGTAGTATGGTTCAAAATTCCTTGTGGCATTCTAAAGTTTTATATATTTCTTAACCGTTAAGCTTTGTCCCCTTGCGTTACATAAAGACATGAACTTGCTTGGTTGGCAAAAGTTAAATCAAGGACAAAATTTATATCTTGCATTTATCACCAACAGTATCTTTTGCATAATCATAAGTACAATGGACACAATATTCAAATTAGGTAGCACCCACTTATGGAAATAGGATTACAACCTTAATTTGGAACTTTCCAGGATATATGCTATCTTAAGATTTTAATAAGAGGTATTTAAATTGTTTATATCCTTCAATATGGATCTCAAAAAATATGTAATATGAATCTTATTTGATAGATTTCAATTAATTCTGTTATACAAAGTTTTCAAAATCATGAAAAATATTATATATTGAAAGATATTGTTAATTTAATAATGATATGAATATCAAAAACTGTCAAATCAATTAGAAATAAAAGAGTACTTTTTAGGGGTAAAATTAAACGTTTTGTTTTGATGGTTATTTGTAGAAAGTTGACACTTATTTTGGAATATCTCAAAATAGAGAGATGAACATTTAAAATGAGACAGGGGGAGTAGTTGTTAGAAATAACCGGAGTGTTTTCCAAAAAAAAAAAAAATGACCGGAGTAAATAGGCACAAAAAGCAACTTTTTGCAAAAAATGGCAGAAAGAAACACTAGCAATGAATCACTGCAAAAGGGGCAGCAGTACTGACTGTCGTATTTATATTTATGGCAGGATTGTCGGCCTTGTTTGGTTTGGTTTCCAAAAATCAGTTTTATCAATTATTATTCAATTATTACCCCTATTTTTAAATATTATTTTTATTTTTCTCTCTATCTCTCTCCAATCATTAATACCTATTTTTTACTATACTTATTTCTCCCTCTAATCATTACAAAAATCAAAACTCAAAATTCAAACCAAACACAACCGAAATGTACTCGAGACAATTGAAATGACTCACTGCAAAATAATTGTCTATTCATATTTTGGACCACCCAATGAGTGGTAAGTAGCAAAATCTTTGATATTTTCCGGTGGAAACACAAAAGATTCTGAATATGCAGGATAATTACATGGAAACTATGAAGCAATTTCATAGATGTGACATTTGAAAGCGAAAGAATACGGAAAAGCCCACTACTCATCCATTCCTTTCTTTCTTTTTCTGAAGCATCTAGCTCCTCTCCACTAATACAAGAGGAGCTTCCCATCGAGTTCGTCTTTTTTCAGGCTCATACTTGGTTTACATTGATGATTAGAATCGTACATTATGCAGATTATATCAACTACTGCAATCGTGCAAAAATTTGTGCAAATCGGATACCGTTTGATAACTGATCAGATCACATTAATTTAAAAAAATGTACTAGTAACACATCAGATCAAAATCTTTTTTCTCACTTTTTTCAAAATAAATGCTTTAGGATTAGGTATTAACCGATATCCGATCAACACGAATTTTGATATGATTGAAGTTTTTGATGAGATCTACACATAATATACGATTCTGATCATTAATATAGGCTCAGTAAGATCCCAAAAAAAAGAGAAATTAGACGAGAAGCCCCTCTCCATTACTAGAGAGGAGCCATATCCTTTTCATAAAGGCTAAAGTATGTAACACGGCAAAATCATTTTGCACAAGATTTGTGGAATTGATTGTATGATCCATTCCTATCAATATATTTTTTGGAAGGGAATTTTCACTTGGAAAATACAAAAAAGAATCAACTTTCACCTTATCAAGAAAACTTTTTCAAACCCTTGATTTGTGATGTTAAGTGGGGCCCTCCTTTCTTTGCTAAAAACAAAGGTGGACTGTGGAGCAGTCAAGGTCATAGGCACGAGGGCTTACCATTCTGCGTATTCATCATCTGTTCACACATGACAATTGGGTATGAACCGGAGAGGGATTGCTTTCAGACTCAGACCACAGAGGCCCACAGGGTTGTTTAGGTTTAACCAATTAATAATTACGGGGTGTTTCACAAACAAAAAATTGTTTTTTTTAAACATTGAGACAAGTCATTCTCTCACAACACATTACGTAAAAAACCGTGAAAAACAAATTTTTTCAAAAAAACAGGTTACATATGATCATTTGCCAATGTAGACGTGTTTTTTTTAAACAGTATCATGTGATGGTTTTGATTTCAATATTACCTTTTAGGTTGTTGAAATGAAAGTTGAACCAATCATCGAGCAAACGTAGTTTTGAAATACCGTCGCAAACATGATACAATGAGGGGACACTTGGGATTAATAGTGAGAGTATACAATATATATTTTAAGTTTTTAATTGGTGTACAATTTGATTGTACTGATATCGGTCGATTGATAATAAAACAGACCTACAGTACATGATTGTGTATGCGTTTTTTTAATATTTGTGATGGTTTTGATTTCAACATATACCTTAATTTAGGCTGTTGAAGTGAGAGTTAACCAATGAGCAAGCTAGTTTTAAAAATCATTTTGAAATAATATCGCATCTAAGTAGCATAAAAATAAGGGCCCCTTTAAACGAGGGCATATCGCAGACGAAGAACATATCTTTCAGTGAGGGCTAAATGTTGACCACTTGTCGATCTCCGCCTACGACTACATGCGATAGCTACCAGTCGGCTGCTCTCGAAATAGAAAGGAAAGCGAATATGTAGTTTGTATAACTCTTTTTCTTGTATAAATAGAGTCACGCACGACTGTGACCGCTAGTCATGAATCGCCTCCATAAAGGGAGGTGCCTCCTACAGTACACTTTATTATTTGACTTTATTATTCATGGACATTCTTTCTCTTCTCTTGCAAAAAGAACATGAAAGCTTTTTATATTCAGGTGTTCAATTTCTCTTCATTGATATTGGCTAGATTGATAATAAAACTCACCTATACGTAATACTGTAGTATTTAACACTTTCGATTTAATGAGATCACGTAGCTAGAGCATATTCAATTCGGATGATTTTAAATATTTCAACCAAACACCGTATACTTTATTACTTTAAAGGTATAAAATGTAACATTTTATAATCTCTTTTGCGCAAGTTTTTTCACCTTTTTGTAAGCATTTGGTCTACGGGGTCGGACTCCTTCAACTGTGTTCCTCCACAATAATGTGCTGTTTTTGGCAAGAACAACTTGTGATGGCTTGCTTGGACCTGATCTGAAGCATATGAAATTAATTGGCTCGCTCCTGTTTGCTTTTTTGGACATCTGTTTTGTCTTGCTAATTTATCGATTTTTATTTTTGGCCAGTACTTTATGTCCTTTCACGAGAGGGACACGAGAAATTTTTATGTGCGGATTGGGTAGGGACACGTGATGTTCGGCACGCTATTCAAGTCATTCAAATATGTTTTAGATGTCCAGATTTGAGGGGATAATATAGCTCCAAAAATTTACAAAAATGTCACCCTCAAATCTAGGCTATCCAAAACATGTTTGGGTTTGGGATCAGATCAGTTAGTGTCGAGACACCACGTGTCCCTATTTGATCCGCACACAAAATTTAATAAAGGTAGTGCAAAGCTCTATATCTTAACGGTAGGCGGTCATGGCGCGCTTGACAATTGTCCATACAATACTGACAGGCGGAGGCGGTTAGTCGTCCCAACACGTGTCCCGCGCCAGTAGCAGGTATCTTAAGACATGGTGGATCCTAACCCCATAAAGCCAACAACAATCTTTCATCGATTTTTTCCAGTCATATGTTGTGACGGATATCGAGAGCGTGAGCACGTGCCCGGCGCTAGTAGAGCAAATGTTTCTTTTAAGAGTGTTGTGTTATTTATTAGTCTAGCCCATACTCTCAATATGGCCGGCCCATGCATGCGTTCTCTTTTCCCCTAATCGAAAAAGATAAGATAATGGGCCTAGAATGGTTCAGAAAATCGTCAGCTTTCACAAACAAGTTTTGACGCCCAGCGGCCCATGCATTCTTAAACACATCGGCCCCGTTTGTTCATCAGACCAAAGAGGAACAGAGGGTGCAGCTATAGAGAGTGAGCGACAGGCATTGACCATTTGGCCAACTTGGAGTTTTTTTTTTCTTCCTAATCTATAACATGGGGAAAGGGGAATAAAATTCGATCCCAGGATGCAATGTGGGGTGTCAAAGCTTTCTAATATATCTTTACGGAAAACAAAATGTTAGTGCCAAAATCAATGGAGGTGCAAGTAATTTGGCATCAACATCATGTGTTACGAAAAAATGGACAAACTCCGAGTTCTTAGTAGACTCGTCTTTGATAGAGAGAGTTTGAGACAATCCTGTGTTATACGCGGTGGTAGAGCCAGGATCTCCACTCAATGATAGTATTACTCCACTTCCCTTTTCTTTTAATTGATCGGGGGAGTGTTATTCCACTTCAAATGTGACAATTAGAGTGACAGTCAAGTGATGAGCATCCTATACTCCTTGTACCAGGTGAGGGTTCAAATCCCACCTACCTCACCCACTTCCCCTAGATTAGTAGTAGAATAAGATTTGCTTTATCAAATAAATAAATAAACTTCACATGTGAAACTAAAAAAACGGTTAAAAAAAGAAACTAAATTTTTTTTCTTCCAAAATTGCCTAATTAAAGCCCAAGCAAAGTGCCGTATGAACATACTGTACGTATTCCATAAGAATTGTCCGGAAAAAAAAAAACTAAAAAATAAAAAAGAAATTCCAAAATGGGTTAGACAGCTCGACCGAAGTACTAGTAGTAAATACAATATTGATTTCAAATTTTGGCTTGCTTACAGATGAGTGGGAGTTTTCCAGCAAAATCAAGCACATAAAGCCCCGAAACCAATGTCACCGAGGACAAAGCAACCGGCACAGGACCAAGCGCCCAAAAAAGCAGAGCAAACGTGATGCAAAGTACCCGTTCACCGATAACGGCCAACAAGAACCCTCTCTCCATTATCCTCTCTGTGTAGGCAGCAGCAGAATAGATCTGTTCATGATGATGATGATCATCATCATCATCTGTTGACATCGCGTTGATCAAGAAGTTGGCATCGATCAAGCATCCGGAGGCCATGGAGCTGCACAAGAAGCTAACCAGCAGGAAGAGTGCTGCTGAGCCGTACTTCAGGATAAGGATCATACCAGACTGCGAGCCGAAAATTCTGTTGTTGAGGAGGTGACTTCCATTATAGGTGGTGTTGATTAGTGCAGCCAATGCTATGGTTATGATGATTGAGATTGTAGCTGTAAGTGTGGAGGCCATTAAAGTGTTTCTCAAGCTTTGGACTGCCAGCATACCCTTTTTATCATCACCCTGTAATAGAAATTATAGCTTAAACAAGCAAACTTTCAATTAGAAATCTCCAAAATTATATGAGACTGGATTTACAACATTGGACTATTGCGGAGAAAATCCACTTAGAATGATGAGGCTCTGGCATTTTTAAAATTATATGTTGCTTTGAAATGAATGTTTCAACCACTCATTTTAGTCTTTCGGATCGATGGAAGATCAAATATATCTTATCAAAATTACAACTCCTTCGGAAAATCTTAGCTATTAGATCATTAATTTGAGATAGATGTCCTTTTGTATACGAATTTGGTACAAACTCTCTCTCTCTCTCTCTCTCTCTCTCTCTCTCTCTCTCTCTCTCTCTCTCTCTCTCTCTCTCTCTCTCTCTCTCTCTCTCTTTTTCCATACCCAATTTGTGCATATGTAGATTTACATGACGATTTATTATAGACTAAAATTTGACATGGCTACCACGCGCTAGAAAGCAATAAGTTGAAGAAGGCCTTGCCTGTTTCATGTCTTGGATCCAAGTTCTTCTTCTCAGCATGTGCATGCCTATGGTAGTTAGAAAGGGCTTGTTCTTGTAGCTGTGCCATAAGAAGGCATGGTAGCCTATTACGAGGAAGAGGCTCAAAGGGACTAGTATGGTGTCAAGATAAAGAATCACAGCTCCCATCTTTGATCTTTCTATCAATGGCATCCAAAAAAGACCGAGGAGATGGTCTTAATAGCCAAAATAGGCTATGTAAAAGTGGATCTCTCAACTGTTGATAAGTCACTATTTTTGTGGTGGAGTTTAGGTCATGACAACAAGGAGCAACAATGCACTTATCTCGTTTGTTAATGGCTGGATGATAAAACAATGGACAACAAGATTGCACATTGGGTCTGGTAATTGATAATGTTTCTTTCTAATTCAGTATTCGATCGGCACAATGAAGTTGTCTGGCAACCAATCCCACCACCCACAAACCTGCTTAATTAACTCGGACTAAAAGTTCGTATAGACCGGAAGATTGATAGAACGTGAGTGAGAATCGAACATTTAAAAAGACTTCTTGGGACCTTTAGTTGTCAAGTGACTAAGCGCACGTGCCCAACTCTTAAATTCTAATAAACGATACAGTACTATTTGTTTCCCAAAGTTTAACATAAAAATAAGGTTTTGAAGTTTAAAGTGGCATGCCCACTTATAGATGAATCCACCAAAATCATCTTTAGCGAACCATTTACTAGATTATCTAATCATCCGTTGTAGGAAAAATTAGTAGATTATCTAATCATCCAAATGTCATTTTCCCCTTGTTGCGTCTTTAACCATAAAAGAAAAAGTCAGAAACAAAGTTACAAGGTAAAGCTATAAGCAAAAACAAAAAAAAAAGAAGAAGAAAAAAGGTAAAGCTATAAGCATTAACGGGTTGGAAAAGTTTGTAGTTATTATCAGTATCGTGTTAACGTGGTAATCCTTTCCCTGACCGAATTGGTTCGGGTTATGGCTTTTGAGAACCCATCCTGACCGATTTGATGAAGGGACCGGTTCGGTCTGGAAATTCGGTTTTTTCGGGGTAACCGAAATGAGCCAATTTAAAAACTTGATTTGGGCTAACCAAAAATTCAAAATCTGGTACTTGGGTCAATTCAAGAATTTCAAAAACTGTTATTTAGCCCATTCAACAATTTAAAACATGTAATTTAGGTCAAACCACCCATTAAATAATTCAACAATGGCAAAGGCAAACCCAACAGAAGCATTCAAAATAAAATAGGCACAATGGCCTACTAGAGTGATATCACCTGTTCTCATGCTTGTTTCCCATGAGAACAGAGAGCAGAACAAATATGTGGCAATAAAATCAACCGCATGAAAAAATGGCAACTACAAATTAAGTACAATGCTATTTTTTTTTGGTTTCTGAAGTTAACAATTTAGATCAGAGATACAATCATGAGCTAAACAACTCCAGATAATAGCTACTCTAGACTCACCAACAAAGAAGTCTCAGTATGTTGAATTAAAAGGATTTGGTCAATTCATAAATAAGAACAAAGACCAAAAGCAAGGGTTAAGTGTGTATCAAATGTAGAACTCCTTAGTCAAGAACATCGACCCCTTACTGCTTACCACTTGAGTCCATAATGAAATTCCTACTTCGGTGAAAAAATAAAATCACAACGCAATAAGTAGGTAATGAAACACAAATACGAAAAACACCGGATATACGTGGAAAAACCCTAAATGGGAAAAAAACCACGGGAAGGAATCAAGCACTAAAAAAAAACATTGTACGGTTACAATCGCACTTACTACACAATTGAGAATCCTCACAATTGACTCAAGAGCAATAGCCGAATCCTCGTTCACCGTACCCCGTGCTTGACTGCCGCCGCCTCGAATCCTCGAGCCTTCCAATTTACTCTTCCGGAAATCCACCGGATAGAACTCAGTTGTAAGGATTTAAGGTGATAAACTTCTTGGAGAAAACTTGGAAGAGCTTTGATTGATTGAATCTCCAAGACACAATAAACTAGTGTCACACAATATTTTTCTCTCTCAAATATGTTGATTGTGGCTACTCTCAAACATGGTGGTCTTTTTGTGTAAACCACACAAGTTAATTTATAGACTTTTATCCACCAGCAAAACCGGCTCGAGCCATTTCTCCAGCCGTGAAACAGAATCCATAAAATCTGTCTATCACTGATTGCCAAATCATCCCATATAGAATCTTACCATAATTGATTTGCCTAATCATACCATAGACATGGCTGAGAATCACGTGAATTATTATTCCCAATTCCTTGCCAATATTCCTTCTTTGTTTGAGGAATATTTTTCTTGGTGAAGAAAATCTTTCCATTGCTCTCCAAACTTTCCTCTTGCATTGGTCCAAAACTTTCCAATAGAAATAATATCTCTCCAATTTGATTGCTTCCAAGCTTTCTAATTGAATAATCACGCCATAAAATCCTCTGTGCAAATCACGTGCGCCTTGATTAACTGCCAACACATGGTTCTTCGATACAAGACATAACTAATTCCTTCCACAACCTATACAAACGCTCTAAAATAAATAAAAGAAATTACAAATCAATAAAGCGGGATACATGTGAAAGTGTGTTTTGTACATGAAAGTGCAAACCAAAAGGAAGCTCGGCCTATGGAGCTTACACATAATAACTAAATACAATAAAACCACAAAAAAAAAACATACAATTAAATTATTCAACATAGAAGTAATTAAAATAAAGAAAACAAAAAATAAAGAAAGCAAAGAGTAGTACCTGAATCCAATTACTCCATCTCATCAAGTTGTTCTCTAAGATTGATTTTAGTTGGTTTCTTTATGAATTTTGAGTGCAAATAAGAGCCTCCACAGTATTGATGTTGGCCCAGATAGCAACACAAGAGGGGGGTGAATTGTGTATCTCAAAAAAATAATGCGGAATTAAATTACTAAATGCAACAACCAATAAAAATAAATAAATTCAAGCACACACATGAAATAATATATGACAGAAAATAAGGAGTAAGGGAAGAGAGAAATCATACACAGAGATTTATCGTGGTTGGTCCGCAACTTCACGGCCTAGTCCACCTCCCCAAGTGTCCAACTCGGGATTTGTTGCACTATCTCCAATAGTAACACTTTCTAGCTTCGCGGGTGCTAGAGAAACCATTACAACGAGCAATCTATCCCCAATCGCTCCAACTAGTTTTGACTCCGGTGCTAGTAACACCTAACCGAGTAATTTTTTCTCACAAAAATCACTCACAAAAGATAAATTCTCACAAGGGTGTACAATCCCTTTTACAATGATAGCTCAAATATAGAACACTCAAACTAGTGTAGAATATGCAAGATGAAGCTTCAAGTTGAAAGGTAAGGATGATGGCATACATAATTTTTTTCCGTTGGAGCTCACTGTCTCTCACCATCAATTTGCCTTCACTTTATATGCATGAAAAATGTTCGTTATTAGCCCCACTTCAAATTTTGAATTTCACCAATTCAAAATGTCTTGATACAAACAACCATAATACATTCCTTGTATAGAGTAGCCGTTTAATTAAGCTTGATTAGGCAGACATAATTTGATTCTCAATTGCCTTGATTGACTTCACTAGCCGTTTGAATTTCCCTTGTATATAGTCCCCAGTAACTTCCATTCCTTCACTAGCCGTTTGACAAAAGTCAGGAAATGATTAGGCCATTGCATTATGCCTTAATTGAACCAAAAGATTGCACTAGCCGTTTGAACAAATAAGGCAGCCATAACGTGATTCCCGATTTGCCAACTTCCCTTGTAAAGCTTCCTAGCCATTTCAAATTAAGAGAAGAGCTTTCCAAAATAAATATAGGAGTAAGATTTGTCCTTAATCTTCTCCCCTTTAAATTTAATTCTTGGCTAGTAGTGATTTGGTGTAGAACCTCTCTTTATGTGTACCTCAACCAAATCCTACAAAATACACAATTATTCAAGCGAGTATCAAATATATATCACAATTTTATTATATTTCTCCTTTAAAAAAATATGTTTGTTACCATCAAAATCAATAATGTATTTCTCAGAAAATATTTGGGTTAACAATTGAGAGCGAGAGAACTTCGATATGGATCAATCACAAGTCCACTCGTGCTAAAAGCGGATTCGGAGGCGACTGTGGACACGAGGATAACTAGCACATCTCGTGCTACTTGGGACAAAATTGGCTATTGGAGGAATTGTCTTTCCACCACATCTCGTGCTACTAATCTATATAAGATACTTTTCCAACTCCGATTTGCTTGCCATGTTTGTTTCATTTTGTATAAGCATCTTAAAACAAGATTTCAAAGATTGTTGATTACTAAATTTCGTCGTCTCCATCTAAAAACACATTTGATGATGCGCCCGCAACCTCCTCTCCATTATGCACATTCACACTTGCATTATTCTTCTCATATCATTGAAATAAATTGGTAATCCCACGTGTTATCTTATCCGTCATCTCACTTACCAACTTCTTATCAAAGCCCAAAGTATTTAGAAAATAATATTCAAAAAAATCCAATTTTGCATCGAGGGTTGAGAACAACCGCATACAAAATCATTTAGTTAATTTTTCAAAATTTTCCAATACTTATCAAACATTGCACTCATACCACGGGCCAAAGGATACAAAACACTGTCATTGGTTACACAATTAGATTCAAGATATGTGTTGAACATGCCATGTGCATGAAGTCATGATTTAAAATAGTTGTCTTCTTATCTTTGGTCTTCCTCTTCAAGTAAGCAACCAAAAGATTATTAGAGGACGCATTATCAACCGTCACCGTTAAAAACTTATCAATCCCCCAATCCAACAACTTGGTCTCAACTATTCTACTAAGAGTGTCACCCTTATGATTAGGAACAACACAAAATTAAGTGTCAAAAACACACACACACTCTCTCTCTCTCTCTAAACTTTTCATCTCCACCTTCTCTCTAAAAATCTAACCCCACACTCTCTCTCCAAACTTTCCTCTCCACCTTCTCTTTAAAAATCTAACCCCAGCCGTTAGGGTTTTTGCCCGAGGAGGGGGTGGGGGGGGGGGAGGTGCGCCTCCTTCCCTCCTCCCCTCGGGCCACCTCTCTCTTTTTCTTTTGCACGGATTCGGCGTTTGGTGCGGGTGGGGCAGATTGGGCTGCTGCATGGCTATGGCATATGAGGTCCCTTCCCTCCCTCTCTCTTCCATCTCCCTCTCCCGAAGCTCTTTTCTCCCTCATCCGGATCGAATTTGGCGTAGGCGGCAATGTTGGTTGCGCCCTCCTTTGCCTAACAGCTCGTCCGGCTGACAGCACACTGGTTACTTTGTTGGAAGTTCTCGGTTTCGGGGTAACAATTTGTGGTGTGTAGCGCCTGGAGTTGGGTGTTTCGAGCTTTGGGAGTCTTGGTGGTGGTCGGGTGTGGGCAGTGATGACGGTTCGTTGCCACCGGTTGTTGGTGTTGTGGCTAGGTCTCTTTGTTGTAGGTTGTTGACTGTTTTGTCATCATTAGAAGGTGAGGAGGAGAAAATGAGTCGTGGGGCAGTAACAACGAGTACCAAAGGAGGATAGAAGAAGGGAACATCTTCGTGATTGACTGTGGAATGCCGGTAGAGGACAAAATCATGGTGATCGCCACACTGGAGAAGGCTGATGGTCATTTTGCAGCGGCGGTGGCAGAATGGTTTGGCGGCGAAGATGTTGGGACACTTTAGGGTTTTCTTTAGGCTGTAAATTTTTTCCATTCTGGGCATGTGGCCCATTGGGTGTGGGCTTTGCCCAATAGGTGTTGACTTTGGCTCATTGGGTGTTTTGGTTGGCTCATTGCCAATCGAGGATTGAGTCTCGGATTAGGCATAGAATTCCTTGAATTTGTTGTTTTCTCCTTGTTCCTATTAGTCATTGTAACTTTTTCGGTGATTAATGAAAATTTTTTGCCGTGCAAAAAAAGAAAAAGAAAAGGAACAACACAAAAATTGAGAATTCTCTTTTGGTATTTCCAATTCTCATTATAAAATGCCCGCTAAGACACATGTAATTCAAGTTTTGGACCGAAGTCCAAGTTTCTGTAGTAAGACACAACCTTTGACTCTTAAGTTCGCCATACGCTGCTCGGCAACCATAATCTACTCTGAATCTGGACCCACTTAGGTTCAACAACACGCATAAATGTTTTGAATCCTTCACCCTCAACAAATGCAAAAGACAACTCATTAATTACTATCATCTCCGCAAGGGCCTTCTTACACACATCAACACTAAAGGTGATAGGCACAAAGTTTGCACTTGTTTCACCGTTGTTGTAAAGACCCGAAATTTCACATAAATTTTTTTGATTTTAAATTGGGAAACTGAGAAATTTAGTTTAAATGATTACATGTGAGTGAAGGTGGGAAATGAATTGGTTTTGGACTTTTTAGTAACACCTTAAATTAATTTTGGTGTAATTAAGGCATTTTGGTTTTGGACTTTTCAGAGACATTTTCTCCTCCTCCCACCTGAAGGGCGGCCACCCCTCCCCTCACAGTCTAAAAGTCAGAAACAAAGTTGCAAGGTAAAGCTACAAGCAAAAAAAAAAAAAGAAGAAGAAAAAAGGTAAAGCTATAAGCATTAACGGGGTGGAAAAGTTTGTAGTTATTATCAGTAACGTGTTAAGTTATAATTTGTTTTCACTACTATTTTTTAATAGTCGTCGAAGCACGATGAAATATCAGAAGGCGGCATAAATAAATTTATTAAAATTTAGAATCCCAAAAGAAGCATGAGTTTGTTCAAGCTAGTCAGTTCTATGGAGTTTGTTCAAGCTAGTCCTATTTTTATGCACATTGCGCAAGGTCCATGAAATCTTCAAAAAAATATAAGCGGTTTTCGCAAAGCGTAAATATGGATATATATATATATATAGACCCACAATTTTTTTGTATATTAGTTTGAATAATGAGACTAAATAGATTAGTTTTTGTTGTAGAAAATCATCGAAAAAAAAGCTCCGAATAGATTCAGATGGTGTATATATATATATATATTTTTTTTGATGAATAATGAGACTAAATAGATTGTTTTTTTGGAGATATAGAGTTGATTGTTGATTTTTTAGATATAGAGTTGATTGTTGTTTTAGCTTAACTGCTTAAAAAGGATAAAACTTAAATAAAAGTAAAAAAAAAACATGTCTTCGAAACAAAAAAAGTTCAAGTGAACACCCTAATGACAATGTAGAGCCGCGCCTCTGGTGTATAACGTGTGATGCACAAATAAACAAGTAACGGAATTTTTTTGCAAGAATATATTGAAATTATGTGACATCATCTTGACTTCTACTCTTTTGTATTTTAAGATATACACTATATAACATAATACATATTCAAATAAATATTAAAACTCCGTTCAATAAAATAATAAGCGGTGAATAAATTGGTAACAAAAATTGGTGCCACAAAACATTTCTAATTATTATATGCAATAGTCTTGACTTGAGATATTTATTTATTTTATTATTATTATTATTATTATTATTTGTTTGGAACATGATTAGTGTGAGTTTTTTTCCTTTTTTGAAGAGAGATTAGTGTGAGTAAGGTTAGAACTTAGACGTTACTTTCGCAATCGCACTCCGGTTGTTACTATAGCTCTCACTGTCAATCTCTTCCACCTTTTCCCCTCGGCGTTTGGCCCCCGACGTCCGTTCAACGCACAGACGAAGAGATATAGAGAGAGAGAGATGAAACGCGGAAGGTATTGGCTAGGGTTTACTGTGTGGTTTCTCTGTATTCTCGATTCAATTGTACACTCGAGTGGTTCGATTCACGAGTATCGCAAGGAAGCCTTCATCCCACAGTCAATTGCATTCTTCTTCCATGGAGGTAGCGAGGGCCTCTACGCTTCCAAGTCTCTTGATTCATCCCCAGATGATAATCCCTCCAAGGGCAGATCCTTCATCAGGTATTTAAATTCCTCGCCTAAACCTCAAATCTTATTAACTTACTTATTTATGAATGTTTTTAAAGTTTCTTTGTGTTAATTGTTGGAAATTTTATGGAATTGAGTCAATAATGAGCTATTGGTAGAAGTTTGAGTCTTGGGATTCTGTGAAATGGACTTGGTTTTCATCTCCTACTTATCATTTTCTGATGCCGATTTTATATTCGTTGGGTATACGATTTTTTTTTCTTTTTTTACGGGCAAAAATATCCATAATTTTTATGCCTTAACCGAAGTAAAGTTTGATGTTTGATGTTTTGAAACTCAACTTTCGATGTGATGAAATGGGATCAGACTATAACACTCATCCAAAAAGGGTATGGCTGGTTTCCCCAAAAGATAATTTGTTAGTCAATGAGAGTTCCTTTGTATACTTCAAATAACTCATGGTTGATGTCATAAAGAATTGCTTTTTCTTGAAAAAAGACTGAAAAGGTTTGGTGCATTACAAAGTTGATGCAATCTTTAAACATTAACTAATCATTGTAGTATGATTTTAAACCATTACCTGCATATACTGGGCAATTGCACACTATCTTACTGGCTAGTACCCAGTCTCTATTCTCTAAACTCCTCCCTTGGTGTTGGCTGAAACTAGACCATACCTGACTTCTGAGAATCTCCACCATATTAGTTGAAGGTTTCTTCTTCCTTGCATTTGGTTAAAACACGGCATTATCAGATGAAAGAAACCCACAACTGATTGTGCTGGTTCCTGTTATATAACCTTAAGTTAACCAGGTGTCGGTTATCAAACACTTTTACCACTCCCGGTTCTTAAAAAAAAAATTAAAAAATGAAAATTTGAAAATTAAAATTATTTTTGTATATACTCCATAATATGTGTTGAGGTCTGATATCATAGGCAGCATGCAGTCCAGTGGTAAGCTTTAGTTCTTCTAGGCAAGAGGTCGCGTGTTCGAGTCTTATCCCTCTTCTTTTTGCACTACAAAAATTTAAAAACTCCCAGTATCAATTAAGGCCATTGTGATTTGAACCCTGGACCTCTAGTTTAGGATACCATACCTCTTGCCACTAGATCAACAACGATTATTGCGAAGGATATCTCTATTACTATTACATATTCTGACCCTATTATGGTAATAATAATTCCCCCAAATATTTTTTTTTTCCTGAATTTTAATTTTCTCTCTTCTTTTTACAAGAATGATATTGTTTGACTTAGATGTATTTTTACTTTAGAGACTTTTTTCAAAGGTCCCCAGGCCTTCAATAATTTCTTGTCTGAAATTCGGTTTGGAATCAATCTTAGACGATTTTCAAGATTTAAAAGTATGTTGAGTTTCATTTTGACAGAACTTTACACTATGGATGGTTAACCCATCAAGAAAAGTGTTTTTCTTTTGGTATTATGTATAGTCAATCTAAGGACACGTGTACTTCTTTTTGACATGAAATATATTGACTTTTATCGGTGCCACACCCACTTCCAAATCCTAGTTCCTCTACTGATTACCACAATTGCACCTCCGACCTGGGAAAGCTTGACTTATTTCGAATAATGCTCAAGTATGAAATATTCTTTGAAATATTACATGGTTTAGATGATCTCCTTAGTAAACTAACCATGCCATAGTTTCTTGAATGGTAGGTTTCTACCTTTTGATATTTTACAGGACCACGGCTTTTTTGTTTCCTGCATTTTTTTCTGTTTCGAAGAGATTACTATTATATGTTTTGGTATTAGGCTTCAACTGCTGTTTCAGTTGAACTGAATACAGAAAACCTAGAACTCTTTTGAAAAATGCAAGATTTGAGAACCCCCGAAGATATGTCTCTGGAACTAATGACCAAAATTCAGATACTGCATTTGTTTTTGAAATACTGTTTAATTGTCAAATTTCGGCCTAAGCACTACCTAATCTAGATCAATGGTGCAGAAGATTTTGATCTCCTAAATTGTACTCCTGCATTTTTACCTCTACATTCTTGCTTTGTCAATTCTCTCAGATTTGACTCTTAATTGATAAATTGCAGATTTGAAAATGTCCTCTTCGTGAGAACAAAAGAGTCGAGCGATAAACAGAATGCGATGCAGAGTAAGACTGGATTGGTTGAAGCTATTATACTTGAGGTAAAAGACAGGGAAAAGATTGGAGGTGCTTTTATAAAGTCCGATGCAATATGCTGCACCCCAGAACTTTCCCTTGATGGATCCTGCAAAGTAGGGGAGGTTATTATTCAAAGGAACCAAGACAACCCTGAGTGGCCTAAACGGATTCAAACCTTCTTTGAAGGGAAAAGTCAAGAAGCTAAGATGATGGCTCAATCTGTTGAAATAAATAGTACTGGAATGTATTATCTTTATTTCATGTTTTGTGATCCACAGCTCCAGGGCACCATCATTAAGGGTAGGACTGTGTGGAGGAACCCAGAAGGTTATTTACCTGGGAAGATGGTCCCATTGATGACTTTCTATGGAGTCGTGTCTTTAGCTTATCTTGCACTTGGTCTAGTGTGGTTTTTACGGTTTGTCCAATTCTGGAAGCACATTATACAGCTGCACTACCACATTACGGCTGTCATTGCTCTTGGAATGTGTGAAACAGCTCTCTGGTATTTCGAGTATGCAAATTTAAATGCTACGGGAAGCAGACCGATGGGGATCACACTGTGGGCAGTAACCATTAGTGCTGTTAAGAAGACTTTATCACGCCTACTTCTGCTGGTAGTTTCAATGGGTTATGGTGTAGTGAAGCCTACCCTTGGTGGTGTAACCTCAAGAGTACTTCTTCTCGGTTTAATATATTTTGTTGCCTCAGAGGCTCTTGAGCTTGTGGAACATTTGGGGAACATCAATGATTTCTCTGGAAAAGCTAAGATATACTTGGTGCTTCCTGTTGCTTTCTTGGATGCTTGGTTTATTTTGTGGATTTTTTCTTCATTATCCAAAACATTGGAGAAACTTCAGGTATTCTCTCTTTGAAATTACACGATTACGATGGTTTGTACGTCCCTTCGAATTTTATCTAGTTGGACTCTTTATCAGGGGTCTTCATCTACTAAACGTGGCTTGTTAGTTTGTGTGTGGATGTGTTGTGGCGCACATATATTATGCATGTTAGTGCGTCGGTTGTCAGTCTGATAAAATAAGTAAATGAACTGCATTGGTAGTGGTGTAAATGTCTTAACTTTTATCAAATTGAGCCTATTACTCATGTAATTTCCTTAATGCATGGCTTAGCATATTTTGAATCTTTTTCGTTTTTGATCTGACTATTAGGATGACATTTGCATTGAGTGCTTGAATTAAGGATTCAGCAGATCGTACCAAATTAATGACTTATTTTGCTGAAAACATTTGGCTAACTTCAAGTTGTTTTGTCCTACTTTTGGAAAAGTGCTCTTTTGTCACATTCGTAGTTATTTTTTGGGCCTCGACTGACAAGGTGGTTGAGGAAGTACCATGAATTTTGCTTTTCTGTGCATGATGCAGCCACTGATTCTCCTGCCTCTTTTGCGTGCAGATGCGGAGAAGCATGGCCAAACTTGAGCTCTATCGGAAGTTCACGAATTCCCTCGCTGTATTTGTGCTGCTTTCTATTGCTTGGATTGGCTACGAGGTAGTGCCTTTTCCGTTCTGTTAAAACAAAAATGTCGGTTAATCATAGTTTCATAAACCTTCACAATAGATGACAAGTGGTCTGGTTTCTGTTCACATAGTCATCTTATTTATCTCTATGAATGCTGATTGTCTCAGTTGTACTTCAATGCAAGTGATCCATTAAGTGAGCTGTGGCAAATTTCCTGGATAATTCCAGCTTTCTGGACTCTTCTAGCATTCTTCCTCTTGGTGGTGATATGTGTTCTCTGGGCTCCTTCAAGTAACCCAACCAGGTACTTGCTATTTCACTGACATCTCCTTTTCTGTATGTTATGTGCCAATTCATGAAGTATCTGAATTGCCTGGATTCTGGTGGTTTATCGCATTAAACAGTAGTTTCAGGCCTAGTTTGCAACCAGACAATTGACTACTTTATGTATCTAAACTAGGAACGTTGATCTGAGTTTGCTAGACGGGTACACTAGTAAGAATTTCATAATTATGAACACATTAGACTCTGTATATGTATTAGGCAGTGTTGTACCCACTGAGTGGCACGGCATTACCTATTTACTGTGCATACGTGAGTGTTGAGGTGGACACAGAGGAATGAGGTTTCTGACATGGTAAATCGGAATCCCTAAGAAGTGTGGACTGGATAAAGATCTAGTTATATTTCTATTTGGTGACAACACATTGCAAGCAGAACCTATTTCTTGATCTCAACGTTTGGCAGCATATTAACCATGCACCGAGCATTAACTGGAGTGGCGGTGGTTGGTGGAGTAGAAGAAAAGGACGAAAGAGCTAAACAGATCATTCAAGTGCTGGTACTTACAGGCAGATAGTAAATACGTAGATAACACTTGCATAATTTTGGACAACTCTCTTTTCTGTACACCTGGGATCATTTAGGACTTCATTAGAATTGAATAGGCACCTCCCTACTTCCTTTCCTTGGCCATAATTAATGAAGAAATACGTAGATGGCAAAGCACTTTCCATTCATGATTTTATACTGATCCTTAATGTGGAAAACATTGACACACACACTTTGTTCACTATTTTTCAGTGTTGTATAATTGTTCCTCTCCTTGCTTATCGGCTATTTTGAGAGATCCTTAAGAAATATGACCTCTCTCCTTTCACAAACACCACATGGTGCACGAGGGTGCTATGTCACTCTAGCTGCTAGCATGTTTCTTCCAGTTCATTTTGCAGCCATGTCCAATAGTATTTCCAATAGATGTTGGTAGAAGAATGCACCCATCAATCAAACAAGCCAATCTATAACTCCTCTTCTTCAAATTATGATATCTACGGATCAAGTTCAAAGAGGCTGTCCGAGCAGAAAATGCCACCATCGATGGATCCCCCGATTTCCAAATGCTACTAGTTTGGACTTGCTATCCCCCCAGCAGTCACAGCATGAAAATATGCAACTGAGAAGACTCCATTCCTGTGCCTCCACCTCACCTGTCCTCCTTAGTAGGTGGGATCATGATGCCCCCATGGAGAAGCTCAAATAACTCAATAACTAACCTCTGGCTCCCAATCCTGCAATCGTCTAGAAAATATGGGCTCCTATACCACTCTCTGGCCGATGATCCTAGCTAATCTCCACCAAACAAGTCTGGAAAAGCAACTGAAAGAAGCACATCCTGGCACAATAAGTCGTGCCAAAGCTGAATTTGACTGCCGTCCCCAAGCTCTTCAATTTGATGTGGTCACTGAAACCCGATGACCATTTATTAAAGCTTTCACCAACCTCATGTTGATCATGGCCCGGCTTAGAAGTCCATCCCCTATTCTCCTCTCTAAACCTGCATTCTATCACCCTCCTCCACAAGCGGGCACCGAAACATTCATTATCCACTCTTTCATGTGACTACTCCAAGGACCAAAGTTGTCCAAAGCTACACATTGTTGTAATGCTGATGCATAAATTTGGTGGGGTTGAATGTCAGGTACGCATATCCAGGCGAGGCGGGGGAAGACTTTGATGAGGAGGCCATCTCACTTACAAGTGGAGTGAAGGTTGCTGGTGCGACAGATCCTGTAACTGGGCTCAGGGAAGGTCTTGAGGAGGATAAGCGAGAATAACTTTTTAGCTTGTGATTCTGAAAAAAGTGAATTACCTCATGGAAGCTGTATCTGTTACGCATTCTGTGTTGCATGTGAAAATGAAAGCATGGAAGGTTTACTAGTGGAATCCATACAACCAATTTGCAGCTTTCTTTAAGCAAATATGGTAGAGAGAAATGATACCTATATATGTTTGAACTCGTGTGTATCTATTCGGAATTAGAAAATACAAGTGGAATGGAGCTTAGTTCTTGCTTTACATATTTCCTCAAATTTGATACATCATTACCACGATCCCGTCATTCTCGAAAGGCAAGCTGTGTCTTTCGGCCCGGGACTGCTGGTTTTGCTGCCGGCAGAAGGCTTTTTGCTATTTTTTCTCTAATGATATTCACCTGATTAATCAAAATGAAACAATCTTTACTACTTACCTTCGGTAATTTTTCTAATACTGTGCAAACTTATTTCTATTTAATAAATACTCCTACTACATCATAGGCAACAAACAAATGTTAAGAAGGAAGCAAACAAATCAATTTATGTTGCATTTTGTACAAAACTAACAAATGTTAAAAGGTGCATGAAAAGCCGACACCCTAACCCCACGTGAGCTTAGCGAGTCACACGTGCGCGACATGCCAAAAGTAAACAAAATTTCCTGCATGTTTAACGTCTCGTCTTTAGACGATGTAGATAGGTATATAACATATTAAACACGTACAGCATCAGACTAATGTAATTAATATATATCAAATAATACAACAATCATATATGCATGGCTTACTATGTATTAGAACCACGTCACCGCTTTACTCACTACTGAATTTTTTATTCAGAAACGACTTGAATGTGTGTTTCTCGTTTTTTTTTTTTTTTAAATCTTTTAAGTTGTAGACAAAAGTAAAGATTGTTTATCTTATTATGGCTTTTTGGGCTTTTATGTGAGGAGAGACTTTGTGGACTTTTTAGACTTTTTGAACAAAAAGCCAAAAAATTCGATACGAAGAACAAGGCCTGAATATATGCTGAAAAGATATGAAAGTTAAGGACGAACACCAGATTTTTGAAATTGAGGATGTTAATTTACGTAATTTTAATGATGGGTATATAAAAGTTTAATTTTTGTTCTTCTAATTTTTATAGATTGTTTTGCCAAATGGAAGAAAGAAACCTCTAGAAAATGATACTCCTCAATTACACGTAATATTATCATGCACGGGTAAAGCTCCATATTTGTACATTGTATCCAACTAAATTTAATGTACATGCAAAGATAAACTCGGTCTACATGTTGAGGCACAGCTTTGTGATTTAGCTCGCTCCTCTCGGACCTCCTCGCCCTTACAGCTAGGCTAGTTTAGGATTTTGCGATATGTAAAAACTACTCCCCCTCTGTCCCTTTTTAAATGATTCATATGGGAATACGTGCAATTTCAAACCCTAAAAAACGTATTTCTCTATATAACTTTTTAATTTGTTTTATAGCAAATTAAAGTGCTCATTGAGTAATTTAATTTGGTGAAAAAAAAAATTTAAAAACGTTATACGAAAGTACATTTTTAAACGTCTGCAAAAATACACGTTCTTCAAGTGAATCACTTAAAAATGGACGGAGAGAGTACTATATACTATACTAACTATATACGAATAAGCTCAGTCTATGCATTTTGATTTTCGATTATTAATAAAATTTTATGTTGTATTATTTTAAAGTGCGCGATAAAACAAGAAGTAGAAATATAAGTGTACTATAAAACAAAAATTGGTGCAGATTCCTGCTGGGCCCTTAAGAAATGAAGTACGATGAATAGTTTTCATCAGAAGTACCTCTGAAAGCAGCCTTTTATTGTCAAAATTCAGGATCAATTGGGTTAGCTTCCCCATATCTACATTCAGTTCCACGGTACCCCGATGGACCTGACCTGAGGTGAGAAATCCAATCACCAAATGGATACGTGATTCACATGCAAAGTGGTTTGGCTGGTCAACTTTTTTCGCAAAACCCAATAGACTCGGCCATTAAAAATAGACGCAACCCAAGACTCTTTAATTTTGTTACAAATAATCATACCCTATTTAACATCTGAACCGTCAATTTAAAGTTTTAATCTTCAAGATCTAAGCAAAGGCCTTTTTTTTTGTCATCGGTTTTGATATTATCTTTACTTAATGATTAAGGAGAGGCTTCATCAATGGCGGTTTAGATCTCCAATAACTTCCAAGTGACGGGTCCTCTTTTGTCTCCATATTTAACAATTACTCCTACTACAAGTCAACTCAAAATAAGGTGAACCCTTCTGGGTATAGACCCCCCAAAGCCATCTAGCTTGTTGTTCTCTCTCAGATTTCTTATGTTCCAAATACCCAACTCAAGTTTCTTAACATTGTCTATATTTAGCTGAAAACCCAGTAAAATTGCTGAGAAATAAAGTTAAAATTAAGCTTTGATCAGTGGTAACTGTGATCTGGGTTTGTCCTAATTTCATGTAAAGTTCGTTTTTTTTTTTATCAGTTTTGAGATTTGGATCGCGTAAATTGAATCTGAGTTTTGCATATTCGGTTTTTTTTCTTCTTTCTTCTGAAACCATGAGGGAAAAGCTTGGATTTTTTGTTTGCGTTTGGTTTCTTGTGTGTGGGTCTTGTTTGGGTAGGTTTGTGGTGGAGAAAAACAGCTTGAAGGTGACTTCACCGGATTCATTGAAAGATGTTTACGAATGTGCAATTGGGAATTTTGGTGTTCCTCAATATGGAGGAACCTTAATTGGTGTGGTGGTTTTTCCAAAATCCAATCAGAAGGCATGTCAGAGCTTCGCTGATTTCGATCTCTCTTTCAAATCCAAGCCTGGTGGCCTCCCAATCTTTCTTCTTGTCGACCGAGGAGGTATTTTTACTTTCTTTTCTTTTAAATGTCATCACTTTTAACGGAGCTGGGAAAAAAATATGGATACGGTTTAATTTGAAGAGTTATGATTGGTAGTATTCAATTTATAGTCTTTGCTTTTAGGCATTGTGTGCATCCAAGAAGGAAAAATTGATTGCATGTTATGTAATCTTTCCAAATAAAGAAGAATTGATTACATGTGGTTGTAAATAGTAAATACGGTTATTGTACGAGAAGTTGTATCGAAGCTGATGTCTCTGCAAAAAAGAAGAATTGATTGCTTGTTATTGTTTTTTGGGCTATCAACTTTTTGGAGTGATTTTTTGTTAAGGAAACATTATGGACTTCTCACAAGGTTATGATCCATTTTTCTCAAGTATTGGGTTTGAGGAGTCCCTTTCTCATCTCCATTATTATAATGTCTTTGGATCATATTCAAGCTTTGTCAGTCTATTTGTTGGAAATTTGGTGGTAGAGGGAGAAAGATTTGGCGCAAAAAAAAAAAAAAAAAAAAAAGGATAGAGTCATACTCCAAATCTTTCTTGCTTCCTCTACCACCAATTATAAAGGTCCTTTAAGACTGATATTTTCCAGTCTAAAGGTCTCTTATTATCGTTTATATGCATATTACTTATATAATTCATATGTAGATTTTTTCTTTCACAAGTTGTCAGCTGTGACTATATACTTTCATACAACATTTTTCATGTTTCGCAGATTGTTACTTTACCTTGAAGGCATGGAATGCACAGAATGGTGGAGCAGCCGCTCTTCTAGTTTCTGACGACAGGGTCGAGCCTTTGATAACCATGGACACCCCAGAAGACGAGATTAAACAGGCAGATTATCTGCAAAATATAACCATCCCCTCCGCACTTATTACCAAAACTTTGGGGGATAACATCAAGAAAGCCTTATCGAGTGGTGAGATGGTCAAGATAAATCTTGACTGGAGAGAATCTCTTCCGCATCCTGATGACAGGGTTGAATATGAGTTCTGGACGAATAGCAACGACGAGTGCGGGCCAAAATGTGACAGTCAGATTGAATTCGTGAAGAGTTTCAAAGGAGTAGCTCAGATTCTTGAAAAGAGTGGGTACACTCAGTTTACCCCACGCTATATAACTTGGTATTGCCCAGAGGCTTTTCTCTTGAGCAAACAGTGTCAGTCTCAGTGTATCAACCATGGGAGATATTGTGCTCCTGATCCTGAGCAGGACTTCACCAGAGGGTATGATGGGAAAGATGTTGTACTTCAGAATTTGCGTCAAGCTTGCCTTTTTAAGGTGGCCAATGATACTGGAAAACCATGGGTTTGGTGGGACTACGTGACTGATTTTTCAATCCGGTGCCCTATGAAGGATAAGAAGTACAACACAGATTGTGCGAATGGTGTTCTCAAATCACTTGGTATGTTATCAATTTACATTTTCTGAATGTTTCGTTAGGTCAACATCTTTGCATTTACACTAGTTTATGTTTGCATCTATGCCCAAATCTTCCTTAGTTGACCGTGATAAGAGTGCATCCCATTCATTTGTACTTTTTACCCCACTGGTTAGAAGTTTCTTTCTCATTCTTGATTATCGAATGAAATTCCTGCATTACTGTTGTATAGTCGACTGTGTCACTGTTTGTTTGAGTAGTTGAAGTTTGTAGAGATAATTTTCTTTCGCTCCACAACGTAAGACATTTTTATTAACTTCGATCTAATGTCCTTAACTTATCTAATCATTAATTGGAACGAGGATTGCATAAATAAGTTCTTTGCATTTTCACTTTTTTGGGTGTATCTGAGAATTTATTGGGTTTGATCCCATAATTATAATTTATCTGGCGATACTTTAATCTAACAGATAAATTTGCTGTTTCTTTGGTGTACTTTTAAGGGATTGATGTCAGTGAGATAGACAAATGCATAGGAGATCCTAACGCAGATGCTGAGAACCCGGTTCTTAAAGCTGAGCAGGAAGCACAGGTACTAAACCTTGGAGACAGACTCTTCCGATTATTTTTGTACCCTTTTATTCTGACAGTACTTTCTTGGAGCACCGTGTTGAGAGCAATATTTTAATTTCCAATGGAATCTGATCTCAGATTGGCCAAGGCTCACGTGGGGATGTGACTATATTGCCAACGCTTGTCATAAACAACGGACAGTATAGAGGTTTTGACAATTGTACTTTGATAATAACACATGCAATCTTTTTTCCATGAATCTGCTTCTGTAGCGTAATTCTTCCTTTTCTCAGGTAAGCTGGCCAAGAGTGCAGTTCTGAAAGCCATCTGTTCAGGTTTCCTGGAGACTACAGAACCTGCAATTTGTTTAAGTGCAGGTAAACATTATACTCCATTCCTTCTAGGATTATAATCTTGTTAATAGTGCGTGAGGTTTCACTTTATTGTTGTTTGTCTGTGTTGGTTGAGCAAATAGAATGATTCAATATCTTAGTGGATTAATAAAATCCATCTTACATTTGGCTTATTTGATTTTGTTTCCTGGACATGATGTAGCTTTTGATTGAGTCCCTATATTTTACCCATCTCTGGTCTTGAACGTCGACAATCGCACGCATATATTGTATGGTGTTTGCATGTTTTTGATGTCTGACGCTTATCTTTTCTTGTTCTTTCATGCAGATATGGAAACAAACGAGTGTCTAGAAAATAATGGTGGATGCTGGAAGGATACGGCTGCCAACATCACTGCATGCCGGGTATGTAACCATTTGTACCTGAATGCCTGTGTGGAATAATTTTTTGATGTATTTTCCAAAATAAATATGCTGGTTCTCTCTTGGTTTTTCTCTGATATTTAGAAACTTCTTGTAGGATACTTTTCGCGGGAGAGTATGTGAATGCCCAATTGTGCAGGGTGTACAGTTTAACGGTGATGGTTATACTCAATGTGAAGGTAAATATTTATTCAAACTAACAAAGCCAAGTTTGCCATACCGGCCCATACTGCTCGTTGCTCGTGATGAAGTAGTCTAATCTAGCTTGTCAAGTCATTTTACTGATTAGTTGTGGCAGGAATTTCATGTGCTTTTTAGTTCAATCAATTGCAAATTAAAGTAAAGATTTAGGATTTGAGATCTTGTTTTAGGTAGGTACCTGGTAACTTTGTATAGCCCGTTTGCTATGCGAATGTAGAGAATTTTAAGTGCATCAACTGCCTACAAAAAATTTCACCAGGTGTTGATGACCATCATAATCCTCCACATGTGGAAATCTTCTTTTAACATCAGCTCACTTTTAGATGAGCCTGGGTAAGGTTTTCGAGAAAAAATCCTGTGTTGTGAAGTGGTTGTAACCTATAAACAAATCACTTTCTGCGTTATTTGATCGTGATACTAAGCGAACATTATGTAGGTCATAACAGTTTTTGGACTTCTTGCTAGGGTGATTGTCTGTGACTCTGTAAGGATATATTGTTGAAAACAAGTAGTTGTTCTCCAAGTTATTCATGATGGAACTCTAGAATACTTGTTGTAAAGATGTTTGTCTTGTATCCTGTGGTCATACATATTTCATTTCATGAATGGCACCAAGATGTTTACTATTTTTCATATGTTACAAAGTAATGTTGGCTCAGAAAGATGTATGTCAATTCTGAGAAAGGACGCATATTACATTTTGTCACAGCCGTTGAAGTTATACACAGTGGATCATTAGGCAGCTTATATTTGTATTGTGTTTCGCTGTGTTTGGTTTAACAGCTTCAGGTGCTTTACGGTGTGGGATAAATAATGGAGGATGTTGGAGGGGGACCCAGGATGGCAGGACCTATTCTGCATGCATTGTAAGTGCATCGGCCTCACTAGATAATTAACCCACTGCCCCCTATCTCCACCCTCATCTGCGCATTTCGTCTGTCAGAGTTGACTCAAATTTTGACTTGGTTGGTTTTTTGTTAAGTGTCCACTGATTGTAGACTGGTGCTTAATGGATTTTTCAGGATGACCATTCAACTGGTTGCGCGTGTCCACCAGGATTCAAGGGAGATGGCGTCAACACTTGCGAAGGTACCACATCATTTGTTTGTCATTCATTTTGACATATAATATCATGAAACATGCGTGTCATTTTTTGGTGAATCTCGTTGATGAGCATGCTCAATGTTTTTTTTTTTCCTTTTTTAATATCATATTTGTTTTCTTCTTTTTTTCTTCTGGTAAGAGTACTTTCATATTTGTTTTCTTATTTTGTACGTGTACACTTTGTTTTTTATGGCTAGAGCCTGATGCATGAATGAAGCATGATAATGAGCACATAAATTGATTTGGGTCTCTAGGCCTGCCCTCTCTCATGCCTTTCGGCTTTGATTTGGGGGCATGGTTCTGCAGCAAAACATCCTTGTAGCTCCTCGGTTCTTGGAAGTTTAGGGGGGCACTGTTTCAGTGGTATTTTGAGAGCAGCCACTTTGTGCATATTACCAAAGGTTAGGTTTGTCTCCAATCATCTCCCGCCCATACCCCCAATGATTGGGGACTAGATGGGTTATGCATTGGATATATAGCTTGGATCTTATGTATTTGTTTAGTCTACTGTTGGTGTTGTCGAAATCACCTTTTGCATATGATAGACATCATAGGTTTGTAGGCTGTGTTCCAATGCATTCCAATCCTTCTCATTTATCCATCTCACTTGTCAGATTGTCTAACGTCTTTCAGATATTGATGAATGCCAAGAAAAGTCAGCCTGCCAATGCCCCCAGTGCAAATGCAAGAATACCTGGGGCAGTTATGACTGCAGCTGCAGTGGCAACTTACTCTATATGCGCGAACATGACACATGCATAAGTGAGTATGACCATCTGTCCCATCTTTTGGTGAAAGGACCGATAAAGAGTTAGTGTAATTTGTGGTACTGGAATAAAATCATGCGGCTGCTGGAATATGACTGTAAATTTATCCTCATCTCTTATAAATTTACAAACTCCATACCAGAAGCTCTCTTCTAGTGGCCTCGTTATCCTTGCTTGTTTCTGCAGCTAAATTTTTTCTAACAATGAGATGCAGGTAAAGATGCTAAAAGCGAGTTTAGCTGGAGCTCCATTTGGATTATTATTCTCGCTTTGGCTGCTGTTGGAGTTGGTGGATATGCAGTTTACAAGTACAGAATCCGGGTATGCCTTTATTCGATTGTTATGTTACGACACTTGAGATCTGTTCATGTAGTTGAATTTTTTCGTTTATTCCCTTGAGGTATGTCTATAGTTGGTCTTGTCCTTGAAGCTTCAAGTCTTCCGATCCGATTGTAACAAATGTTGCCAGAGGTTTTATCTGGTTGACTAATTTTAGAAAGAAACAGAAGGCATTAGCGCTGACAAAAATGGAGTGAGAAATATACACAGGTGAAAACGAGGAGCAGAGAATGTTCCATTTGTCCCAGTAACTAGGTTGGTGGCTCTACAAAATAGGTCTTTGGGGGAGGGATGAGAAGGATGGACCTTAGGAAAGAGAGAATATAAGAGTGCAATCCTTAGATTACGTGATCCCTTGAAAAATAAAAAATAAAAGCTCTATGAATGATGGAGCGTGAGCAGGTTATGAACTCAAGTGGCGCCGAAGGTTGGAAGGGAGGGTAAGAAAACAGATACGTAGGTTTTTCTTGTTTTGTTAATGAACCTGGCGATGTTGGATTTCCAAGTCAGTTACTGGACCATTGGTCTTACAGTTAGTAATTGGGTCATTTTCACTTGTATGCATTGTGATTGGGATTCATATTGGTGCAGAGATACATGGACTCCGAGATTCGGGCAATCATGGCACAGTACATGCCTCTGGATAGTAATCAAGGGGAGCGTGGCGGCGTATGAAGATGACCGACGTACTCTACTCAAAACGGGAGATGAAAGCTCCACAGCCACTGGATGCTGGTGACTTTGCCGTGTGGGCATTTCTCTTTCATTTTCTCCATTGAGGGCTTTTTTCACCTTTCACAGAGTCTAATTTATGTACCCATAAATCCAAACTCGTGCACATAAACACCCAACAGGGCCACTTTTCCTTGGAACTGGCAGATGGTGAATTAGCATAGTTTCCTTTTTATTTTTTTGAACGGCAGCATAGTTTCCTTTTGTCTGTCATGTTTCTGATGCTTCCCATCATTTTGAGAAATCCAAATATTGATGCCCAGAGACTACACGGAATGCCTTCCTAGTTCATACAGTTGGAGTTGTAACGATTATTTGATTGATCAATTATTCAGTCATTTTTGTTATAAGATAAAAACAACTAACAATCTTCTCAAGCAAATTATATTGATCATGCTACTTGTTTCTGCTACATGATTTTGGGGCATCCAAATTGGTTGCGCCTTTCGAAAGGCAAAGGTATTATTACCCATGATTTTTTTTTTTGAACCACAAATCCATTAACTCAGAAAAGTCCTGAAGGGTTACAAACGCCAAATCAGAGTCCTCCGATGGAACAAGCCTACAACGGAGATGGAACAAGCCTACAACGGATATGGGTCATCGAAATGGTAATGCACCGAGGATAGATGAAACCCCTTAGAAGGTAGAAACGGTATAGAGAGCTCCATATATCGGAGACTCTCCAACCGGAGCAAATACCGCGCAGGGATAACAAAGAAAACAAAAAAGAAACAAAACAAACAGATAAAAAAACCAGCCGGATTGGGACTCGCTGGAGAGTCACCGCGCCGAATCTGACTTCTTATTTTACCCATGATTCTAGCGAGTAAAAATGCATGTGGGTTGAACGTTATTTTACCCGTGGTTTGGTAGTTCAAATTGCCAATTACTTATTTGAACATCAGCAATTAATCTAATAGATTAAAAGGATACCATTACATTTTCCGTCCAAGCAAATTTTGTGCCACAAGCAAGAATTCAAGTTCACCCTTTATCTTCCTCTTTTTAACTTTTTTTAATTCTCTGTTGATCTGCTCCTCTAACCTGGCGTGCACAAAAGACACCAGAATCAAACACGCGCACACCAATCAAAGAGAGAGAACAACGATATTTACGTGGTTTGACAATTGTCTACGTCAACAGGGGCATGTTGACAGGATTTCAATGCGAAGAAAAATTACAGAAAGTTAAGCTCGCCAAACCCAATATAGGAAACCGCCCAAGTCCGAGTTCTCCATTGCGCTCAGTCGCTCACCAATATGCTACCATTTGAGCTTACATAAGCGTGCCTCAAATTGAACTCCACAAAGTCAACAAAAGGAACTTATTCAATTGGAGTCGATCCAAGACCAATCTTCAGCCACACATGAAAAACGTGCTAAATTTCAACATAACCTAACTGAAAATACAAAAAGTAGAGGGGCAAGAACTAAAAGAGAAAAAATCGGGCAACCTGTCAAGCGTATTCCTTCTACCCTTCACACTTTCCTCATCTTTCCGGAGTAACAAACAAATAGATACTACGAGACCAAACCAGCCGCGCAAACTGGAGAACCTAATCTATACGAGTCATTCTAGGAAGCAGGTTGATGGCCAGCTCATACATAATACATGCAGCTGATTATCATAATCTGAATGACAGGAGCTACCGTTAGCATGTGAAAAGATCACTTACCATTTTAAACAGGTCACTATTCGTAGATTATCCACATCCAAGGGGAAGATGGGATGGATTTATTTCACAAAAAGTAAATCATCTATCCTGCTTGGCTAAAAAACAAACCCACATAAAGTGGAATACAATTTCAAATATCCACTCTCCAACAATCCAAACAAATTTTCCTTTGCAGATACAAGTATCGCCTGACCGATACATCTTCTAGCTCGAATACAAGAAAGGTTGTTACGCTTCTTCCTCCAGGCAGGCCGTGCTCGATCCCTGAAAGCCGTAAACCTGTTCCTCTGACATTTTGCAGTAGCAAGAGGGTTTTTATCACAGCATTAATTTTCAGTCCCATCTTCCAAGTTCGATGCATTTGTCTGTCCGCCACTCAATGTGATCCTATAAAGATAGAACACAGCCATCGCACCACTGCATGGGGAAAGCTAGTTGTGAGTCAAATGTCCATTGATAGTATCATGTTTCCAGTGTCCCATGAACATAATCTGTTACATATTCCTCACCTGAGCATGATTTTATTCAATTATAAGACCTTGGTCGAATCCAGTTTCTGTTCTACTAAAATTTTCTATTGATCCATCCGGTAAGGAATTGGAACAACTCAAAAGTGATCCCCAATATGGCAGGAGGGTCTATGAGTTCATCAGAAGGAAAAAGAAATGCAGCGCAGGACATTCAACTGAAAACATAGTAAAACTGAACACAGCAGCAAGAGGGCATTTGAACCTCTATTTTTCAAAATAGATAAAAGTAGAATAATTTTTAAATTGAACAACTAATCAAGTACCTGAGCAAGACTGGAAAAAAGGTGATAACTGCCGGTCCCTACAAGATTTAGGAAGCATAAATATCAGAAAGCATCACACATTGAACCCTTGTTGAGAACTTGAGAAGGTGTAATCAAAACAGTAGGAGAATGATAACTTACCTGAAACAGCAAGCGTAACTGCCTTATAAATAATATGCTGGCTATAGCTGCAGAATTAACAGTACAATCAATCAACTTAAACCAAAGCACACTGTTTTGGCACAATCACTTCTATTGCTTTTGATGAGTATATGGCATTGTAAGTTCGAACAAAGTACAAAAAGTTATGACCAGGAACTCCACCTGCTAGCCTCACAAGTCACCGCATATCAGGCAAAGTACCTTTTAAAAATTATCCTCATAAATACATTTGTGATGACTGGAGTAGTTTGATGCAAGGCAAGCATCTGTGAATAAGCGGAAACTGCATGCAGTCGTTCCGAAGCCACTCAACTCAATGATCACTAAATCAGGGTATGGATCACATTTATAACAGATACATGAGTATACATAATAGAAGATCCCTCCATCCACTAACCTGCTTGCCCTTTCAAGGCTAGAGGATCTGGCTTTCCTCTTTTCCATGATCTCAGACTGGAGATACTTAAAGCCAAAAGCGCACCACCAAGGATAACACCGAACCTAAGAGCGGAAATGCTTCCAGTTAGCAGGAAGGAAAGAAAGCCACCAAATGAAAGAAAGAAACCTGCAAAGAATAAGAAATGTAATTACTGAAACTGGAAGTGTTACATATCATGTTCTATTTTGAATTTTTGATATTACTACAAGAAGAGGAATAGTGGCAGAAGCATAAACCACCGAAACAAATCCTGAGAGAGAGAGAGAGTTTAGGATTTCTAGTTTTACTAACAGTGATATCCAAGCTTAATTGCTCAACACGGTACATACCATATGGTATTCCGAGGAAAAAGTCGTGCACTTCAGAAAATTTTGTGTCTTCATTAACAGAGGAACCATATGTTGCAAGTGTGCCAACAATATCTTTCACTGGTTCTGGGGATTTCTCTGCCGCTGTGGACAGATATTCTTTACCCTCTTCACTTATTTGCTTCGCAATCACACTCAAATCCTCTCTTGCCTTTTCTGCTTGAATTTTTAGCTGCTCCGAAGTTTCTTTTAAGATGACAATGGCTTTCTTGGAGTACAACTCATAAGCTTCTTGTGACACACTCTGCATCTTTAATGCTTCCTCTTTGAAAGAGGCTAGAGTCTGTTTCCATGCTTCTTCTGATTCTTCAGCTCCCACTTTAAGATCACTCTTCTCCTCCTCCACGTCAATTTCGTTAGGCTTCTAAGAATCAAATGGATGAAAGACCATCAAATCATAATGCACTTTGACATGTAATCTTATCAAACCACTAACAATACTAAAAAGAGTTCAAGAATATAGTCCACACAAACCATGTGAAGTTTATGGTGGATGCTATGGAAGAACATTAAGAAGAAGATAAGATATGAGCATCTTCATGTATCATTACTTCACTACCAAACAAGCATCTCCTTCCCCAATATCATACCTCCCCGTTAGAGGAAAGTACACAGCCACCACTTTCTCTAGGTAAGGTGGAAATTCTTTTTCAGCCTCGAGATCATGCACTTGAGTGAAGAAGTGGAAGTTACTTGAATATTTTTTTTTGGGGGGTGGATAAGTAATTCCTTAATTGAATATGCAACAAGAAGCAAACTATTACTCCCTCTGTCCCAAAAATATTGTCCAGCCCGCAAAACTAGAATATAAAAAATGCATTTTTATTAAAGAAAAATTCAAAACTTTTTTTGATAAATTAAAAGGATTCATTGATATTTAGTAACTAGCAGCAAAAGGTTTGAATTTTTCCTGACAAAAATCCATTATTTTAAGTTCTCGTTTTGCAGACTGGACAATCTTTTTAGGACGGAGGTAGTACTTGAGAAGGAAGGATAAACATCTTGCTCCTTATTCCCTGGAATCCCGTGATCTGAAGCTAAATATTTCTTAATTCTGAGGCTTCATCTATCTGGTCATCGTAGCAAAACCATTTTCTTTCCTATATAATGTTAGTAGAATAGCATATATTTATGTAATGAAGCACTTCCCAAGTGGTTTCTCAACCATTATTAAAGTCCACAATGACAAATTGGGAGACAAAAAAAAAACTGAAGGGGGTCAATTATTCTTGCAATATGAAATGCCAGGAAGGCCAAGCAGTTAGTATGATCTTGGTATCCAGCCCAATGGACCAACCAATCTGGGAAACCAACCAGATGACTACAAGTTCCCAGCAGAAGTGAAAAAAACCCAGCTTTTAAACCAGAGATGAGAGAAACTCTGAGTTTAAAGACCTGCTCTTCTTTTTTATCTAGTAGATATAATCTCTTAGTAACAAGACATGGCAGGCAAATCACCCGAAAATCGAGCTTCAAGATGAATACAACCAATGAAAGAAGATCAGACATATCAAGCAGCGGTTCCAATTTTGACTCCTGTCACCCACTCCTCAAAAGAAGAACATGCTAGGAAGAGTGCGAGTTTAGACAGAAAAAAGACTAAAATTTGTAGTTTTACATTAACCCAATTAACTCTTCCAAGATTGTTCCCCCGATTAGCAAAGAACTCAATGGAAACAACCCCACAATTATAACAGTCATCTGTTCCGCCCAATGCTTCATCGAAAAATGAAACATCCGATCCTAATTGCTATAAATACTAACTCCATCCCAAAAAGACTGTCCACTGTGCAAAAGGAGAACATAAAAATAATGCACGAATTGCCCAAAAAATTCAGAAAACATTCGCGAGTTACTAAAAATCAATGAATTCTTAAAATTTAGGGAAAATTTTTGAATTCCTTTCGACGAAAATTCAGTCTTTTTAAGTTGTTATTGCAGACTCAACAGTCTTTTTTTCTGAAACGGAGGGAGAACCAAAGAAGCACATGTCTCAAACTTTACATCTATACAATTTCAAATTGAGCATTTGAGAAGAAAAAAATCTTGAGAATAAGGAAATGGGGAGAAAGAATTTACCCAAAAAAAAAATGGGGAGAAAGAAAGAATAGAAGTTACCGAATCCTCTTCATGGGAAGCTGCGAATGCGAAGACGGAGCGATTACTGACGCCATGACGATGAAGCGGAAGTAAGCCGAGGCCGAGGACGAACCCCCTTGGACGAACCGCAGTAGAGACTGCGTGAGGTCGAAGAAGAGATTCGAAACGAAGATACGAAGTCGGTCTGTTGGAGAACAGACTGGGGCTAGGGTTAGGGTTTTTAAGAGCCAAGGACTCGAGCTTAACGCTCATTGTGCTGTCTCCTGCTGTATACTAAACCTAGAGAGAGAAAGAGAGAGTTCCAGAGAGAGAAGGGTGGGCGGAGTAGACGATGGCGCAATGGATTCTATCAGACGAGAGAGAAGCTCCAATTCCAAAAGCCGGCAAAGATATCTGCCTTCTAAACTGCGCCTAGGTATAAGATGCGCATATCACCTACCGCCTAGTGAGGGATTTTGAGGGGAGGAAGTGGTGGGGTTGCCAACTTGCCATGTAATCATTATATGACACGTAAGCATCAACGTTGCGGCCCCACTGAATCTCCTGTGCCCCTTGTGTTTTGAGAAAAACTTGCACGTGGAATGAGTACCACTAGATTATCAAAAAAAAGAATGAGTACCACTACGTGATATTTTGTTAGCGCATCCAAGTTGTTCAAATATGTTTTGGAAGACCCATATTGAAGGGTGACATTTTCCGTAAATTTTAGATGTAAATTTACTCCAACTTTTTGTAAATTTTAGGAGTAAATTACCCTAACAAATCCGAGCTGTCCAAAACATACTTGGACGGCTCATATGCGCGAACGGGTACCACATGGCGCTACCCTATATGCATGCAAGTTTTTCTCGTTTGTTTTTGTGTTTCCAAACAACGCAAGCCTCGAATCTTCAAAACATATCTCTGGACACACTGTCTCTGTAATCGTTTGATGTATATGATTTTATTTGCACGTGCATCGAACGGTTCAGAATACAATTGTGTCTCGGGAGGAGTGTTTTAAAATTGCGCGTGTAAGAGCATCACCAGTCCTTATCTTTTTTTTTTGCCCAAATCTGAGTAAAAATTTAGGTCAAAATTTTTTATTTGGGTAAGTCCTCGAAAAAAAACCCTTTTTTTCTGCTCAAATTTGAGTGGAAATGGCACACTTGTTATGATGAGAGAATGAAAAAAGGGATTAGGAAAAGAGTTTGGATTTGGGTCTTCCCCAAATTTGGGTAAGCATAAAGGTAAAATTCAAAATGAATAAGAAAATAGGTATTGCATTAGATATGAATTTTAGGCTTCTTACTCAAATTTTGAGTTTGGGTAAAACAAAGGGTAAGGATTAGTGATGCTTTTAAGTTTCCAAATATGATAGTATTGTCTTTCTTCAAAAACTTGCATTTAAGCGAACCACTTTTAACTTTTTCATTTTTAAGAAGCTCAAAATGGTTTCCAGTTTAACATATGCCTCAACTAATATTCAATGAATTAAGACAATTGTGGAAAAACTTCAAACAAGTTAGATTTTTACCTACTTTAAACTATGTTTGGCAGATAGATTTGGACTTAGCCTTCCTCGATACTATATAGTAGCAGATTCTTTCTTACAAGCTACAAGTTGGGGTGTTCCACTAACAAAAAACTGTTTTTTCCAAACATCGAGACATGTCATTCTCTCACAACACATCACATAAAAAACCGTAAAAAATCAGTTTTTTCAAAAAACTGGATTAGTGGAACACCCCCAGCCACTGTACTTATCGGGAAAAAAAAAAAGTTAAGCCACTGTACAATGGTGACTCGAGTTGTCTCTAAACCCCCACCAACACATCCAACTGCTCTTTTGGCAGGATGAGCAAGGAAAGAATTGATGCAACTTCACTCTCAAGACTCAAGAGCAAACTTTCTTTCCTTGTTGGAATTACATGACCTTGCTGACAGCAAGGGTCGGCAGGCCCAGCCCAGCCCAGCTGATCAGGACCGTGCAAACGTATTTTGGACCGTCCGTCCAAAACTCCCTTTAACACCTCTCAAATCTTGATCGTCCAAAACACGGACGGTCCCGATAGTTCAGCATGGTTTGCCGACCCTTGCGGTTAGCAAGGTCCCCGAATTCATATCTAAGAGAGAGAGAGACAAAACAACAACAGAATCACAGAAATAAGAAGAAAAACCCAGTCAACTTTTAAAATGATTAGGATTCGTAAACACTTCCTTCAAAAAAAATAATAAAAAATCTAACAAGGCCAAAGCCAAGCATCCTTCTCTCCCGCTATACCACAACAAAAGAGCACATTCATCAGGATTTGTATACACTTCGAAACTTTATCCGCCCAACAAATGAACCGTTAAACACTTCCATTAGCTACGAGAGTGCCCCTATCAGATCCAATGTAGATAAACCGAATGGGCTTAAGGGGATGAAGCCCAAAATCAACTGCTCTACCCCTGAAAAGAGTGGCAGCCCATGCGTAATATATGAAAGTCCTTGTTGGCAGCCCAAATCAAGACTGCAGGATCCAACTTGAGGATTCAAGCCCATTAATTATCTCGTCTATCTAAGTAGATTATTATCTATATAAAAATCAAGTCTACACATCCGTAATTCCCTCAGATTTGCATTTGAAAATAAATGGTCTATACATGAACTCTACATACTCTGAAGACTCATGTTACCAAAAAAAAATGGACAAGTGAATGATTCGGATCATCAAAGTGGGAGTCAGAAGCCTTTATTGCTTGAATTGTGACTGCTTTTTTTCTTGAATACGGAGAGTCCGAGACTATGCTTCAAACAAGTGTTGAAATAGTTTCTAGAATGAAGCACTATGGGACTGAAAATTGACTTCAAACTTAACCTACTCTGATTGAACAAATTTGTTCTTTCTGTATTATATATATCTGAAAGATTAGGCGACAATTTTTTTGCGTCTACTTTGCCATTTCCCCTGATTAGAAAAATTCAAAAGTGACGCCTTTCACGCCACTCTCATATTCAATGTCATAAATGCAAACACAACACCCCAACAAGGAACACATTTCTAAGAATTAGAACAACTTAGGGAAAATTTCATAAAACCCCCCAAATTTTGACCCAAATATCAAAAAAATCTCCCAAACTTTCAATTTTTTCAATCGTACTCCCAAACTTCACCTCCGTTATTCAAAAATACTCCCACCGTCTGGATCTGTTACCAAACTAACGGAAAATGCTGAGGTGGAGGTTAACAGACCTAAAAAACTGTTAAGTGGCGAGAGAGAGAGAGAGAGACGAGAGAGAGAGAGAAGAAATCCCAAACTTATGATTCCAACACACACCCCCTGTATTACGATCCAGACAAAGGGGAGAAAGAAGAAGATCAAACCAGCCCCCCAACACCGACGTCCTCTACCACCCTCGGCGGCCACCAGCAGCAGGCAACAAATTGATCAACAAAATCGACAAAAAATCAAACATTGCTTCAGAAAATTGCAAAGGAGAGGCAGGCGATTTTTTTGGCGAAAGTTTGGTGCAAATTGCCGGTGCCGGTGGTGGTGGTGGTGGTGGACGCCGCAGTGGGGTTTGGACCGGTTCAATCCGGTTCAATCTTCTTCATCTATACTCCTTTTCTTTGATCTTCTTCTTCCCTTTGTCTCTACTCCCCTCTCTCTCTCTCGCGTCTCTCTCTCTCTCGTCTCTCTCTCTCTCTCTCTCTCCCCCACTTGTTTCCTGTGAATTGGAGGAGGGAGGAGGAAGAAGGAGTTTAAAAAAAAAGAAAAAAAAAAAGGCCCAAAACGACGTCGTTTTGGGCCACTTTACGGTTTTTGGAGTCCGTTAACCTCCACCTCAGTATTTTCCGTTAGTTTGATAACAGATCCAGACGGTGGGAGTATTTTTGAATAATGGAAGTGAAGTTTGGGAGTACGATTGAAAAAATTGAAAGTTTGGGAGGTTTTTTGATATTTGGGTCAAAGTTTGGGGGGTTTTATAAAATTTTCCCAACAATTTATTCTTTAATCAATTTTGGTTAGGCTGATTGTTAAAGTGAGAAAAAAAAGGATCAATAAACAATTATATTTCTTTACCGAAAGAAAAAAAAATACTACTATGCAATTATATATGAATACAAACAAGTAACAACACAACTACTACAACAAATATGGACCCTGCTATGGGTACAGAAAAAAACGTACATAAAATGTACAAAGCTCTCTCGGGGACCCACTTTTGGGTCCCATACGAGTGATCCGAACCGTTCATTGTTCTTAGAACATTTTCCCGAGGGTCCCCACAAAAAATCAGCTCAATCGGACAATTAGATTTGGAACGGTGGGCCTTTGGTTCAAGCACTTCTAACCGTCCGATTGAGCTGATTTTTTGTGGGGACCCTCGGGAAAATGTTCTAAGAACAATGAACGATTCGGATCACTCGTGTGAGACCCAAAAGTGAGTCCCCGAGAGAGCTTTGTACATTTTCTGTACGTTTTTTTCTGTACCTCCAGGTTTATCCAAGAAATAGTTTATCCAAGAAATATATATTGATACAAACAAAAAATGGATTATGATCCAAATGTGAAATGGAACAGAACTCCATCTTTAGGAGATGTTGTAGGGGGTAAAAAGACCAGCTAGCCTTGACGCCTTGTCGTTTTACTGTCTGTAAACGTACGTACCAAGAGGATTTCACTTTCCCACTGGTCATCTGACAATTCTTAAATTCATCTTGGGAGAAGCAAATGCTATAAGTTGAGTTTTGACCCCCCTTTTGCCTACCCTGTGACAGCAGGCCCCGGGTTTCTTGCTATGCGTGTAAATAGGTGTTCTATTAACAAAAAAATTTATTTTTTTTAAAAATTGAGACAGGTCATTCTCTTATAATATATCACATAAAAAACTGTGAAAAATCAGTTTATTAAAAAAAATTAGCTTAGTGAAACACCCCCTAAATTTATATGCAAAGATCGCGCACAATCATTTTTTTAGGCCTATTTTGGACTTTCACACGAATAATTCAAGTTGTTTATCAATTTAAAAATACAGTTTTGAGTGTTCTTGTGAAAAATCAAATCAATCAAATAACTTTAACTTTAAGTGTTGGATTAATTTTTTACACTCTAAACAAGTAATCAAAAATAAAAAAAATGGTAGACCAAGCATTTTGAGTTTTTAGATAGAGTTGGTTTTTTATGGGACCACTAAAAAATATATTTTAAGATTAATGAAAAACTTGAATTGTTTGTGTAGGATCTCAAAGTAAAACCAAAAGAGCGATCTGCGCGCGTAGAGTTTCCCTTGCTGATATTCTCTTCCGGAGCTGACGGGTTACTTAGATTTTGGGACTACTCTGGCTTAATTCATCGTGATTTCTAATCCAATGTCCTTTTTTGAAAGCGGCCCCGCAATCTACCAATAAGTGGAGTAGTATTTACCACCTTCTAATCTAGATGACAAGGGTGAGTGAGTTTAAGTCTTTTGAGATAGGGTATTTATCCACCTTCTAATCGATCCGATCCCCGATCCGAATGGATCGGCGTTTTGGAGATCCGTTCGGGGATCGGGTAGGATATGGGGATTTTTTTAAAAAAAATTTGGGGATCGGGTAGGATGCGGGGATAGGTGTATCCCCGCCCCGAATCCGATCCGATCCCCGCCCCACCCCCAAATCCTACCCGATCCGTCCCCGAATCCCCGTTTTTATTTATATTAAATATAATAATAATAATAATATATTTAAGGTTTGAGGTACCGAAGAAAAGTAACCTAACATAGTGTTGTTGTTACTGCTTTACTACTGTGTTTGGTGTTTTTTTTTATGGCTACTGGCTACTGCTACTATGAACTGGTGTTGCTTAAAGTCTGTCTGTTCTCTTCATGATATTTTGTTGTAATGTTGTTGGCTCATGAGTCATATCTGATAGGTTGTTGCCTCTAATGGCTCATGAGTCATGATAAAGTCTTTTTTAGTACTACTATGGATTGGAAATTTGGAATTTAGATGCTCTTGTGGAATGAATATGCTGGATTTTTTTTTTTTTTTTTGATATAGGATGGTGATATGATGAATTATGGAATATTGGAAATTCCCCGAATCCCCGTTTTGGATCCCCGTTCCCCGTTTGGAGTGGGGATGGAGGGGAGAAAATAATCCCCATTGGGGATCGGGGCGGGACGATGGGGGAGGGATTCGGGGATCGGGGACGGGGATAACCGGCCCCGCCCATTCATTGCCAACCCTATAACAAGGGTGAGTCGCCAATCACAGGACATGAAGGGCCCTTTGTCCATCTAGTAATCTATGTAATCTTGTGCTTGGCCCCATCCTTTTGCCATTCAAAAAATAAAATAAAATAGAGTAGTATTTGCACATCCAAAAATTGATATCTTTGAATTCAAAAAATAAATAAAATATAGTAGTATTTTGCACATCCAAAAAATTGATATCTTTGAATGAAACATTAGGTACGATTAAATCTCTCGACGAATTTTACATTAAAAAGTTGCATAAACTTGAGTACATTGATGATATACAGCAAGGCTGAATAGTGAATATAAAAGGAAAAAAGAGTTTTAACTTTTAAGCTTCCCCATAGCATCATAAGTTTTCCCATGCGCAAAGCTCCGGGCTTGTGCGAGCCATTGTGGCTGCCATCACACCTCGGATTCTCGTTTGACCCACATCTATTCTTTTTCTTATTGAATGGTAGTAAGTACTCCGTAAATACTCTTGTGCTTAATAAAGTAGGAAAAAGATAAAGTTTGATTTTGACATTTCACTTTTTGATAATTATACTCTAAAATTTATCTTTTAATGTTCAAAATACACATAATATAAACAGTAACAGATAAATATTAAAGTGTGCAATGGCGGCTCTAGAAATTTTTAATAGTGTGTTAAAAAATTACATTTAACTCTACTAGTTTAACCAATCATTCATATCTTTACAAAATTTCATATAGTAGTATGTATAATGCGACCCAAAAATACAAAAATATGTAAAATGTTGTAGCTGTTTTCAATTTTTTTAAATATTTTTAGCAAAGCAAAATCAAATCGGATCATAAATACGCTCATTTTTTAAAGAAATTATGTAGCAAATACGTTTGCACGGATCTTTTTAAATATATGTGCTTATTTTTGGATTGTTTGCTCTAAGAGAAACTGCACAATAACGATACCAATAAATATTTTTTCCTCTCTCTATTTTTTTGTCATTAAGATGTCTATCTTGTTTTAAGCTAGTATAGGGGGTGTTCCAGTAAGGTGGTTTTTTGAATAAACTGACTTTTCATCGTTTTTTATGTGATGTATTGTGAGAGAATGACCTACATGTCTCGATTTTTGGAAAAACAGTTTTTTGTTAGTGGAACACTAAGTATTCAGTTGTAAATCACTTAAATTGCACATAGTATAGGACTAAGTGTTCAAACAAACTATGAGATAAAATTACTAGATGCAATATCACAACAAAATAAATAAAAAAACGTGTTCAATTGACCACATTTTCTTATATGTGGTGCCACCCATGATTGGGTTATAATGAGATGTAATTTAGGTCGTTCAAATTAGATTGAATTGTTGGGGTGCTCATTTAATTTTGCACCGAGTATTCGTTCATATTTCGACTGGGTGTTCAAAGCATGGACTAACTAATACATGTGTTATTATTGCAAATTTTTTTTAGGGTGCTCATGTGACCATCCAACCCATAAGGTGGAGCCGCCAGTGGAAGTGTGGTTATCAATATTTTGAGTGCAGGCTTTGTTTGGTTCTCATTTTGGAAAATTCGTCACTATTTTTTTTTTTACTGTTTTGTCATTTGTGTTTTTTTTGTATGTAATTATTTTTTTATTAATTTTATACATTTTATATGTATATTGCATATCTTTATTCGAAAAATTAAAAATTGTTACAATGAAAAAAAACTAAATATAAAAAATTACTTAACACTATACAAAATTTTACTAATATCTCAAAATCTTTTTTTTGGGTAACTAGTAGTATCTCAAAAAATTATTTCAAAACTGCCCATCAAACAAAATTTATGACACAATGCTCCATGGAATAATGGTGTTTCAAAAAAGAGGGTGCCTTTTAATTCTCTGGCGAAATCTCAGAGAAAAAGGAAATCATAACTGACCATCACCACTACCACCACCCAGCACAGTCCAAGAGTCCTCTTTAATGCCTACACCAGATTTCTTCCTTTTTTCACTAAAGGCGCATTTTTCTCTGTTTCTTTCTAGGTCTCCTCCTTTACCTTTCCCGGCCAATTTCCCAGCTATTACCGTCCCATGTCTTCTGGGTTCCGGCCATGATCCGCCCAAATAGAGGCCCCATCCGCCTCCCAAACCTACTTGTCCTGGTGATTTTCTCTCTCTCTCTCTCTCTCTCTCTCTCTCTCTGTGACATTTAAACCGTTTCTGTGCTCCAATTAAGCATTCCCAGTTCGTTTTATCTGAAAAAGGTTGAGCATTTATTACAGTAGGTTACTGGGTTGATATCACAATTTCAAAAAGTTGCTGTCTCAGAACCCATTAATGGCGGTTGTTCTACCGTCAAATGCATATACTGTGTGTTTTTCCTTAACTGAAAAAGCTTGAGCCTTTATTATAGTGGGTGGGTATTATTACATTTCAAAAGAAGCTAGCTAGCTACTCAGAGAACCCATTAATGGTAATCTACCATTTGTTCAAAAGAAGTACTGTGTTAGACGCAACGCAACTATCATTGGGTGTTTGATTTGAGAAAAAAGAAAAGAAAAGAAAGATGGTAATGGCTCTGCTTACTGTTTTCTTCTTCTTAGCCCCAATTCTGGTGAACTCGACAAACCCAGCTTTGAACGATGACGTTTTGGGTTTGATCGTCTTCAAAGCCGGCCTCACCGACCCACAATCCAAACTCGCATCATGGAACGAAGACGACAACACCCCTTGCAACTGGGTCGGTATCAGGTGCGACCCGTATAATAATCGGGTCACGGAGCTTGTCCTAAACGGGTTCTCCCTTTCTGGGCATATCAGCAAAAGCCTCCTCCGTTTGCAGTTCCTTCAAATCCTTTCCCTTTCGAGAAACGAATTCAATGGCACGATTAACCCCATTCTAGCCCAATTGCAGAGCCTGCATTTTCTTGATTTGAGCGAAAACAGTCTATCCGGGTCGATCCCAGATTGGATTTTTCGACAATGTGGGTCGTTACGGACAATTTCACTTGCCCGTAACAACCTATTTGGGAATATCCCTGATTCTTTAAGCTCATGCTCAACGCTTGAAACAGTTAACTTGTCCTATAATCAGATTTCTGGTTCATTACCCTCTGGGATTTGGTCTTTGACGAGACTAAAATCACTTGATTTGTCATATAATTTGTTAGAGGGTGACATTCCAAGTGGAATTCAGAGTCTGTACGATTTACGAGAGGTTAATCTGAGGAATAACATGATTTTCGGGCAGATACCGGAGGATATTGGTGGTTGTTTCCAGTTAAAAACACTTGATTTAAGTCAGAATTCTCTTTCTGGAACCCTTCCGGAACCGATGAAAAAACTCAGTCTCTGCACTTCATTGAGCTTAAGTGGGAATTTGTTCAATGGTGAAGTTCAAAATTGGATTGGCAATATGAGGAGCCTTGAAAGTTTGGATCTTTCTGCAAATAACTTTTCGGGTCAGATTCCAGTCTCAATCGGAGAATTGCAGTTTCTGAAAGAACTCAACTTATCTGGGAATGGGTTCACCGGGAGCTTACCGGAGACATTAACAAGTTGCATTAACCTTTTGGTATTGGATGTTAGCATGAATTCGCTTACAGGAAGCCTTCCTCAATGGATTTTTAACTCGGGTTTATGGGCAGTTTCTCTCTCGAGAAACAAACTGACTGGAAGAATGGATTTTCCTCCTTTGACATCATATGCAGCTGCCTATCAAAGCCTTCGCGTACTTGATTTATCAGCTAACGTATTGTCCGGTGAAATCCCATCAGCGATAGGGAGCTTTAGGAACTTGCTGTTATTGAATATCTCCAGGAACTATTTAAGTGGTTCTATTCCAGCAAGTATAGGTGAATTGAAAACCACAAAGGTTCTTGATTTGAGTGGGAATTGGATAAATGGAAGCATTCCTGCTGAAATCGGTGGAGCAGTTTCACTCCGAGAACTGAGGCTGGAGACAAATTTTCTAACAGGGAGGATCCCAATTGAGATCGAAAATTGCTCATCCCTGACCTCATTGTGAGTTATCTTTCACCATTTTCATTTGGTCTAAGCAGAGATTATTTGATTCATTACGAGTAACAACATTATTATCCAATTCCACTGTCATCAGTTCTTCATTCAACGGACATTAAGTTTCAATTTTTGATGTTTAAATGGTTAATTGATCCACGAAACCTTCCATAGCAGCATGCTGTTGTTAAGTTGGACTTCATTTATGCAGGAGTTCAATTCGGAAGTGCATGTCTGATTTCTTTACATAACGGATATGTATTCTGATTCCATTAATTGGGTATAAATTTCATCTTATGGACTAGGTTACATCTTCTATGCGAAGTTTCTTTCAGTGAATCTTCCTGTTCATAGTTATAGGATGGGTCATTTGTTCTTCATTTTGGGCTTGCAGCTTAATTAAGTTAGGGAGACAAGTAATGATTTCTACAAACTCTAATTGTACGTTCCTTTCGAATTTTACAGGATACTGTCAAAGAACAATCTTACAGGTCCAGTCCCTATAGCCATTGCGAATCTTACTGATCTCCAGATCATTGATTTGTCATTCAACAACCTCTCGGGAACGCTACCCAAAGAGCTAACGAACCTCTCTCACCTTCTCGTCTTCAACATCTCGCACAACCACTTCCAAGGTGAGCTTCCAGTTGGTGGCTTCTTCAACACCATCCCTCTCTCATCCATCTCCGGTAATCCCTCCTTATGTGGCTCCATTTTAGGCCAATCCTGCCCTTCTGTCCATCCCAAACCATTTGTCCTCAACCCCAATTCTTCGTCCAATGGAAGTTCATTTTCTCCTGACATGCACCGCAAGCGAATCGTACTCAGCATCTCTGCTCTCATTGCCATCGGTGCAGCTGTTTTCATTGCTCTTGGTGTAGTAGCTGTCACTGTCCTCAATCTATGTGTCCGGAATTCGATGCTTCCTGCTGCTCCATTCGCGATGTCGCGTGAGGGTGATCTGAGTCATTCGCCTACCACTGATTCCAATTCTGGAAAGCTTGTGATGTTTTCTGGTGACTCTGGTGGCTTTGTTGCTGGGAATAATGCACTTCTCAACAAGGGAAATGAACTAGGGCGTGGTGGATTCGGGGTTGTTTACCAAACTGCCCTTCAAGACGGACGCTCAGTGGCCGTCAGGAAGCTAAATATTTCGAGCTTGATGAAGTCCCAAGAAGTTTTTGAGAAGGAAGTCAAGCAACTCGGAAAGATCAGACATCCTAATTTAATATCACTTGAAGGGTACTATTGGACTCCATCATTGCAGCTTCTAATCAACGAATACGTTCGCAGTGGGAGTTTGTATGAGCATCTCCATGAGGGGGAATCCATAAACTGCCTTACTTGGAAAAAAAGGTTCAACATTATTATTGGGACAGCAAAAGGTTTGGCACATTTGCACCAAGTGAACACCATTCACTACAACATAAAGTCAACCAATGTTCTATTAGACGACTCTGGCGAGCCCAAGGTGGGAGACTTTGGGTTGGCGAGGCTTCTCCCAACGCTAGATCGCTATATCTTAAGCAGCAAGATTCAGAGTGCACTTGGATACATGGCTCCTGAATTTGCGTGCCCAACGGTAAAGATAACCGAGAAATGTGATGTCTATGGGTTTGGGATTTTGATTCTAGAGGTGGTGACAGGGAAGAAGCCGGTGGAATATATGGAGGATGATGTTGTGGTGCTTTGTGATATGGTGAGAGGAGCGTTGGAGGAAGGCAGGGCGGAGGAATGTATCGATGGGAGGCTTAATGGCAATTTTCCGGCAGAGGAAGCACTGCCTGTTATAAAACTGGGTTTGATTTGTGCAGCTCAAGTGCCATCGAATAGGCCGGATATGGGAGAGGTGGTTAAAATTTTGGAGGTTATTCAATGTCCTTCGGAAGGAGAATGTGTTTAGCTTATAGGGATAGACAAAACGGAAAATGGTTTGTCCGGTGAAGTGGAATCCGGTGTGCTTGTTTGAATACAAGAAGAGAGAATATATAGTTCAAGGTTTTTCAACTCTTGTTATCCCAGAATTCTGTTTTTGCAATTTTTGTTTCTGTTACACTTATATTAATGGATTCCTTTTTCACCGGTTTTAGTCGTGAAAATTTTCGATTTTCTGGTACAATGTCTTTCTACATATCAGCACCGACTCTCTGTCCTCTTTTTGTTGTTGTTGTTTCTGCTGCTGTTGTTGTTCGGGAACTCTTGTAACGATTCAATTCCAAATCCTAATTCCCTTACTCGGTTCTTCTGCCTCACTATATTTCGCTGCTCTGCGAAATTTGTCATCTAAATTTCAGCTGGGAGGTCTCTTGGTTGTATCGCGCACACATGCTGGTGGTCCACAGGACCTGAAATTAAAATTGTGAAGTAGAGGTATGGAATGGAAGAAAGAAGAAATGAATAATGTACAGAAACATAAAACTATTAAGAGTGAACTTGTGTGATCAGAGTGATGCACAGCCACGCACGATAGTGAAACGAAATAAGCAAATGCAGCTAATGATGCAGTAGGGAAAAAGGCAATCAGAGACGGCATTGTGCATATCTCACAACAGAATGTGCATTGCCATTTTTCTTAAGCCCCACTCCTGCTATTATTTCGAATGCAACAAAAAATGGAGGAAACAAAAGCACAATCATTCAAGAAGCACCAAATTTACGCGATTTGCTAATGTGAAAACTGTTTCCACGGTCAGTCGGTGAAAAGTACCAAAGGTGTTCTTAACAGCTAATTTTGAGTATAAACTGCAAATGGTGAGAGTAATTCATAAATCTCACCAATGTCACTTTGTACATATCTATTTGAGTGAGGTTGGTTTTGATAATTATCGCTTAGATTCGAAGTTTTCATCAATATCAAACAGATTTTGACATCAATAAAAGGACTTCACATGGGGGGTCCTCGAGAGCACTTGTCCCTCTGAAATAGAACATGCAATATGGTGTTCAATGCTCATCAGTGCTAGCTATAGCATGCAGCTTACAACGGTTTATTAGCAAAGGCAAAAGCTGCAAAAGAAAAATGTATAAAGGACATGTTTTGACTCGATAATTTTCTGTGAATGCGGTTGGTGCGGGCCTGCTGCTTTTTACTATTTCATAAGTGAAAACTAAGCATCAGCAACGATTGAGAGTACAATAAAAGGGAATTTTTAGCTTCAGGCTTCAGCAACTATTGAGGGTACAATAAAAGGGAATTTTTAGGTTAGGATTCCTATCAAATACTTTATCGACAGAAGTTGTATGGCTGTACACATATCCATATGTTGTATATGACACGTTTGGCCCAAATACGTTTTTTGTTATAAATATTTTAATCCTAAAAGAGCTTTTAATTAAAAATCTGCTATGTCCCCTAGCATGTCCCTTGGCCACTGGTCCCGCCATAAAAAAATTACAATAATTTAATAGGCACACCACACGGGGTGTCTAATACGTGTCACTAGCGTCTAGCGTGTCCATGGATTGTCCAATACGGATACAGTGACATTGGTGCTTCATCGCTGGCCATGCTTGAACCACATGTTAATAGAATAGAAGGTTTTATTGTGAAGCAAAATACATGCTTTAAACGCCTTCAAGTTTGCGACCAAATTCTGATATCGATGATTCTATTATTTGGATGCCTCACTCAATTGGTAACTTCACCGCAAAGTCTGCTTGGGATGCCATAAGGGTGAGGTACCCAATTCAACCTTGGTACAAGATCATTTGGAGGAATAATGTGCCACGATGGTCTTTTGTTCTTTGGTTAGCTGTTCTTCAAAGACTTAGTAGAAAAGATAGGTTGAAGGCTTGGGGTATGCAGGTTGATGAAGCTTGTTGCCTTTGTAAGGCTAAGGAGGAGACTCATCAATACATCTTCTTTGAATGCACTTATTCTGCAGACGTTTGGCAGTTTCTTGTTGGGATTTATCAAAATAAAATAAGCTTTTATTTGGGTGTTTTAAAATATTCCTATTCTTTAGAAGTCTCATTTTATGTGTGGAGGTTTGCAACTTTTTGTCTAAAGTTGTGTTTTGTGGAGAGTAGTGACTTTTGGTTCATTTTACTAAAAGTTGTGTCTATTAGTTTACACTAATTAGATGTGGATATTGGATTGAAACCAAAAGGTGTGCCATTCTAATAAAAGATCGTGCCCGAATTTCTTAACGGAATTGTTTCAGTATTACACCGAATGGGTGCCTTGGTAAAAGCACTGAATAGTTGCTTTGGTACAATTCAATTGGAATGCACCGAAAGGGTGCCTTAAGTTTAATCAAAAGGTATCATTTGAATTAAATTGGCAACTGCCATGTTTCGTTCAAAAGGTGTGGCAACCAAAAGGTTGCCATTGGTTCATTCAACTGGTGCAATTTAAGGCTTATATAAAGGCCTTTTGTTCCATTGTTTAAGTATGCACTTAACAGATTACTCTCGGACAGAAATTCGACTTCTCCATACATATAAGTTAGGCTTTAGTTCTGTGTTTTGTTGTTCTGCAGAAACAAAATACAGAAACCCTTGGTTCTTTCGATCCTATTTTCGACTCGGTATTCTGTCTGTTCTTCGTTTGTGCGGACGCAGACAGAAGATCATTAAATTGATTGGGCTTCGTTGTATCCTTGGACAGATTCGCTATCAACCCGGTGCACACCAAACGGTGGGGGCGAATACTGTTTTCGGAAAGCGACATAGTAACGTGCCTCGAAGCAAGTTCCATCATCAACAAGTTCAGTTTCCCGAAGACTCCCGGATTTTTGCACCAACATTTCTTGCTGTCAAGAACAAGTTGCAAGGTATGCCCTATTAAATTGGGAGAAGTGATCACTTGGTTTTGTTCTAATGTGGCTAGGAATGGTTTTAGACGCACGGTTCTTAAATTTACATTGGCTGCAGCTGTTTATGGGCTATGGCAAGAGAGGAACAATCGAATTTTTAGACAAGTAGCAAAGGGGCATGCTCAGGTAGCTGCTGGGATTGCTACTAATACAAGGGATTTTCTTAGTTGCAGGAGAATTGTGAAAAGCTCCTTGAAGAATAAGACCCTCTGCGAGACATGGGGTCTCTCTGATAGGATTTTGCAACTTGTATAGTTTAGTTTGCTGGTTGTTTTTGTTGCTTTTTGAGGTGTTCATTTGTTGTTAGTTGTTGTAAGGGCTTTGATCCTTGTACATTGTTTCTTTGTTTGAGCTTAATAAGATCTTGTATTTACCAAAAAAAAAAAAAAACATGATTAAACCATTCCAATACTCTTTAGTTTCCTTCATTTTGTCTTCTTCTTCATTAGGTTTTCACATACAGAGGAACATCTCCAAATCATATATCATGACGATTAATCTCCTGTTTGTTACAACAATTCATTTCTATAGAGATATAGATATGCAAAAGCAGAGAACAAGTTCTTTACATGACTTCTATTGAAATTCATTGACAAGAAGCTGAAAGTTTTGCCTAATCATGTTTCTTAGCTTTTAGTTTTTGTACAAGCCAATTGGCCTTATAGACCAAATGGGAGAATTTATTTTTAGCACTAGATTCATGGCAGTGTTAAAAGTTATGCCATTAACATGATTGAGCGGCTTTAACTGCGATGAATTTTGTCATCCATGACCTACTTTCCATTCAAGTTAGCTTGGCGAAGATATAAATTCTAACGAATTCATAACATAAGCTGCTGATGTTGCACAAAGTGATGACCATCATTCTTGTTTGTCTAACTATATTATATTATGTGCCAGCAATTAAAAATCTGTTTTATTACTTTTTTGTTTCTCATGAAGTAATAATAACATGCCTCTAGAACATGAAACTCGCGAGTCCTTTGGTAGGTACTGTTTTAAAATTGAGAGATATATATATGTCATGTATGCTGCAAAAAAGCATCCACATGCGAAGGGAAACAGTAGAAGAGGAGGATTGCATCCAAAATACACTGAAAATAATCTAGAGAAACAACCCAAAAAGCAGACGATAAGAAACAACTAAGCCCAAATGTAAGGATGCCGTCTCAAGCATCACACAGTATGAGCCCAAGGCTCTCTAACCCATATTGCGCATCGCAAGCATTCCTTGCATGGGCAAACCGAGCCAAAGTCGGGATTAGGGTGAACCAGAGATGAAAGAGACTAAACTCCTTACGGATTTAGCTCTAACTGATTGCATATTTTCAGTCCCTTTTCTAGGTAGGGAGGAGAAGATGAGCATGACAATATAATTTAGCCTTTTTTTTTTTTTGGAGAAGATCGATCAGGTCAGGGAATGCCCAATTAGAAATAGATGCTTCGCCAGGTTATTGGGTTCAACTTGTTGTAGGAAAAGAACTTGCAAAGAGATGGGCTGTGAGAGCCAAGAATCACCGGGACGAATTTTAATTTTTCGGGGCCTAATGCAAAAGAACAATGATACATACACAAACTCTCAGCCACAACCCACCACAACCTCTCTCACATGTGGGGTGGAGCCCGCTCAGGATGGGTCCCCCACATGTGAGAGGGGTTGTGGTGGGTTGTGGCTGAGAGTTTGTGTCTGTATCATTTTTTAATGCAAAAATACAAAATGAATCACTTTATAAAATTTTCTGAAAAAGAATTTAAAGCATATAGATTATTTACAAAAGAAAACAATTTAAAGCATATATATATAAAAAAACCTAAAACAGTTAACCGAACAATACATGATTAATTTCAAAAGCATCACTTAAATATCACCAATCATAAAGAAAAAAATCCCAATTGTAACAACCTGCTCTAGTTGACTTGCTACTCTTAGCCTAACCACGTGGCTCAAAAGATTAACATCGAGTTATACAATACTGCTTGGGCTTTCTGATAGTATCTAATTCCCAATTGATATTTAATTGATGTGGGACAACCCACCTTATAAGTTCTCACTATCTTTCCACCTTATGATGCAACATCCTCGTTGCATTGACTCAGCAACTTTTTCTCGGTGGCCATAGTGTAGCACTTAGTTCTGCATAGAACTTTACTCTAACTTCAGAATTCAAGACGTGGCTCATACAGATTCATGTAGCCCGGGGTTGTGCTATACCACCTGTAACGACCTGCCCAAGCTAACTCTCTTTATAATCTTGCACGGGTCTACCAATTTGATGAATACATCTCCCTCTTTCTCTGATTTTATATATCACACAACACATTAATAAATAGATATATCTCTAAAAATAAAAACATAGGAGTATATAAATACGTGACTGTAAGTTTCCTTCCATTAGGAATGTGAATATTTTTTGTTATGAGTTGGTTCCAAAGAAAAATAATAATCGAAGAGCATGTTAATTTATTTTAGGAAGGGATTTCTACAAACTAAGGGGTGCTTTGGCAAAAAAACCAGAAAGTTGTTTTTTCGTTTTTTTGGTTGTCCTTATTCAATTTTTTTTTGCATTTGTTAGTTTTGCATCAAGTTTTCGTGATTTATGGATTTGTCTCGACGAGATGAATCCAAAGAGTATAAAATTATGGTCGAAACTAATTTTTTTTTTAATAAAGCCAAAATTAAACTAATAAACTGATTTATTTTCGGCTTTATTAAAAAAAATTATTTTTAACCATAATTTTATTCTCTTTGGATTCGTCACGAACCCATGAACCACAAAAATTTGACGCAAAACTAACAAATGCAAAAAAAAAAAAAAATTTGAATAAAGATAAAAATGAAAAAAACCATTTTCTAATTTTTTTTTTCCAAAACACCCCTAACCTTTAATTCAGAGCCGGTGTAGTGGCAGTGGGTGTTAGCCATGGCGTCTCCGATCATCGAAAACAATACCAACAAGGAAGGGAAGTTCAATGTAATTTCAATATTGCCACTGATATAAACTAACCTACGCCTTTAGGTCTTCTTCACGTTACTTCTGTTGTTCTTGGCCGTTCCATCTCTTCTCTACACCAGAGCTCAAGGCGATTTGAGAAGAAACACTTCGCGATTCTCTTCCGAAATCGTGCCAGGTGATTTCAACTACGCAATTTCCTACTGATTTTTGTTTCGATTTCGGATTCTTCGATCCCAGACTTCATTTTTGCAGTTTGCAATTTAACCCTAACCTTTGTTGTTGTTTTTTTTTTTCTCTCCCGTTTTTGCTCGATTTCATAGATCTGTGTTTCGTTGTCTCATATCAACGTCAAGGTGAGAAAATTTCGTATATCCCTTCTTCGTTTTTGCTCGATTACATGGAGGCAAGCAGCTTATACTTGAACAAAATGAGTAGGAGAGTGGTGCGAAGAAAGAGACGACGGCGGCGAGAACAGTGATTGGGAGCCTTCCTACGATGCTAAGATCCAAGATTTTCCAGTTGAAGCCCAGAAAAAGGAAGGGAAAGACAAAGAGAGTGAAATGTAACGCAACATTAACCACAGAGCAAAAAGTTGTTTCCAAAAATCAAGAGGCACTACCCCTATCAATAGTAGAGGAAGAAGCCGAAGAAGGATTCAGCTTAAAGACATCAGCTCCATCACACGGTCATGGTGTCCAGCCGCTGGGTAATCTCTACTTCAACACCTCCTCACACAACTCTAGAAACAGTGGCCTTGGTAACCTCCAAACCCTAACTGATGAGCTTGTTCTTGATATTCTAGGCTACTTGGGTGGTACCCATTTGGGTATTTTATCCACTGTGAGCAAATCCTTTTATGTTTTCTCTGACCATGAACCCCTTTGGAGAAACCTTGTATTGGAAAACTACAGTGGTGGTTTTTTCTATAGTGGGTCTTGGAAATCTACATTTGTTTCTGCTTATAAGCCATCATTTGCTGTTTCTTGTGTTGGGTCTTCGGGTTTAAAAATCAGAGACTTCTATTCTGATTATTTGTTTCAGAGTTGGCTCTGTGCCAATCTTGTAATGAAACCCGAATGGCTTGGAAGGGATAACATACAGAGGAGGAGAGGAATTTCAGTTGATGATTTTATATTCAACTTTGAGGAACCAAATAAGCCTGTGCTGCTTGAAGGGTGTATGGATAATTGGGTTGCATTGGAAAAATGGGACAGAGATTATTTGGTTGAGGTTTGTGGCGAAAAGAGGTTTTCAGTGGGGCCGGTGGAGATGAGGCTCCAAGATTTCTTTAGGTACTCAGATCAGGCAAGGGAAGAGAGGCCCTTGTATCTTTTTGACCCAAAGTTTGCGGAGAAAGTTCCAAGATTGGCTTCAGATTATGAAGTTCCAGCGTATTTTAATGAGGACTTATTTAAGGTTTTGGGCAGTGAGAGGCCGGATTACAGATGGGTTATTATCGGGCCAGCTGGGTCTGGTTCATCGTTTCACATCGATCCTAATTCAACATCTGCATGGAATGCCGTGATCAAGGGGTCCAAGAAATGGGTCTTGTTCCCCCCTGATGTGGTTCCACCCGGGGTGCATCCAAGCCCAGATGGTGCTGAGGTGGCTTGTCCTGTTTCAATAATTGAGTGGTTCATGAACTTCTATGGTGCTACAAAGAAATGGGAAAAAAAGCCCATTGAGTGTGTTTGCAAGGCTGGGGAAGTGATCTTTGTACCCAATGGATGGTGGCATTTGGTGATTAACTTAGAAGATTCCATTGCCATTACCCAAAATTTTGTTAGCAGGAGGAATTTAGTCAATGTTTTGGATTTTCTTAAGAGGCCAGATGCTAATACACTAGTATCTGGAACAAGAGACCGAGTGAATTTGTATAACAAGTTTAGGAATGCAATTGAGGCATCTTCCCCTGGAACTATTGACCACTTGATTTTGGAAGCAGGGGAGAAAAAGGCTCAGCAGAAGAAACCTTCTTTCTGGGACTCGGTAACAGATTCCAAGGCTGGGGCGTTCAAGTTCTCTTTCTAAATTATCACCAGTGAAAACCAAAGATTGTTTGAAAGCTGGGGAAAAAATGGTACAAACTAATCACGAGCTAGCTTAGGGTCCCTTTCCTGTGCCTTTGTCCCTTTTCCATGCCTTTGCTTGTGTGCTTCAATCTTTGGTTTGCAACTTTTTAAATTTATTTCTGAGTTTTTATGCAATAATAATTACTTACATGATAGGTAAATCCGTTTTCGCATGCAATGTTTCATTCTCTTATGTTGGAACTAACAGGTATAATCCTTTAATTGAGCTTATGATTGAATTCAAAGTGAACGTTTTGACCATTTACGTACTTAGCAAGGTTTTATTTGATGGAATCAATTTGTTTTGTTAAGACCTGCTTCTATCTGGTAATATCTGTTCCTTACGATATGTTCATTTAGTGTATTGTTAGACTAACGAATGACGTACTCTTGGTTAGACTATTGATGTGCAAAGTATGGTAGAAATTAATTTATTTCTCTTGGTTAAGTTCCTCTTTGGTTTTGTTCAATTTTGCCATTGCAATGCCCTCATAACCAATGTTCATCCACAAATTCTACTTGAGCTTGTTGGTTTCTCTAATTCGTTTTTAATGCTAGCTTTATCTTGTTTTGGTTCCCTCCGTGTCCGACTATTTTGAGCTTGACAACATTAGGAAATCATCAATTTTAGTAGGAAGATGTGAGAAAATTCTTTGAAGAGTTTTGTGCCAATGCTTATTTTTTAAGAGGCCTTAATGCTAACTTTGTAAATTTGATCCCAAAGTTGAGGGCCTTGAGTCTCTTGGTGCTTTGGGACCTATTAGATATGTTGGTTTGCAGCTTGTGTAAGATTGTACTGAGCTTTTAGCAAATAGAATAAAAAGAGTACTTCGTTATACCATAAGTGACTTTCAAATTTCAATCAGCTTTCGTAGGTAGTATAAGTACCTTTAGATGATCCTCGGTGAATGGTACAGTTCATAAACTCAAGCTAGACATTGAAAAGGAATGTGACAGCATTAGCTTGGAGTTATTATTATTATTTTTTTAAAATTATTATTATGGTTGGTTTTGGTAATAAACGGTTTGGTTGGATTTGGATTTTAACCTCCTTACAGTTTAAGATGAACTATGGCCTCGTTTGTTTGACCGGAGATAAATGGATGGGATATGAAATCACATGGGATATGGGTGGGATATGAAATCCTTGGGATATTGCTCAGGATATCAATGGATGAGAAAAATTCATATCCGGTGTTTGTGTTCGACGGGATAGTGCTCGGGATATCCGGTGTTTTGCACTAAAAACTCCAAATCCCATCCAAATCCCCCCCCCATGGGATTTTATATCCCGTACGGATGGGGATATTAATTGGCTGGGGAAACCAAATCCCATCCCAAATAATGTTACCAAACAATGGATTTTGGGACCCACGTCCAAATCCAAATCCCATCCCACCCCATATCCTCCCTAACAAACAAGGCCTATGTTGCTAATCCTATTTGTTTGTTGACAGACTAAGTACTCTGAAGATAGAAAGCCTGATCAAGGGAGTTGATATTGGCCAAGGATTTGTGTCTCTGACAAATGTGCTGTTGTGGCGGGTACTTTGTGTTCTGTAATCTAGATGTTGGAAAACCTAGAAATATGAATAGGGTGCTCAGATAATTTGACTTGGCTTGATCATAAGAGTGACAATTGTTGGCACATCTTGGGTGTTTGTGGAGGGTGTCAATAAGATCCTAGAATCCAGGACTGGTAATAGCTGATTTTGTTATTGAGACTTGTCGTATGTGTTACAGGACCGCATAGGTACCTAACCATCTGTTATTGGGAGGTAGATAGAATTGGTCTCATTCTTCTGACTGAAAGCTGAGAAAAATTGTTGGTCTTTGTTGAAACTTTTTACCGATTGCCCCAGTACCAGTGGTTATAACTCCTTAACCCCATTACCTATCTGCCTTCCCTACTGTCACAATAGGACATACAAACACAAAATACCTGGTTTCATTTGTTCACAGAATCCCCTTTGATGCTTGCCAGTTTCTGCAACCCATAAAAGTTCTCGTCACATTATGAAGTAGATGGCCGACTCGGGAGGTAGTTGATGTCAAGGCTAATTAGTCTTTAATGTTTAGATATTTGGCGAACAACTCGAGGACAAGCAGTACCAATGAAGCATCCAAGGTCCTTTAGTTTTTCCCCATTTCTCCTTTTTCCTTCCAGCGTATGAAGATTGTTCATATTTAGTCACTTATCCACACTAGCTCGCTCTTGTTCTCATCTCCCTATATTTTACATGTTGCAGGTTCAAGAAATACATTCCTCTTTTACATAGATTCCTCATCTTCAATCCTCTTGTTACTTTGGTAGAATTGCAATAGCTGATAAGGAGATCAAAATTCAGCTCCAACAAAAAAAAAATGACAAATTTAGTGGAACACAAACTAGGATAACAGTAGTCCTTTGAAAATTCATCTTACTATTTCTTTTCTTGCATTTGCTGTTTTGCTTTTAGGGTTTTACTATTGGGGATCTAGCTTCCGTTCCGTGTTCGTGCGTAGTATGGTTGTTTTGATGCGGTATTCTCTATATTATCGAGGGCGTTAGAAAGGAATTTTTTGTTTCTACTCTAGGGATTTTTCACTCCCCCTTGCAAACTTATGCAGATTGCTCAATCTCTTTACCGACTTTTGTATGGATTAAGCCTCTGAAAAAAAAAAGAAAAATATTGAAGGAATAGAAGAGAATTTTCCATTAGCAAGAAAGAACAAAGTGTTAAAAACAGTTTGGATGCAGAAAACTTTGCTTATTTTGCAGCTTTGGCACCAACATGCCCTGCTTGGTGATGAAGTTTCCAGATAAGCTTCTTGCCCCATATACTGTGAATCTGTAATGGAATATTCGTTTCTAACTTTTTTTTTTTAATAAAAAATGATTTACTGTACTTCGCAAACTCCATTTCTCCCGTTACATGTACTCCTAGTATAAATCAAGAGCTTATAAAATAAAATACACGAAAGCGCTTGGTGAAGTCAATGATTTACGTGGTTCAATAGTTGCTTGCGTTCACCAACTGTCGATCGCTCTCTCATGCTTTCTTCCTTTTGAAATGTCACATATTAATAGCACTTTTATTTTTCGAGCAAACGAACATGTATTACCAAAAAACTAAAGCATAAAAAGGACACTACTAGTCCGAAAATACTAAAAAGAACAAAAAACAATAAGTTGCTCAACACCAATAACATATTTTATCAACTCTAAATCATTGATTGTCGAGATCAACGACCGAGATTCAACCGTAGAGAAACAAGGTCCAAATTTTAAACCGAACCTCAATAATTCATTGCTACGGTTGTTGGGCTCCTTTACGACCCCTACCTATTGATGATCACAAAATCCAGTGACATCATAAAAGGGAGGGCCATCAACTCTACCAATATCTCTTGGAAAAAAAAATATTTATGTTCTTTTTTACGTAAGTGTGTAGCTTTGTAAATTCAATTTATTAAAAGGTAGTATCATTATGACACATTTCTTATCAACTTTTATCTCTACTTTACACATTTCACATTGACTTTTATCTATACTTTCTAAAATTATCCTCCAATTTTATGAATTGACTATTCGAAAGGGCAAAATAATTGTAATTCTACAAACTTCTAACAAATAGGAGTAATTGTAATTCTACAAACTTCTAACTTATTAACTCTTCAAAACAGACGCTTAAACAACCTTTGTGAGTGTGTGCATTTGTATGCGTAAGTTTTGTATGGTTCTATACTTTTTGATTGTTTAGTACTAGTATTTATTGTCAGTCACGATTGCTGGGTTTTCAAGGTCTGATTAGCCATTCCCGAGAGCTTCTTCCTCCATTTCCCTTCTCACTTTAGAGGCGCCTGTATACATAATTACATATCCAATGTAGAGAGAGAGAGAGAGAGAGAGAGAGAGAGAGAATAGAGAAGGTCGGCTGTCTTTCCACGTTGGCAACACTTGTGGGAGACTCCATTGTTATCACAACTTCCATCACACACAAATGTTGCAATATACTTAGATGAGAGGTGAGAATTTCTAATGTGTGAAAAAATGGAGGGAATAGAAGTGATTTTGAGAAGGTTTGGGGACGAACAGAGCACACTTCTGGACCGGTTCGAGAGGCACTCGTTTGAGGTCCAGTTAAACCAAGCCATTCTGCTGGGTCGGAGCCTCTCTGAGCCCACTGTTCCAAGAACCAGAACTCAAGCGCCACTACCGCCGCCACCACCACCACCACCACCACCACCACTACCAGTACTGGTGGCTCCACCGTCGCAAGTTCAACAAGGGCGGCGCCGTGGGTCGGGTTTCAAGAAGGTTCTGAAGAGGTTGCTCAACCCGATTCTTAGAAGAAAGAGTGGGAGAAAGGAGGTTGTTTCCAATCCGAAAGACCCGATGCTTTGGAAGGCGTTTAGTAGATCCATGAGGGTTTGAAATGTTTTTTCTTGAATTGTAATTACCTTTCCCTTCTTTGTAGTAATTACAACGAACATACCTGTGGTTATGTTCACTTTCCCCTGTATTGTTTTTTTTGTTTTTTATGAATTAGTGTTATTGCCCCCAATAAGAAAAAAGGAATTGAGAATACTCTCTCCGTCCCTAAATGCTGGTCCAGTATTTCATTTTGGGTAGTCTCAAAATGCTAGTCCCTTTACATAAATTAATGTACTTTATTTGATAACTTTTCAATTCTATTCCTACTTTTTTGATGTGACAAGAACTATTCTGATGAAAAGTTACAATGATTATGAGTTAAATTGGAAAGAGTTGGAATCCCAAAACGAACCTAATATTTTGGGACGGAGGGAGTAGTATAGTTCTAACTTGTAAGGCTCATTATGTAAGAGGTGCATGACAAATGGATAATAAAGAGTTTTGTTCACACTGGATTTTTGCCAATTTAAGCTCATTCTATTGGATGGTGGAATTGGTCTTTAAAAAATTAGTTGAGATACATGTAAATCGACTCTCACAAGTGTTTGATTTGAAAAAAAAAAAAAAAAAAACAACAAGAAGAAGCATTTGTTTAACGAAGTATTTGTAAGTTTTTGATTTGACAAGTGTTTTTAGCACTAACAAGTGTATTACCTACACCATTGCATATGAATTTAGAAAGGATTTGTTTAAACAAAATTCACTTGCCGAGAGAGAAGATTGTATGAGATTGTTTTGTGCGATAATTGGTTCAAACAAATGAACTTGCTAATAAAGGGATAATTGGTTCAAACAAATGAACTTGCTAATAAAGGGTTACATGTATTTGTTTTGTGATAACATAAAAGTGGTTCATATCACATCAACTTTGGATTGTACATAAAAGTATTTTTTAAAACAAGTACTATCATGGATCCATAGCATTGTTTTTTTACAACCTTCAAATCCATAAGAGAAACAGAAGATTACAGGTTCAAGAAATGGTATTGCATTGTTTTAGCTCAGATTTCAGTTCTATATTTTCACTTCTAGTGACAAGTTCATCTTGACAATAGTCATGCCCAGACCATGTTACTATCACATCAGTTCTATATTTATATTGGATAAATACCTTACACAAAGCATAAACTACCTACAGGAAAAGAGGATCCACAATGAAATGAACTCATGAAGAACATACTATATCTACATAGACCAATGACGATATCGTATGTCACCACCAGTTTTCTTCTGTCTGTCTTTCATCACCGAACACATGGTTCATAAACAGTATCCCGAAAAAGGAACCAATCATGAGTATCTAAGTAAACGGTGATATAAAACAGTGACAGAAAACCCACCCGTGACATGGAGCCCTTTATCTACAAAATTATATCCCCAAATATAGCCTTTGGAGGAATGAGATGGTGGAACCACGCCTTTTTATCATCTATGTACCCTGTAAAACCAACCAAAAAAACTAGAAAAGACCCCAAAAAATGAATGCTAACTACCACCAATCAAAATCCTTCAACACTTGACCTTTGAACCATGGACGGTGACGATTTATGGCTTTCCTGGCTATCAATTCCCTTGAAAGAGAGAACTGAGGAACAAGTTCGCGGACGAAAGACATTGGCAATGCAATTGGCCTTGTTGGAGCAATAGGTGGTCCAATTGTTGGCGGAGATGGAGAGAAACTTGACTTGGGGGCTTGCATAATGATCCCATTTAGGCTCGAAGATCTTGACATGTTTTTTCCAGCAATTGCTCCAGGCTCTTGCAACGGAAACCTACATGAATATTTTAAGCCTTGTATTGTTTTCAAATGCTCCAAGACAGTTCTCATTGTGGGCCTTTCTGATGGATCCTTGTGAAGACACCTTTGGGCTACATCAGCCACTGTCCGAGCTGCTTTGGCAGGGAATCGGCCTTTTAATTGAGGGTCCATGATCAGCAAAAATCTGCAATCGTCAGCCAAGAAAGGCCGGCTCCACTTAACCAAGTTCATCTCTTCCTTAGGATGACGGCTATCCAGATTCTTCCTGCCTGTTAGCAATTCAAGAAGCACAATGCCAAAACACCCAACATTGCTCTTGGGGGGTAAGCACCCCTCTCTCAAGTGTCTCCACTGATACATTTGCCAATGTCTGGATAAGCACATGAGACAAGAAGCTAATGAGTGTCGATTTAACAAAATCACTGGAAAAATAAATAATTTATGGAACAAGAGACAAAATGAAGAAGAAAATGATTCTTCTACCAACTAGCAGCACTTACAACTGAACTGTTGCAAATCTCGGTCTCTGGAATGTGGTTAACACAACCATATCCTGAAAGCTTTGCACTAAAATCTTTGTCAATCTGTATATTGGCAGTTGAGAATTCGTTGAACATTGCCTGCAAGTGCAATGAGAGCATTCAGTAGATGATTAGAACTTTGTGCACATACACAGAATGATTAGCAATTGAAACATAGCGACCGTTTATGCATTCCTTGAACCGTTTAATTCAAATGAAATGGAATAAAGCAACTAAGAACCTCTGCGTACCTGGAAAGGCCCTTCCTCATGTAAGAAGGTGAGACCCTGTGCAGCACATAAAGCAACTTTCATTCTGGCATTCCAATCGATGGTGGGGCCGTCTGATCTCCCATACAAAAGCCGGTCTAAGCTGCCATGGTAAAGCCTCTCATAAACCAGCATCCTTTGTTGTGACCCATCGCGTGCATGGAAACCAATCAACTTGCAGAGGTTTGGATGTTGCAAAGATGCAAGAGTGTTCACCTCATTTAAAAATTCCCTTAAACTCTGGAAAGAAATCAACAATCCATTCAAATAAGAGTGTTCACCTCATTTAAAAATTCCCTTAAACTCTGGAAAGAAATCAACAATCCATTCAAATAGCGAGAGAGAGAGAGAGAGAGAGCGCGCGAGAGCGACAGAGGAATTGTAGGTGCTATTGGATCACATATATGATATATGTACACCACACCAATTCATAAATTGTCACCAGCCGCAAGAACAGTGTTCGGCACCGTTCACTGTTTACCAAGGGCAAGCACTAAAGCAGTATTTGGAGGACGCTTTATGCTGAAAAAAGGAGGAGAGCAACAAGGAAACGATCTGCCCGCTCAGCTGGCCGGTCACCTGCCCGCTTTGGTTGAAATCCATAGTGGCAGACGAAGCTGCCCAGATTTCTGCCCCCTCTTCGCTCAATTATGTAAAAAAAAAAAAAAGGTATAAATATGAAAAAGAGAGATTGGTACCATAAAAACAAAAACATGTATTAACAATTCACGATGAAGAAAGGTCCAAGAAAACCATTTCAGGCGAAGGGACTCTACCAATACAGCTAGAAAAGAAAAAAACGAAATATAAAGCAGGAAAAAACAACAGCATCCATAAATATTTGTTAAACAAACACAAGTACTCAAAAATAATAATAATAATACAAGTACAGTTCTTTAAATTAAAAAATACAAATCCCATTGCATCATCAAAACAAGGCTGCTGGAACGCCTACAAGCACCAATAATAACTAATGTGGCAAATCAAGTGAGGCAAGACTGTTGACACGGGGACACCAGAAGACGGCGATATTCTCCTCGCACATACCAAAAGAGTAAGTTTCTCTTGTCCGGACATTGTGAGCAATATAACTGGTGCAAAATCGGTCAAATCTAGTGAAGACCAGTACTTCACCATTGTTCACCCACGCAACAGGTAGAAGCTTTACAAGCACTCCAACGACGGAGGTGTGCCTTTATGAAAACCGGGTCGCACATTATCTTATACCAACGGAAGCACAAGTACCTCATTATATCATAAAGAACATCAACGGGAAGGAGAACAAGTATGTTGAACATTAGCTCTTTGGGAAGAGACAAAATCTTGCTTTCAATACTTTCATCAAGACACGAAGACGTAGGAATGACACCACTTATGACTTGTCCTGCATTAAACTGGATCACCGATTTTAACTTCAGACAAGTCACTCCTCAGAAAAACAAGTGCAGTGAATTCCACAATACTAACTTGTTGACAAAAATAACAAGAAGATTAATACTGCCAATTTTCACAGACCAAAAGAAGATGGAGAAAGCCACGAAGAAGACTCAAACTACACTGTATCAAAAGTACCCAAAATAAGAAGCTGAATCAACAACACAGCTGCAGCCAAACTGATATCTTTTTTATCATTAACCTAACAACATGACAAAAGCTCATACACCATTGTTTGCAATAAACCAAACTAGATGTCCCGAAAGTTCAAAACTTTTTGGAGCGTGAGATTCTTCTTGTTAATTTTGGAAAATACCATATACACCTTAGGCATTGAGGATCCATTAACCTTATCTCACTTTTTATGTGCATCTTGGTATACTCAATCAGCAAGATAACCAAAGGTATCGAAAACTCACCGTGAAAAAACTTATCAATATTTTAAAACCTAAAAGCCACATAACTACTAGTAGCTCCAGTACAACGTATACTTTAGTACTCCATTAGAATTGTATATACAGATGAAGAGTGTAAACTCTACAGATGAAGAGTGTAAACTCTTCAAAAGATGGCATCTTGGGAGGCAGAATGGCATACAAATCGACAGTTCACATGACATATATCTAGAGATTCACCAGTTTGGATGGGGATCCTTTGCTTCCAGATGTTATCGATGGAGCTTTTCTTTGTGTTGAGGAACAAGAAACTGACAAGCATGTGTGAACAGCCCTGAGTTACCTCATTCTAAACCTATAAATTCAGATTCAAACGAACAAATGATTCCGACTCTTGCATGATCAATAAATACACTAGTTGTGGTTTAAATTAAGTGCCTTGGGAAGAAAATTTTCTGCATTCAGACAATAATTGGTTGACAATTGAAGATGAAAGTCTCTAACCATACAAATCTAGTGAGTACATCTTTTCCGCCTGGACCAGAAGCCCTAATGAGTTTGCGGCACAAAGAGGCGCCAAGAGAAGTTTGGGAATGAATGATTTGTGATAAAAGACAAACTTATTTGGGGATTGTTTTGCTAAGTGTATCAAGCAAAAAGAGGAGCACACTTTTACCTCAGGTGCACGGCGACGACAAGATCGCATCGGCTGCTTTCGTAGCGGCGGCGGCGGCGTTGCATTCAGCAAACTGGAGCTCCTCTTCTTTTTGTTTGGTCGCGTAAGGGATGAGCTCCGATCCATGGAGCAGGGGAAAATATATTTGGCTAATTCGGTGGTGGAGTAAGTGAAATCGCGGTTATAGTGGTGGAACTTGGAAGCAAATCAAAGATCTTCTCAGAACGATCGAGTTATTGTTGCGGTGGGCACCAAGTTCTAAATACAAATGTTAGCTTTTGTATTTCTAATTTTCTGTTTCATGTCAAATTTATTGGTAGCCCCTTTGATTAATGTTTTTGTTTTTCTTGGCAGAATTATCCAAGCTACATGGGGCAATTACTGTGGCCAAACCTCATATTGTGCGACCAAATATGGCACTAGGCGGAGTAGGCTTTAATCAATCGCAATTTATGCACAACTTCTAAAGTTCCAAAGTTCACAAAGCTACACGTCAAGTTCACAAAGTTACATGCCGAGTTTACTCAATAGTCAAGTTTGGAGAGGGCAATCAACGGGTAGTCAAGTCTGGGGAGTGGGGAGGACCACAACCTAGTTTAATTGAAAGTCAATGGCAAGAAGTTTTTTACAAATGATGAATGCAAGGAACAATGCCGAAGAGTAGAAGACTTGGTTGTTTAATGGAGTGTCCTGTGTCTGTATCGTGTCCTATCTTGTGTCCATGTCCGTGTCTTGTCTTGTGTCCGTGTCCTGTCTTGTGTCCGTATCCTTGTTGTGTCCTCTGTCAATGTATCATGTCATAGGCTGAAAGTGTGCAAAAGTTGGAGAAAAACTTTTGAATGCTGAAATTATATAATTAGAGAATGAAACTGTTGTGATGAAAGTATCTTATTTATTCTTATGAAATGATCTTATTAATTCTTATTGACTTTGAAATTGTGATGCCGGCTACTAGTTTTCATTACTAGAAATTTGGTTCTCCGAAGTCTATTCATTTCTTAAGGTTGGGATGTTGTTTCTATTATTCTGTTAAGCAGCAGTAGCATGACCTTTGGTTGGCAACTGTGGTGTCCTCAATTTCCAGAAGAAGCTCTTGAACGATTCTCGACCCGAGTGAGCAGCGAGTGAGCTTCTAGGTACACCTACACACATAGCACACGCCATTAGCACCCAACCTGGCCGGAATGTGATCAGGGAAGGCACTCCGACGATCTAGTAAGTGATCGGAGAAGGAAGTACCAAAGGAAATTTGTAAGTAGTGAGAGAAAGTGTTGTATCCCCCTTTAGGGCTCCTTCACTTTGTATTTATAGGCTTCCCAAGTACATGGGTAGATCCGTAATCTGGCTCGGATGACGTCACCGAGCATCACGAGCCAGATTTGTGATCATGGCATGCACGCGTCTTCAAATGATGCTTCGCCACGTAGCGTAACCGCTCGGACACCGTCATGCTGACGTAGGGACAACTATAGCATGCACATGTGCCTTCCCAAGTTTGTTATGAGCGATAACCGCCTCGGGTGACGTCACGAAGGACGTCACCGATATCTCGGATCATCCTTCTGCGCCATCTCGAATATGATCCGTCTCGGATGACTCGTCCGGTTCATGGTTGATTTCGACCGAGATACCGGTTTGTCTCGGATGGGATCGTGACTTGTTTGGGCCTTGACTCTTCTGGGCTCATCCTCCGAGCCCCATTAGGGCTGCTAGATTTCGGCCCACTACAGCAACATTAGGATACCAAATACCAACAGGATGCCACTTCCGTGTGCCATGCAACCAAATGCACTCAAAGTACAAGTTACTAAATTCTGCTTCTTTCATTTGTCATTTCTGAAAAAATTTGGGCATAGTTTCCTTGTTTTATGGCCCAGTTCGACGCCTCGCGTCTCAAAATAACGACAAAATAGAGCCAAAGTTATAGAACAATATAAGCCCACACCGGGCATTTGTCATCCTAAATTTCACAATCCAAATTCACACATAAACTACTGATTAAAAATCCAATAAATCTAGAACACACGCTGGACAAATTATCCACATCCAGTGCACAGTGGGCATTTGCTCATCAAAGTAATCAATTACATTCCAATTCCAAGTTACTTTCACAAAATACATAATATAATTTCATTTTCCCAAATACAAACTATAACTTGATAAAAGTTAACCAAGACCAAATTTTCGCCATTCTGTGGTCAAACTAGGAGCAACACCAAGCCGGTCACCATTTGGTGTAAAATTCACTGCTATTGACAAGAAATCTGCTAGGACCTGTTGAAGCCTCAGGCTATCCCGTGAAGGGTTTCGGACATGATCTCTTCTTGCAAATCATTAGAAACATGGATTCCCTTTCTATTGCTCTTCATCCTTACTAGACTAATGGACACAACCAAAACTTCATCGAGTGTAAACTCAACAATTTCAAGATCCAAATAGCTGTCAAAATAGTTGACATAAATGCTTTGGTTAGAAGAGAGAAGAACTAAAATCAACAAATGAACATAATTATTCAACTTCTTGGGAGCTCCTTAACATCAACGACACATCCTTAGCTAGTTTTCTCCTCATTAGCCTCTCACATAGAGCCTGATAAAATTAGTATGGCACAAGTTGAAAAGGTCCGCTGCAGCAGAAAAAGAGCACGAAATTAATCAGTTAATGAACATTGTGCAAAAGCTAAGTGCAGAGGTGCAACAAATGTCCACTAAGAACAAAGAATTAGGGGGAAAATGGCACCTCCAACTGATTGTGATTGTATTGGCCTTGGCTATCATTTATCATTTGTATTGAATTGGCCTCTGCGCTAAGTTTTGTAATGTTGGAGCAAATGGCAAATTCCTCGCATTGCCATGATAAGTAGTGGTAGGATTACGAGGTAAAGGAATTCTGTTGACAAATGTTGTATCAAATGGCAACATCTTGTTTGGAAATGAAATATATGTACCATTTTGTTAAGTACAAATTTGGGGTCATATTCATGTTTTGTCCTTTTATTTCTCTTACAAAAATTAGTTTGAGCTTTGTATGCTTTATATCCATAGACTTAAGCAGATCAAAAACTCTCCTCATGTTATTGTTGAGCTCCCTAATTCAATTACAAGCAGAGAGGTCTGACTAATTTTTCTAAAATTAGTGAGGTCTGTTTTCCCAGTCTCATTAGTGGTCTCACTAATTTTTCTAAAAATAATGAGGTCTAGCTTCTCTCACCTCTCACTAGTTTTAGACATTTCACTAATTTTTCTAAAACTCTAGTAAGGTCTCACTAATTTTTCTAAAACTGACTCACTAGAAAAACTAAAACTAGTGAGGCCTCACTAGTTTTCCTTAATACTCTCGCTAGTTTTCCAGAGATGAAGAAGTTGAATCCCAATCCTTAACAAATCAGACCCACATTTCACATTTCTACTCAGGTTGTTCGGGACCTTGGACTCATGGTTTTTTTGTTTGATCCAATATTCTGAACTTGAACAAAGCTCCTCTGAAAAAAATGCACCAACAAATGCAAAATTAAGGGGAAAAAAAAACAGCAATCAAACACAGTAAGAATTGATCCCATTTTCACTCATGTGTCAGGTCTTGGCCACTTGGAATTAAGCTCCTATTCATTACATATAGCCCAATACGAACGGGACGGGCTAAATGTGGACGTTTACCTGAAGTGGAAGAAGGAGAAGGACTTGAAATTGGTCGTCAAAGTCAGTTGGTCATTCAACCAACCTTGCCTCAACATCAACAGCTCGGTAGCCCACATGCTCAACGTCAACAGCCCGGTAATACTTTTTTGAGTGAAATTCATAGGGTCAGGGGGGCCGGGAATCCTGATTATTATGGTTTCGACTGCCAAAATGTGAATAAGGAAAATGAACTTGAAGTGGTCATTCAACAAACCTTGCCTCCAGGTATTTAAGACGGTGGCCCAAGAGTGAATACACAAGGTGGAGTTGATGAGCAAGCTGTGAATACGAACAGATACAGATATAGTTTATGAGCAAGCTGTAAATATGGATACAGTTTATGAGCAAGCTGTAAATATAGATACAGTTTATGAGCAGATACAGTTTATGAGCAAGCTGTGGAAGATGCAGAAGATTCGGTGGAAGATGCATCTTCCACAGAAGGGGAGCCTGAGGATCTTGACGATGTAGAAGGATTTGTGAGTGGGAGTGTCCCACGAACGGGAAGGGCTAAACGTGGACGTCTACCTGAAGTGGAAGAAGGAGAAGGACTTGAAACAGGTCGTTAGAGTCAGTTGGTCATTCAACCAACCTTGCCTCAACATCAACAGCCTGGTAGCCCACATGCTCAACGTCAACAGCCCGGTAGCCCACAAGCAGCTCTGAATGTGTGTACTTTTTTTTAGTGAAATTCATAGGGCTGGGGGTGCTGGGAATCCTAATGATTATGGTTTCGACTGCCAAAATGCAAATAGGGAAAATGAACTTGAAGTGGCCATTCAACAAACCTTGCCTCTAGGTATTCAAGACGGTGGCCCACAAGTGAATACACAAGGTGGAGTTGATGAACAAGCTATGAATACAGATACAGATACAGTTTATGAGCAAGCTGTGAATACAAATATGTGAATACAGATACAGTTTATGAGCAAGCAGTGGAAGATGCATCTTCCACAGAAGGGGAGCCTGAGGATGTAGAAGGATTTGTGACAGGAGAAACAAATGTAGAAAGACGTGAAAGAGAAGAGGCGCCGGCGGAGGTAGGACGATGACTTGACACAAAGAGGGTGACACAGAAGAGGGGCTTGGTTGAAGAATTGTGTTGCTGATTTGAAGGAAAGGCTAAGATTAGCAAAATTGGGGGTATTCTAGGATACGGTCACGATCGCAAGGACATTATCAAGAATGTAACTCTTCAGCATCCTAATGCAAAAACTACCAGTCCAAAACGACCAAGCAAAGAGTAAATCAATAAAAAAAACTTACGAAAGCCGTATGAGGAAGAATTGGGGGATGAGTGACAGTGTCTGCATTGCCTATAATGAGGGTATAGCGTCTCTTAAGGATGATAGAATCGTTGATTCTGTGGTTATAAGAGACACACGAACTTCAGTGTATCTTGAGCCATTGATTATAGGGTGAGTTACTTTTCAAAATCTCTGTTCATTAATATTTGATAATTTTTTTTTACACATTTCTAATTTTTGTTTAAACTAAAGGGGTAATCTCAAAGATGTGGATAATGTTGCAAAAGAGCTAAAGGATGCGGAGAAAGCACTATTCAATTATGTATGATTTACTTCTGAATCTTTTAGATGTTAAATTTCAAACCTTGCCACGATGCATTTGAAGTGCTAATGGTGACGTTCATTGATGTAGAAATATGATCAACTGACCAGCAGGGATGGAGGTCCAGCAAGTGAACTACAAACTGATGGCCCAAGTAAGTAACAGATTCATCATGTTATTTTGTGGCATAATCAAGTAAACCAAGTAGAGTAAGTAAAGAGTATTGGGCTATATGTAATGAATATGAGCTGAATTCCAAGTGGCCAAGACCTGACACATGAGTGATAATTGTAGGTGGTACACATAAAGTTCGATTGGCGTAATTGGTGGATAATTATCTTCTCTCTCTCTCTCTCTCTCTCTCTCTCTCTCTCTCTCTCCATCTCTATCTCTTATACACACACACTGAATAGTAATGGTGAAAATAGTAAAAGAGAGAGCACTGATCACTATAACAAACATTAGAGTAGACTAGGGGAATAACCTAGTGCATTATTCTCATGCCAGTGGTACAGAAGCTTGCTCAGTGTTACAAGTCCACATGTCTACATACTAGCCTAACCAATTAGAATTTAACACAAATGACAGAGATGCAAATATAATTATCCACCAATTAAGCCGATCGAACTTTATGTGTACCACATACAATTATCACTCACGTGTCAGGTCTTGGCCACTTGGAATTCACCTCCTATTCATTACATATAGCCCAATATTCTTTACTTACTCTACTTGGTTTACTTGATCATGCCACAAAATAACATGATGAATCTGTTACTTACTTGGGCCATCAGTTTGTAGTTCACTTGCTGGACCTCCATTCCTGCTGGTCAGTTGATCATATTCCTACATCAATGGACGTCATCATTAGCACTTCAAATGCATCGTGACAAGTTTGAAATTTAACATCTAAAAGATTCAGAAGTAAATCGTACATAATTGAATAGTGCTTTCTCCGCATCCTTTAGCTCTTTTGCAACATTATCCACATCTTCGAGATTACCCCTTTTAGTTTAAACAAAAATTAGAAATGTGTAAGAAAATTTTATCAAATATTAATGAACAGAGATTTTGAAAAGTAACTCACCCTATAATCAATGGCTCAAGATACACTGAAGTTCGTGTGTCTCTTATAACCACAGAATCAACGATTTTATCATCCTTAAGAGACACTATACCCTCATTATAGGCAATGCAAACACTGTCACTCATCCCCCAATTCTTCCTCATACGGCTTTCGTAAGTTTTTTTTATTGATTTACTCTTTGCTTGGTCGTTTTGGACTGGTAGTTTTTGCATTAGGATGCTGAAGAGTTACATTCTTGATAATGTCCTTGCGATCGTGACTGTATCCTGGAATACCCCCAGTTTTGCTAATCTTAGCCTTTCCTTCAAATCAGCAACACAATTCTTCAACCAAGCCCCCTCTTCTGTGTCACCCTCTTTGTGTCAAGTTCTGGTTCACGTATCCGAGCCACTATGCATTCACAAACTAAAAATATCAGATCAAATCATAACTTAAAGAAACCAATCATAACTTAAATAAAAGCATTACTTACCGTGTTTGCAAAGGAGTTACCGGAGCCATCTGCATTCACCAACAAAATATATCAGATCAAATCATAACTTAAATTGCAAAGAGTAGTCACCCAAACTAAAAGATAAATAAAACCGTAAATCATGTCCCAAATAAGAACCCCAAAAGATTTTATATATCAGCATATATGTAACTCGTTCGCAAACACGGTAAGTAATGCTTTTATTTATGTTATTTGGTTTCTTTAAGTTATGATTTGATCTGATATTTTTAGTTTGTGAATGCAGAGTGGCTCGGATACGGGAACTAGAACGTCTACGTCATAATTGGTATGAAAATTCAGGGGTGTCACATTAATAGGTGACAAATTTAGCGATCTATTCTTTTTGTTTTTTACACCGCCGATACTAAAAGGAAAATACCATGTATACACCTATATATATGAGTCAATTCCTAAGTACTTTTAAGTAAAATCATTTACTCATAGAACACACCTCGACACATAAATTCCCACAAATACACATAAACACAATGCACGCGATTTCCTAGGTACACACATTCATCCTATAGCTTTGCAGGGGAGAGGGTGGAGTGTGGTGTTGGTGGGTGGAGGAATGGAGAGTGGGGGAGGAGAGAGAGAGGCAGTTTGTAGAGTGTATAAGTATGCATATGTATTGTGTATATATATGCATGTATAGGACGTGTGTATAACTATAAATATACATGTATATGAATATGTAGTAAGATAGTGATAGGGTTTAAAATGTAGACAATCTAGATGATTAGGGTCTTAACCGTAGCTTAGGAATTTAAGGGATCCGATGCGAAATAAAACTTTATTAATATAATTATCCACATAAAATAAAATAAATAATCCTAACTTTTATTATTAAAATTCAGATTATTACAAATCTAATGATCCATGTGATTAACTAGTACCCGACACATACTCAAGTTAGGGGTTTTACACTTTTCTTATGTCTTTTCTTTTAGGAAGGAAATAATAACTGACGCTACAGAGTTCATGAGAGGAAAGACTGATGAAGTGAGGAAAAATATGGTTAGAGTTATGCAGGATGGATTGAACACAAGTTGATTTTGAAACCATACGATGCTAGAGGTCAGAAGAGTAGTGGAGTGAGGGGTAGGCGAATTACCCTGGCATCAAGGGAGTGGGAGTGTCCCGCGAACGGGAAGGGCTAAACGTGGACGTTTACTTGAAGTGGAAGAAGGAGAAGGACTTGAAACAGGTCGTTAGAGTCAGTTGGTCATTCAACCAACCTTGCCTCAACATCAACAGGTAGCCCACATGCTCAATGTCAACAGCCCGGTAATACTTTTTTGAGTGAAATTCAGAGGGTCAGGGGGGTCGGGAATCTTGATGATTATAGTTTTGACTACCAAAATGTGAATAAGGAAAATGAACTTGAAATGGTCATTCAACAAACTTGCATCCAGGTATTCAAAATGGTGGCCCACAAGTGAATACACAAGGTGGAGTTGATGAGCAAGCTGTGAATACATATATAGTTTATGAGCAAGCTGTGAATACGGATACAGTTTATGAGCAAGCTGTAAATAATGATACGGTTTATGACTAGATACAGTTTATGAGCAAGCTGTGGAAGATGTAGAAGATTCGGTGGAAGATGCATCTTCCACAGAAGGGGAGTCTGAGGATCCTGAGGATGTAGAAGGATTTGTGAGTGGGAGTGTCCCACGAACGGGAAGGGCTAAACGTGGACGTCTACCTGAAGTGGAAGAAGGAGAAGGACTTGAAACAGGTCGTTAGAGTCAGATGGTCATTCAACCGACCTTGCCTCAACATCAACAGCCTGGTAGCCCACATGCTCAACGTCAACAGCTCGGTAGGCCACAAACAGCTCTGAATGTGTGTACTTTTTTTAGTGAAATTCACAGGGCTGGTGGTGCCGGGAATCCTGATGATTATGGTTTCGACTGCCAAAATGCGAATAGGGAAAATGAACTTGAAGTGGCCATTCAACAAACCTTGCCTCCGGGTATTCAAGACGGTGGCCCACAAGTGAATACACAAGGTGGAGTTGATGAGCAAGCTGTGAATAAAACCCCAAAGTCCTACCTTTTTTCCCCACAACTTTGGCTTTTATTACACGAACAAATGGGGCATACCCCTTACAAGCCTATTGATTCTATCTATTTGGCGTTGGTAAAAGTTTGGATTCGGCCTCAACAGCGGTCGAGGCACCGCAAATGACTTTGCATTTGTTGGACAAACTAAAGGCACCCCCTCAACTCCACTTTTCACGTCCAATTTCAAACCTATCAATTCACGTTCTCTCTCTCTCTCTCTCCCCAACAATTCACGTTCAAACCTCTCTCTCACAGGCGGATCAACCCAACAATTGTTTGACTGCGGATCAACAATTGTCCGACTGTGGGAGAGGAAGAATTTCAGTGAAGTATGGTATGGAACCCAACAATTGCCTGACTGTCGTTTTGTTTTTTACATATGTGCTTTTTGATTTTCTTTTGACTCAAATAGTTTTGTTCATCTTCTATGCCTGTGATTTACATATCTCTTCTGGCAGGAGTTGAAGTCAAACCAAGCAAACACTACACATTGGGTCACTGATCGGGGAGGGAATCTTGATTTATCTTAGGTAAGTTAATTGACCTCAATTGAAGTTCCATTTCTATCTTATGGGTTCTAAAAGTGTTGCTAAATGTGACTTTTGGGTCATTGAGTTCACATATTATTTTGTTATAATGAACTGCTATTCAAGGTTTATAGTTTGTTCTTTATTTTGTTTATTTTTCTATTTTGGAATCCTAGGAAAAATTGAAGGTTATCCCACAATGAAATAGCACCAAAATAATGCTTGCCACCTGTTTGACAAAAGGCCACAATGAAAGCCATGAAGTAAAAGATGTAGATTAGATAGATACTGAATATGACACGTAGAAAACAAACATTTTCTGCTCTTTTAATTCTTACTTATGGGTTCCATCACAATGGTGTCTCAATACCATACATTTGAGTGTCACAATGGATTGACATCAACTCAATATCTCTTTCCGTACATTTTCAATACCACACCATTTCCCCCCTTTTTTAATGAACATTTATATTCAATTGGTGTGACTGCTGAAGGCACGGCTCGAAGAACTTGGTATTTTTAGTTGGTTTCGCTTGCACTTTCAATTTAGATTGATCATGAGTGATGGAAACTAAAGGGTCTGTCATTCCAGTTTTCAATTGGTTTCCTAGGCTCTTTTATTGTTATATTCTTATCTGAGTCCTGCTTAATACAGTCTTGTAACTGATCAAATTACTTTTTAGGTTGAACATCTTGGAAAGAGAAATGATGGTTTTGTGATCTGAGAGGAACGCGATCTTAATCTGATACGCATTTGTAGGGTAAACACATTTTCTTTGGTTAGTTGTGTGATTCGAGAGGAACACAATCTTAATCTGATACGCTTTCGTAGGGTAAGCAAATGTTCTTTTGTTAGTTGTGATTTAAGAGGAACGCGATCTTCATCTGATCCACTTTCGTAGTAAACGCACTCTATTTTTCTCGATTTTGTAGGAAGCTCAAGTTGGGTGATTGAAAGGAATAATTCAGTGGCAGGCTCAAAGAGGCACATGGGGTAAGGATGTTGTTGGCTAAAGAGGTACTATATCTATTAGGTATGAAAACAATGTGAACGTCGTGGTTGCCTCTAATTTGCATAAACAATGTGAACGTCGTGGTTGCCTCTAATTGGCTAAAGAGGTACGACCTATTTCAAGTCCTTCTCCTTCTTCCACTTCAGGTAACGATATCCAATCGAGTTTATTTTTGGTACACTTGTAGCTCTACCCGGTGGACATCTTCGATCGCCGTAACGATGACGACACAACATGGAAATCTGCCGCACAGCACGCTGCGCAACACCCCCCATTCCCTTTTGTTGTCCGGGATTAACAATCCCACCCCCCTTGAGATAAAATAATACTCTCATATAAGGATTAAAATAGTATCGGTATTATTAATCCCAGACGTGAAATGTGAACCAAACGAAGCATAAAGCCGAATTAGACGCCCTTAGTCCAATCCCAGTCACCTAATCCCTGAATCAAACGATGTCTTACATAGCATGTGGATCCCACACTGTGAAGTGTGTGTGGGACCCAGGCGTAAAATGTGTGTGGGACCCACATGCTATGTCATGCCCCGCCCTGCAAACGGCACCCGATGTGGGTCCGGGTCGGTGCGGCCACGTGACATTCCAACACAAAACCAAACATCAAATACTTAAACGCCTCAGAATTAAAACACAACAGAAGTCTTCTAACATATAAATATAAGTGTATATGTCAAACCACAAACTCAAACATCAAACAACCGACAACTTAATTACATAACCAGTGTTTTCAAATCGGGATACGTACCGTATATCGTTTTTTTCATTGTTAAATCATATCGGGATACGTATCGCATGTCTTAAGATACATTTGATGGAAGAGTAAGAGTTTATAATGTTTAGTTAGACAATATTTTGGGGGAGGGAGAAATAATTAAGGCAAGGGTGGGGAAGGAAGGTATTTATGCTACACTTAAACTCAAAACTCTTTTTTTTGGCTTGGTACAAAATGGCCAGAACTCATCCATATTTATACTACTCAATGGAAGGGTCTAGTATAAAGATATTTTCATATAAGATAAACTTTGAGGCGGATTCTAGAATTACAGATGTAACTAATTCACAAAAAAAAAATCTAGATATTTCACAAGGATATTGTAGAATTTCTAGAAGATAGATATTATAGAGCTTCTAGAAACTAGATATTTATATCTACTTCAATAATATCTTTCATCTTTGAACTTTGTCAATTAGGCTTATTTGGACTTTGTTTTTCTTGTGCCAAAATACTAACTCTAGTTTATTCTTCAACAATAATAATCATAATTAATATACGATTAAAATTAGTTATACCTAATGATATCAACAGACTATACTTACATTTACAAAAATAAAATGTTTTTAAGATGCAAAATTTCAAGTCTCTCAATTGGGGTCTATCACATTAAGGCTTTTTGCTGTCTTAGCTATGGAAAGAAAAGAAGAGTTTCTTTAAACTTTTGGCACATGCTATTATATGATGCACTCTCTTAAATATACTATTGCTGATGCTTTTTGAAAAAAAAAATTCTCTTTCTTTTGGTTGGTTGATGGCTAACACAAATATCCTCGTTCACCAAAACAAATCTTCTTTTTTTCCCTAGTATTTTCTTTTTGACAGCTGACAAAACTATTTATTTTTTGACACCGTAGCAAACTAAAAAAAATTTGGGAATACTATTTCAATAACAATGGGTGAACTTGCTCTAATCTCCTAATGAGGTGTAACATTGCCCTTGTATGATTCAGGCAAAACACAATCGAATTATGGTTCTTTCCTCTATTCAAGCTAGCCCTACATTGAGGTTGAATTTCTATCAAGTGTTTGAATATAGCCATAATTAGATCAAATGGCTTAGATTAATACGTTTGGGGTTCCGCTTCTTAAAATAAGGTCATACTTTTTTCCTATAAGTAATCGTAGGATACGTACCAAATCAGGATACGCGTATAAATCGTAAGATACGTGATCGTAGCGTAGGATTTCTATACAAAAAGGATACAAGATGCGATACGTATCATTTAATGAAAGAGACGATACGAATCGTAGGATACGTATTGTGTATCGTAGGTTTACAACAACTATGTACATAACATGTAGTTCAAGTTCTCAAAGTTCCCTTAACACAACTCAAAACAGACTACTACTAGCCCAACCTTGAGCAAACCAACTTGGCTAGCTACGTCACTCGAGACCAACCCAAAAAGAAACTCCAAAATGACCAGCGGTAATTGACCCACTCAAACCATCAGTTATCTGGCAATTAAAAGAAAACCAGAGTGTGTACGATATAGAATAAATTCAATAAAACATAACTGAAGTACCCAATCGATTAACAACAAGTATATAATCACAACACATGCAATGACACGTCTGCCACATCCTATTTATCCTAGGTCATTGTGGGAGCACACCCCGCTCGTTGTCATCGATAAGTAGGAGGCACAACGTACTCGTGGTATAACTCAAACCACAGCCCCTTCACAGATATCATCTTTCACACACAACATGTATATCAAAAGCTAAATCTTCAATTAACATGATACACAAGTACCACCACAACCATATATCATTGAAGATAACCATATCAAACACACCCACCTGACAATCGACCGAAGTATGCCAAACTATGGTTTTGGCACCTCCCGAATGACCGGCTCTTGACCTAGCCACAAACCAACTAATATCAGTCTATGAGCTTCCACAGATGTCTCGTATATAATCAAAAAGATAATGACGTAACATAAACAACTTATAAGGTCATCACAATTGAAGACAAGTCAAGAAACAACAACACTCCAAAACCGGAATGAAACATGACAACCAGCCCATCGTATTTGGTCTATCGTTTTCTATGGGTTCTGAATAAGGTCATGAGACCACCACCATTAGAAAGTAGACTTTCAGTACATAAAATTCGACATATAACTTGCCCTATATGCTTATTCGAAACTACGCAAAAGTAACATGAATCTACAGTTTCAGCAAATCCATCAACTTTGAATAAAAAACTGCTATAACTTGGTAGGAACTAAGGCACAATCTATACATATTCTCGAATGTATGTGAGTCTAGTTTCATAATCAAAAGACGGATTGAAATTCCAGGATTCCTAGACAAAATTATAGCCGTTCCCGTAAGATGTGACAGTGCTGCCTTCACTGCGAATTTCAACACCACAGTCCGATAACCCATTTTTCATATGTTCTGTGCTTTGAGTTATTCTCTTAAAATTTTACACAATACAATAGACACAGGTAAGAATCTACTGGAAAAATATCAAAAATTTACGAGCTTTCTAAGTACCCGAAATAATTTTGTGAAAATAGGTCAGAATCAAAATTCATAAACTCCAACACTGGGTGATAACCAAACCCACGAAATAATGAGTTCTATAACTCCAAGAACCAAACCCAACACCATAAACCAACTGAAATTAATCCATCTATGACATGAAATCAACAACAAATTAAGGAATTCAAGCACAAAGAAGTATGAATTACCTAAATTAAGACTCAATTTCCAACAAATAGCATACACCCTAACTTTCTCCCCTTGTTTCCCCTTCTTCTTCTCTTCTACTGCTCTCTCTCTCTCTATTTCTCTAAGTGTCAGTCAAGATAGGAACCAGGAAAATGAAGTAGTGTAGATATTTTCCTTAATCCCACTAAACTAGGAAAATGAAGTACTATAGATATTTTCCTTAAACCCACTAAACTACAATTTAACCCTCCAACTAATTGTTCTAACAATTTTAGCCCATATCACAAAATCAACTGAAAAATGCAAATTAAACGCTATTTATCCGTGGCGGGTATTACATGCTATGCAAGTGTGTTGTGTGTGTAGCATTTTTTTTTAATCTTTTTTTATTGGGATGTGTTATCCTACCAAAAAATTAAAGCAAGTCTAAAAATACCATAAAAAACAACAACAACAACAACAACAACAACAACAACAACAACAACAAAAACAGCCGCTCAGCTACAACAACAATAATAAAACCCATCTAGTCCCCAATCATTGGGGGTATGGACGGGGATGATTAGAGACAGACCTACCCTTTGGCAATATGCACAAAATGGCTGCTCTTATAATACCACTGAAACATTGGCCCCCTAAACCTCCAAGAACCGAAGAACTATAGGGACGTTTTGCTCCAAAACCATGCTCCCAAATCAAAGCCAAAAGGCATTAGGGAGGGCAGGCCTAGAGACCCAAATCAATTTTTGTGTTCATTACCATACTTCCTTCAATCATGGTCTAGAGCATCTCACTAATGAGCACAATACTCAGCTCCAATAATATATTTTACCAAATGTAAATCATTGATTGCCGAGATGAACAACCAAAATTCAATTGCAAAGAAGCCAAGTTCAAATTTTAAACCGAACTTCAATAATTCATTGCTAGGGTTTAGGGATGGCCACTTCCTCCGACCCGTCTGAATCTGGTCCGATCCTCGCTTCGAATGGATTGGCAATTTGGAGATCTGTTTGAGGATTAGATAGGAGATGAAGATTTTTTTTGAAATTTTTTAAGGATTGGGTAGGAGTGGAGATAGGCATATCCCCGCCCCGAATCCGTTCCCCAATCCCACTGTGCCCCACTCCACTTCGCCATGTCCCCGAATCTCTGAAACTTATGGGTCTATTTGTGAGTTATGAAACTTTGGGGTCTTACTAAATTTAGGGGTCCAATCGACTACTTTGGAATTAGGCACTGTTGTTTGGTTCGTACTCCGTTTTCGAAGCAAATTCCAGAAGGCATGTAAGTATGAAAAAAATACGACTTCCAGTACTTCATGTGAATTTTTCTCATAAGATTAATTTGTTTTTACGTTGTGGTCTGGCCATAAATATTTTTCAAGAATTGATCGAGATAGAAAATTATTAAAAGATTTTGAAGATTTTATTTTCTTAGTTTATATGCATCCCAACTAATTTTTGAACCTTGAAGATAACGACCCCAAATTTCATCCCAGTATGTAGACATTAGCCATGTACTTGGCTGCTAGTTCATACCTATCATTCATCAAATGCTGTGTCATACAGTTGTTTTGTAAAGCCATTCCCAGAAAATAAAAAATTAAAGTCCACTTGAGTCTTTAACTTTCTTTCTCTACTACGAACTTTCCACAGCGCCGCCCTCTGCCGCCCCTCCCTCTATAGCCGCCTCCAAAACTCTCCACCCCAACTTCTTCACTTCCATATCATCCATTTGTAAACCTCACCTCCCTCACCATCAAATCAGACCCCCTCTCACCGCCTCCGCAGAACCATCATCACCATATTCCCCGACCTCTCCTTCCACCTTTACCACTTCGACCACAACCTCGTCAAGAACAAGATCTCCTCCGTTCGCCGCGCCCTCGACCAACCCCTCGACTAGGGGTGAAATCGGTTCGGTTCGGTTCGGTTCGGGGTGATTCTACCTCAGACCGATTCGGTTCGGGGCATGCATTCTCAAAACCGATCCCGACCGATTTTATGAAGAAACCGAATTCGGTTCGGGGTGCCTCGGTTCGGTCGGGGATTTCGGTTTGGCAGAATGGGCCTACTTGAGCCCATTCAAAAATTTACTTTTGGGCTGAAAATTTTACTTTTGAGCTAAAATATTTTACTTTTGGGCTAAAATAACTCACTTTGGGCTGCGCCCATTGCCATAAATTCTTTAACTTGATGTTTTGGGCCTAGAATTGCCTAAGAAACAAAACAAGTTTCATTGTGCATTAGCACCAGCCACCAGTCAAGTTGAGAGATTATTTGTCACTTAGTCAGCTCATTTTGCAATATGCACTAACCAAAAAAAAAAAAAAAAACTACTATGAAAATTGTTGAAATGTGCAGTTGTGCACTAACAGATCATTTCCATCTTTCCACTAACAGACAATTTCCAATAGCCCAGTGCCTTGTAGGCTTACACAATTACACTAGCACAAATGCACAATAGCCCAGGGGCTTACACTAACAGAATAACAAAACATTTCCAGTTTTCCACCAACATAAGAACACCAAATGAAGCAACAATTCAAGCTAAGAAATTAAATAAAAACAAGGCAGAATTAAGTCCATATTCAGCAAGGCAGAATTTAAAATTCAACAAGGTAGATAGCATGTTTTTCCAGGCTTCTAGCTTCAGCAACTCGTCCAAACAAAACCTTCCAACTTCAGCAAGACAGCAACTCATTTTCTGAAATAAAAAGAAAGCCTTAACATTGGACTCTACGTAATACATTAGCATAAATTTTCTTTTCTCCTAATAAGGTGCTGGAAACTAAATGTCAAAGTGCTATCCAAGGAGCCATTCAAATAAATGAACCATTTTTTGAAATAACAAAGGGATCAAGTAAGTACTGGGCTATGCAAATTCAGATTGCTATGCAAAGGGATCAAATAAATGCAGTAAGGGTGGCAGCCAACATAATTCAGTAATTCAGATTGCAGATTACAGTATGTACCAAGTACCAACTACCAAAATGTAGAACTCCACAGTCAAACAGCAAGCCAGCAACCCCTTAATCCTTGGTCTTTCCACTTGAGTCCATGATAACTAAATACAATAAAACCACAAAGAAAAATATACAAGTAAATTATTCAACATATATAGTAATTAAAATGAAGAACACAAAAAGTAAAGCAAAGAGTAGTACCCGAATCCAATTGCTCCAACTCATCAAGTTGTTCTCTAAGATTGATTTTAGTTGGTTTCTTTATCCATTGTTGAGTGCAAATAAGAGCCTCCACGGTTTTGGGAGCGAGAGAACTTCGATATGGATCAATCACACGTCCACTAGTGCTAAAAGCGGATTCGGAGGCGACCGTGGACACGGGGATAGCTAGCACATCTCGTGCTACTTGGGATAGAATAGGATACTTGGAGGAATTGTCTTTCCACCACTTCAATATATCAAAATTTTCACTATCATCCTCACTAGCCTCCATAAGATACTTCTCCAACTCCGTTTTGCTTGTCATGTTTGTTTCATTTTGTTGGTGCATCTTAAAAAGAGATTTCAAAGATTTATGAGAATCAAAATCATCATCTCCATCTACAACCACTTTACTTGATGCTCTTCCCATCTCCTCTCGACTATGCACATTCTCACTTGCATTATTCTTCACATACCATTGAAACAATTCGGTAATCCCACATGTTATCTTATCCGTCATCTCACTTACCAACTTCTTATCATAGCCCAAAGTATTTAGAAAGCAATACTCGAAAAACCCAACTTTGCATCGAGGGTCAAGAACAACCGCATACAACATCATTGGGTTAATCTTTTCAAAATTTCCCCAATACTTATCAAACTTTGCACTCATACCATGGGCCAACGGATACAAACAACTATCATTGGTCGCACACAACTTGGTAATAGCTTGTTGAATGAACACCATTTCATCAAAAAAAGCATTGCAAGTGACCATACACTGCTTTGCAACCGTAAAATATGTGTAGTTCCACCGAGTGGCCACGTCTAAACAAGGTTTAAGTGTACATGTAATCTCTTCTTTTTTAACACATTCCCAAAACTCACCCATTCTTTGTGGGGAAGACCTCACATATCTCACAACATTTCGCACCCTCACAATAGAGGTATCGATCTCTTGCAATCCGTCACGCACTATTAGATTCAAGATATGTGCCGAACATCTCACGTGCAAAAAGTTGTGATTTAAAATTGTTGTCTTTCTATCTTTGGTTTTCCTCTTCAAGTATGCAATCAAAAGATTATTAGAGGATGCATTATCAACCGTCACCGTCAAAAATTTGTCAATCCCCCAACCCAACAAGCAAGTCTCAACTTCTCTCCCAAGAGTGTCACCCTTATGATTAGGAACAACACAAAAATTGAGGATTTTCTTTTCGTATTTCCAATTGTCATCAATAAAATGTCCGGTAAGACACATGTAATTCAAGTTTTGGACCGAAGTCCAAGTGTCCGTAGTAAGGCACAACCTTTGACTCTTAAGTTTTTTCTTCAAAGCTTTTTTCTCCTCGTTATATATGACCATACACTGCTTTGCAACCGTAATCCTACTCGGAATCTTGACCCACTTAGGTTGAACGACACGCATAAATTTCTTGAACCCTTCACCCTCAACGAATGCAAATGGCAATTCATCAATTATTATCATCTCCGCTAGGGCCCTCTTACACGCGTCAACACTAAAGGTGATAGACACAAGGTTTGCACTTGTTTCACCGTTGTCTTTCTCCACTTTTTCAAAAGAAAGGATTTTTTGCCTAGAACCCGTAAATTTCTTGCTTTTGGGATAATTGGGACACTGATTTGCTAAATGATGACTCATTGATTTTGTACCATTGTTCTTTGAATGACATGCATAAGTTGCCGGACACCAATTGCAACGAGCCCTAGGTTTTGGATCACCATCTGGAGTAATAACATGAAAGTGTTTCCAACAAGGTGCCCTCTTATTAGCGACTAGACCATCACCATCATTTTTAGTCCGTTTTTTTGGATTTTCAGACACTTCAACATCATTTTCCGTATCAACATTTTCAGGTAAACCAAATTCAGCACCTTCATCCATAATGTCATCATCAAATTCTTCATCATTCTAAAAAAAAAAAAAGTTCAAATGAAACAAACTTACTAAGTTACTAACAAAAGGTTAACCGCATACAAGCATACACCAAAAATCAGAAACAATATGGTTTGAGATCGAATACCTCAAGGCTAGACATTTTCTCAAACTGAGAAATAGACGTTTTGATGCACTATTGGAGAGCTCACTGGGCCCGAAATCAAAATCTTGTAACCTCAAGGCTTTGAATACCTCAAGGCTTTGATTTGTCTCGAAGTGAAGTAACCTGTTTGCAGCTCAATTCAATAAGAAATCGGCGTGGCAGAATTTAGGAAACAAAGTCTCAACAATTCAGAACATCAATAAACATGCAAAATTGCAAATAAGAAATTATAACTTTTTGCTCGGCCAGGAAAGTACAACTTCACCAATATAGGATTACATCTTGACATCTTGTAATGACTTTACGATCAACAATTACACGAACAAGAAGAAAAAAAAACAGAAAATTGTTTACAGTTACTTGTTTGTCCATTTTTCTAGCAAAAGTGTAAATCAAGTACCAAAGTTTTGACCCATATTGATGATTCCTAATTTACCACTAACAAAATGGAAAGCAAAACAATAGCGGTCCATCGGTTGGAGTTACCTGAGCAATCATCAAGTGACAAGTGATCATTCAGATTTCTTTCCCTGCTTCCTCTTTATTCTTTCGGAGGCTTACAGCTTCAAACGCAGCAACTTACAGTTGCACCCTTCGCTTGTCTATACCGGTGCAACAAACTAATTTGGTTCTTTGATGATCGAACTCCCTCTGGATCTTTCACACTTTCACTGTTTCAGACGTTCATGGAGATTGAAGTTAGGGTTTTTTGGAGACTGGAGAGAGAAGGGGAGTGGGGGCGTGGGGGCTAGACAGTAGACAGGAGATTGAAGTTAGGGTTTTTTGGGGGTATTATATAGTGCAACTTGGACGGTGTAGATGAAACCTCCTTTAAGTATTGACGGTGTAGATCAATCCCAGAGGTTTATTAGGCTTTAGTATTCGGTTCGGTTCGGTCCATTTCGGTTCGGTCCAATTTCGGTCTTTTCGGTTTTTTCGGTCCTGTTTCGGTTCGGTTCGGTTCGGTCCAAACCAAATTCCAGAAAACCGAGACCGAACCGATATTTTTTCGGTTCGGTTCGGTCCAACCCGAAGTCAGCCAACCCAATGTCGCCCCGACCGAAAACCGAACCTATCGGTCGGTTTTTTTCGGTTTTTTCGGTTTTTCGGTTTTTCTTTCACCCCTACCCTCGACTACGCCCGGATCTACCTCGCCGACCTCCTCCCTCCATCCGTCCACCGCATGATCTACTTCGATTCTGACCTAATCATCATCGACGGGCCAAATTGTGGGGATCAATCTGAATGGGAAAATACTCGGAGCACCCGAGTACTGCCACACAAATTTCAACTCCTATTTTATCTCTGGGTTATGGTCAAACCCGATTTTTTTATGAATTTTTTCAATACTGGGGTAATGGTTATTGATCTTGATAAGTGGAGAGAGGGGAAGTTCACGGAGAAGCTTGAGGTTTGGATGCAGATTCAGAAGCGATATAATTTTTTTTTAGTAATTCACATTTAATTGATTATTCGCTCATTCTCATTTCTTCCTAAGAGATTCCTTGAATTTTACTCTTTCTCCATTTGAAGCGGAATTGATTGATTAAGGACGTGGAGCTCTATTACGCGATAGACTATGATAAGAAGGGGGAGTTGGTACAATGCCTTGGTGGTGATCACGTGTGGGGGAAGGGGTGGGTTATTGTCTAACGTTTTTTTCCCACTGTTATCGTCCATGTCAGCATTTCCTCTTACTGAGATAACGGATTGAGACTGTAGATTTAATTTTGAATGACAGAGAAGAAGTTTGGGAGTAAAATTCATTTTTTTGAAAGTTTGAGGGGCGATGAGACATTGAGTGTAAAGTTAGGGGGGCATTTTGATATTTTTTTCAAGTTAAGGGGTATGTGTGACATTTGATTAAAAAAATCGGGAAATGATACAATAGACATCCCTCCTATTTGGGTGTATATCTGCACCCCTAAAAATGTTACAAATCGATTATCTCATGAATAAAGAGTTACGATTTTTATTAAAAAAAAGTTACGAAACACAAAATGTTACGAATCGATTATCTCTTATGATTCTTTTTATTATTTGTACGTGTCTTAAATTTTTTATAACTTAACATTAAGCGGGCAACCAAATTACGGACCGGGATTGGACGACCCAAACCTTAAGGCCGGCCCTGCACATACTACGCTACTACATACCGCTTGGATCATTTGTGATTCTATACTTTTTGATTGTTTAGTATTTATTTTCAGTCACGATTACTTGTTTAGTTTTAGGAAGTTTCTTATCCGAGTGGGTCCGACATCAGCCCTTCGCCGATCTGGTCCCGCCGTTTCGTTCCGGCCTACTACGATAGTCCGATTGCCTCTGTTGCGGTGAGAAACAATTATCAACGTGCTTGTGCAATGGAGAATCCGTAAATACAGAGAAACAACTGCCGAGCGGTGGAATTGATTTGATATTGCTTTATTCGCTTATGAGAGTATGACTCCCTTAGGCTTTTTTCATCAGATTGTGGATGGGTTGATTTGGTATCTGATAGCGTTTGGGGAATTAGTTGTTCTTATACTTCAACTGTAATGTTTCAATTTGGATAAATGGTTTGCTTTGGATACCTGATCACTATGGGGAATGACAAGTTGCCGTGCCTGCTCCGATTGACTGATTACTCGAGATTACGGGCTTTTGGGCTATTTCTCTTTGTTTGCGGTCTGCATTTTTTGGATCTGTAGTTTCTTTGGTTATCAAAACTTAGCAAACTCTGTGATGCTATATTGATTTTGCATGAGTATCAGACAGTTTCTGCTTCGAAGCTTCGTCATCGTGGGGTTACCGGGACAACAGCGTATCAACAACGTACATTGATCACGGACATTTGACGGCCACAACAAGCTCTCACAAGATATATATCCTTCATTTGTTTTGGTTCTATTTAATGTTCTTCTCATCTATATGCTATTTCAGTTGTCTTTATTTCCGGTAGTTTGTAGCAACACTTCCTGTTAAATGAAATTCTCTCTCTTTTATCAAAAAAGAAAAGAGAAAAATAGAAAAGTGGAACGACTATGTCTTGAAAAAAAGTTGGAATCCCAAAGTGGCCCTAATATTTTAGTACGGAGGGAGTAGTAAAGTTCTAACTTGTAAGGCTCATTGTGCAGGAGGTGCATGATAAATGGATAATAAAGAGTTTTGTTCACACTGGATTTTTTCCAATTTAAGCTCACTCTATTGGGTTTTTGCCAATTTAAGGTCACTCTATTGATGGTGGAATTGGTCTTTAAAAAATTAGTTGAGAGACATGTAAATCGACTCTCACAACTTGATTTGAGAAAAAAAAAGACGAAGCATTTGTTTAACGAAGTATTTGCAAGTTTTTCAGTTGACAAGTGTTTTTAGCACTAATAAAGTGTACTACCTACCCCAATGCATATTAATTTATAAAGGATTTGTTTAAACAAATTCACTCACTTGCCGAGAGGAAAGATTGTATGAGATTGTTCAGTGGATGATTGGTTCAAACAAATGAACTTGCTGATAAAGGGTTACATGGATTTGTTTTGTGATAACATAACATCAACTTTGGATTGTACATTACACTCTATTGGTGTTTTTTAAAACAAGAATTATGGATCCATAGCATTGTTTCTTTATTTGATCCATGAAAGTGAGATCAAGTTGTTTGGGCAAAAATAACCACTCCATCGAAGAAGTCAACCTTCAAATCCAAGAGAGAAACAGAAGATTACAGGTTCAAGAAATGTTAGCGCATTGATAAAGCTCAGATTTCAATTCTATATTTTCACCTGCAGTGACAAGTTCATCCTGACAATAGTCATGCCCACACCATGTTACTATCTGTTTACATATAAAAATTAACAAATCCAGTATAATTAATTGACACGTAATCAAGAATGCCAAACGTTGGCAGATATGTGTTAATGAAAAGCACTGAATCAATAGAATAAAAACGAATTAGTACGATGTCGTATTAAAACGAAGCAGTTGATGGTTCAGACACGTGGAAGAAGTTGTGTGAAGAAGTTATTTCCTTAAACACTAATCGTATGAGCTGTTTGAATAACCGTGCAGATTTAAATTGAAACTTCTGAAGGAAGATTAAAGAAATTCAAGTTTAGATGTGTTGGAGGGAAGAAACTGCTCATTTGAAGTGCAATGATGGAGTTCGAAGCAAGCCAAGTTCAAATTCTTTGAGCGGGAAGTTCAAATTGCAAGCAATGCTTATAAATAGAAGAAGTTGAAGAGTGAAAAACCTCGGACAAATCTTCAACAAACAGCTATCAAACAAATGATGCTTGGTTTGCTCATTGGCAAGTAGAATTAGAATTTCGACTCAATTCAAAGTAGATTAGGAAGTAGTTTAGGAAGTTGATCTTGGTTGTTTTTGTAACAATCAATTGCTCGAAGTTCTTGTTACTTTTTATTCGAAGTTGAAGACAATTTCGAAGTAAGTTTACCTTTGATTTATCAATCAAAGTATCTTGTTTCTTTGTTGTTCTTTGATTTCCCAAGTTTATTGGTTTGTATTTCTTCACTTTAAAAGAAAAATCCTCTTAATTGAGGTAATTGAACCATTAAAACACAATCACCTGGTTAAATTTGGTTTTCCAAAGTTAATCTGAAGGAGAAGATTGAAAGCTCTCTCTGGTACGCTCGCACACAATCATTTTCCATTGCAAAGAAGTAAAAGAACCAAACACATTTTTCGGAACGCCCGGTGGGACACCTGAAAGTGTTGAATGGCTCCAAAACTTAGGAAGCAAGCAGAAGATTCTCAGGTTGGCCAAATGTCAGAAGATGAGAATAATGTTAATCCTAAGAAGAACGAACAGGTTAAAGGCCCTCAAATAGGTCCAGAAACCCTTAATGGCCAAGATCAAAATGTAGGAATTGGCCAAGCTTCTCGAATGAACACTAGGAATAACAGGACAGTGCATGTTGATGACCCAAAGAATCCAGAAGTTGGAGGAAGTGTATCATCTAGTCAATTTGCTGAGCTGATTGCTACATTTAAAGAATTGGCTCAGACCCAGAAACTTATGTTTCAAAAGTTGGAAGAAAAGTCAAAACTTAGGAGTGAGCCTTTACTCTCATCTGAAAAAGATAAAGGAGAGGCTAGTATAAGCAAACATAAGTCAAGGCCTGGAAAAAACCCCTATAAATGTAGATGATATACCAAAGTCTTGGTATGAACCTGCAAAGACTTATGATTATCAAACTCCTAAGCCTAGAAAACATTTAAGCAAACCATTAATATCCCTTTCGAACCTAATTTTGATGGTTTAGATGGGGATAAGGGTTTTTAAAATGATGATTATGGGTTTGATGAGTATGACTTTACTCCAGGAAATTATTTTCATGATAGGACTAGTTCGAAGAGGCCTAATCTAGAAATTGGAATTCTTAAATATCCAAGAGTGCCAGAGATGGGAAGGGTACATTCGAACCACCTATATGAGCCTTTTGCAAGGCAGGAAGGGGGTTTTAACTTTTAAGCAACCCAGACCTTTTGATAGACCTTTTGAGAGATTTCCAAAAGATCATATGCCTAGAAATATGAATTTGGAACCACCAGTTAACCCAAGGGTTCATCTAGGAGGAAATCCTGCCCTTCGAGATGAAATACGTGGCCTCATGCAAGAAGTTTATGGGCCTCTAACTCGGGGGGTACAAACTCAGATATATAAAAAACCTTATCCAGAATGGATAGATAGGCAGTTTGAAGTCCCTAGGGGTTTAAGATTCCAGATTTTACTTTGTTTCATAGGGATGAAAACAATCAACAACTGAACACATTGCTAGGTTTACTGCCCAGTGTAAGGAATTGGGCAATAATGGGTTCATTAAGTTGAAATTATTCTTTAATTCCTTGACAGGAACAGCCTTTGAATGGTACTCTAATTTGCCGCAAGAATCAGTTCCAAATTGGCAAAGGATGGAAGAGATATTCCATGCTCAGTTTTATCAAACTGAACCTGAAATTACCATGGCTGATTTAGCAAGGTTTAAACAAAATCCTGATGAAAAGGCTGCTCAATTTATTGCTAGATTCAAAGGGCTATGAACAAATGTAAACTTCAATTACCAGAAGTTGAATTTGTTAGAATTGCTCAAGATGGTTTAAGTACTGAATTTCGAGATTTGGTTGATCTAACTTATAAAGCATCAAGATGTGAATCTTTACTAGAAGAAGATATTGACAGAAATAACTCTTCTTACTCAACATATTATAGAGATCCCACTTATGAAATTGATGTTGCTGAAATTGTTGAACATGATCCCTGTATGTGTGTGTGTGTGTGTGTGAAAGTTTAGTTCGAAAGGATTCTTCTATAGCACCAAGGACTAACAAGAAAGCAACCAGTAAAGTTTATTCATTTGATGTTTCTAAGACAGATGCGATTTTTGATTATCTGTTAAAGAAAAAGTTCATAAAATTGCCTGAGAATGTTAAACTTCCAACTTTGGAAGAACCAAATGGAAAGAATTATTGTAAATGACATGCTTTTTGGACTTATTCAACTAAGAATTGTAATGTTTTCCGTGACATGATCCAAGAGGAGATTAAGAAAGGAAGGATAATGTTTCCAGAAAAGACAATGGGCATAGACACAGATCCATTTTCAAAGATAGAAGAGGTGACTGCTAACACAAATGTGCCAACATCTTTAGCCAAAACACAGTTCGAGAAGCGTGGCAGAACAAGCAAAAGTGACAATGGAAACGCTCTAAGCCTTAGATATATACGTTGCGATGAAACGGTACTTCGGTTTAGGTCAAGTGTTGATTAAAGAGTAATTGGACCTATAATATGTTTTGGCCCAAATTTTAATTTGTTCCCCTAATAAATAATGTTTGAATCTAATTTGGACATTGATACACATTTTAAACCATTTCGTTGGTTTAAATTTAAAAGACATATCCTTCTTTGTTTTGTTTTCCTTAAGTTCGAACTGGTTTAAAGTATTTTATGGTGCTTCGAATAGCATTATAGAATGCAGAATAAACCATAGAAAAGAACTAAATTGCATTAACATAAAAGATTACATGGTACAAGAGGAGCCCTATTACATTGGGGAGAAAACTAAGCATCCACTGGTGGTGGAGCAGTTGTTGGAGTTGGAATGACTTGGAAGTAATGAGGAAAGCTCCAAGTCACTAAGTGATAGGTGCGCAATGTCACAGATATAAGCGCCTAAGTAGGGCGAATTAGAGCATTAGAGGCGCGATTTATTTTATTTTCCACTTGATGCGGTGTTGTCTTTTGTTTTGGTGTTGTTGTGTTTATTTTGTAGGAAACGGACCGGAGGAGCACGTAAAGTGGACATAGGACATCGGACATGTTGGGAACCGGTGGGACCCAAGTAAGGACGAGCAAACAAGCTTAAAGAGCATTTTGGAGGTCTCGGTATCGATACAGGGATTTGCCTGTATCGATACCTAGGCAATATGGAGCGAATAGAAGCTCTGGGTATCGATACAGGGTTATTCCTGTATCGATACCGGATGGCTTAAAATCAGCCGATTGTCTTGTCACGTGTTTGACTTCGGGTGGATATAAATACTTCATTTTTTGGACAAATTAGGGTTCGAACTTTGTTTTCTTTTCTTCCAATTAGCAGCCGATTATTTTCCTTTGGAGATTCGACTTTTGGAGACCTTATTCATTAAAGTTTTGAAGTTTTGTTCGAGGATTCACGTATTGCTTCGGTAACTTTCTGTTTTATTTACATTAATCTCAGTTCACGGGAGTTTGTCCGTGATCTGATCTCGAATCCTTGTTTTAATTCATATTTAAGTATATTAGCATGTGTTATTTCAGAATTTTCTTATTCGTTCAAGTTGATATGAGTGAGTAGTCCTATAGGTATGGTCGCGGGGTGATTAACACGCCGTGGCCAGGGCTGGATTTGTTCTTGCTCCTATTTTCAAAATCAATAACGGAAAAAGCAATTTTAGGTTATTAAAGAACTTTCGTTGGACGAATCCGAGCTTTGTCGGAGCCCATGTAACGCGGGGAACGGGGGACCAAAACTTGTTCTTCGCTGTACATGGGTAATGGCGACCGCGAGGATTCGCATCTTTCGGGGTATCTTTTTCTCTCTAAAATCAAATGTTTTCTTTGAAACACCGAATGGAGTAGGAAATATCCGGACCTGGTCACTGGTGTTATGAACCCTACGACCGTACTTTCTTTTAAATAAGTTAAGAGAAACCAAATTCTCTTTAGTTTAGTTAATTCTCCCATCAAATTACAAAGGGTGGCTACCTAAGAGCCGTGGTAAATCTCACAACCCGAGTTTTTAGTAAGCATTCTCCACCGTCCCTGTGGATTCGATTCCGGTCTTACCGGGTATTGTGCTACACCGGTCTCAGCCCTACGCTTGGGGCAACCCATTAATTTAGGTCTAGGATTTCGGTCAAGCACTAAGGCATGAAACCTTGCCCAAGTAAAACTGAAGAATTCTCTCTCTTTCAGTCTAACCTTGTTTTCTTCATCCAGTCTGAGCTTTTTCTCAATTAATGGCTTGATTTTCAAAACCAAACTTTTGGCTTTGATTTCGAACTTGGCCAACTTAAAGGTATTCCTCTTCATGCATCTTTTAAACTTCTTTCGAAGCCTTTTAGAAGCACCAGTGGGCATTTCAAAGGAGTTCCCTTTCAGGTTTTCTATTTTATTGTGAAGCCTGTTAATTTGATCATGAACAATTTCATAATCATGAAGGCCTTGATTGAAACCAAAGGCAGCACTGCTGTTCTTCATCCACATTCGAAGAAGAGGAAGCTGACTCAGAAAAGAGTGGATGAAAGAACCACTTTGCTCAGAAGTAGCACCTTGGAGGGTCTCACAAGCCCATAGAAAGTTCTTATAAGGGACATCTTCTTCAAGAATCCCCATATCTAAAAGAGCAAAAGCAGCCATTAGTTCCTTGGCTTTGATAAAGTCAGAGTGAGGAAAGAGAGTGTAAGAATAATCAACATGAGCAATAGTGGAATCGAACTTGATATTTTTCAACTCTTCGAACCAGTTTGGACTCTCTGGAAGAGCTCGAAGAGGAGGAGAGGTATAATCAACGAAATCCCCAAAATGAGGCCTTCGAACCTCATTTAGCCAATAGATATACTGTCTAGTGGCTTGACGCTTGAGTTCACCATAACCAGCAAAGCCTGATCTCTCTATTTCCTCAACTTTAAAGAATTGAGGAGTGAGACAAGAGGCAATAAGGTTGTCAAACAGCATTATGTTAGGATCATTCCTAATGAAATGAGACAAATAGCTACTCATAGCCAATGAGCGATATTTGCTCCAGCCTTTAAAATCAATAGGGTCATCCATCTTGACCACTATTATTTCAGATGGTAAACCCCATAGAAATGCCTGTGGAGTGGAAGAAATAGGAGGGTTCCATGGATCAATTGGTGTTTGCTCCTCCATTTGAACCACTACATAGGAGCGATCCCTTCGAATTTCACCCACAATAGATGTAACCAAATTCTCAGCTTCAAAAGGTTTGTGACCATTGAGGTCCATGTTTTCGAAGGCATTTTGAGTGGCAGTAACATCAGCCATTTGTACTGAGTTTGAGTAAGAAAGTTTGAAGTTTGAGAAAACAATTGGCAATGAATATTAGCCAGCAATGTGAAATATTTATAGATGTATTCGAGTTTGAAACGATTCAAATTCTTGTAAGTGGAGAACGTGTGGCATAACTGCCAATTATCCACAAATTTCTCCTTGGAAGTGTAAGAACTGCTCGTGATTCTCTTATTGGAAGTGAAAGAAACTGCCAATAACTTCCACATTGGAAGTATGTGAGAATTCGAAGCGATATAAGGCACATTAACATGTATTCAAATCCCTTGAACAATGATGTTAATGCGGGGGGTATGTTTACATATAAAAATTAACAAATCCAGTAATTAATTGACACGTAATCAAGAATGCCAAACGTTGGTAGATATGTGTTAATGAAAAGCATTGAATCAATAGAATAAAAACGAATTAGTACGATGTCGTATTAGTTCTCAGTTGGAAATGTAGTTATTGGCAGTTACAGGCCAGATGACGAGTAAGGAATTGACTTCGAAGCCACATTTCTAACTGTTAAATGCATGAATTCCACGTGTAAACATATAAAACGAAGCAGTTGATGGCTGAGACACGTGGAAGAAGTTGTGTGAAGCAGTTATTTCTTTAAACACTAATCGTATGAGTTGTTTGAATAACCGTGCAGATTTAAATTGAAACTTCTAAAGGAAGATTAAAGAAATTCAAGTTTAGATGTGTTGGAGGGAAGAAACTGCTCATTTGAAGTGCAATGATGGAGTTCGAAGCAAGCCAAGTTCAAATTCTTTGAGCGGGAAGTTCAAATTGCATGCAATGCCTATAAATAGAAGAAGTTGAAGAGTGAAAAACCCCGGACAAATCTTCAACAAACAGCTATCAAACAAATGATGCTTGGTTTGTTTTTTGGCAAGTAGAATTAGGATTTCGACTCAGCTCGAAGTAGATTAGGAAGTAGTTAAGGAAGTTGATCTCGGTTGTTCTTGTAACAATCAATTGTTCAAAGTTCTTGTTACCTTTTATTCGAAGTTGAAGACAATTTCGAAATAAGTTTATCTTTGATTTATCAATCAAAGTATCTTGTTTCTTTGTTGTTCTTTGATTTCCTAAGTTTATTGGTTTGTATTTCTTCACTTTAAAAGAAAAATCCTCTTAATTGAGGTAATTGAACCATTAAAACACAATCGTCTGGTTAAATTTAGTTTTCCAAAGTTAATCTGAAGGGGAAAATTGAAAGCTCTCTCTGGCACGCTCGCACACAATCATTTTCTATTGCAAAGAAGTAAAAGAACCAAACACTATCATATCAGTTCTATATTTATATCAGATAAATACCTTACACAAAACATAAACTACCTACAAAAAAAGAGGATCCACAATGAAATGAACCCATGAAGGACATACTGGCCCTGTTCATTTCTCAGTTTAGTTTTAGTTTTGATGACATCATCATTCCTCTCATTTCTCTCTATCTCTCTCCACTCATTACACCTAATGACATCATCAAAACAAAACTAAACTATCTAACCAAACACAACCACTATATCTACATAGACCAATGACGATATCGTATGTCACCAGTTTTCTGACCGTCTTTCATCACCGAACACATGGTTCATAAACAGTATTCCGAAAAGGAACCAATCATGAGTATCTAAGTAAACGGTGATATAAAACAGTGACAGAAAACCCACCCGTGACATCGAGCACTTTATCTACAAAATTATATCCCCAAATATAACCTTTGGAGGAATGAGAAGGTGGAACCACGCCTTTTATCATCTATGTACCCTGTAAAACCAACCAAAAGAACTAGAAAAAAGACCCCAAAAAATGAATGCTATCTACCACCAATCAAAATCCTTCAACACTTGACCTTTGAACCATGGACGGTGACAATTTATGGCTTTCCTGGCTATCAATTCCCTTGAAAGAGAGAACTGAGGAACAAGTTAGCGGATGAAGAGACATCGGCAATGCAATTGGCCTTGTTGGAGCAATAGGTGGTCCAATTGTTGGCGGAGATGGAGAGAAACTTGACTTGGGGGCTTGCACAGTGATCCCATTTAGGCTTGAAGATCTTGACATGTTTTTTCCAGCAATTGCTCCAGGCTCTTGCAACGGAAACCTACATGAATATTTTAAGTCTTGTATTGTTTTCAAATGCTCCAAGACAGTTCTCATTGTGGGCCTTTCTGATGGATCCTTGTGAAGACACCTTTGGGCTACATCAGCCACTGTCCGAGCTGCTTTGGCAGGGAATCGGCCTTTTAATTGAGGGTCCATGATCAGCGATAATCTGCAATCGTCAGCCAAGAAAGGCCGGCTCCACTTAACCAAGTTCATCTCTTCCTTAGGATGACGGCTATCCAGATTCTTCCTGCCTGTCAGCAATTCAAGAAGCACAATGCCAAAACACCAAACATTGCTCTTGGGTGTAAGCACCCCTCTCTCAAGTGTCTCCACTGATACATTTGCCAATGCCTGGATAAGCACATGAGACAAGAAGCTAATGAGTGTCGATTTAACAAAATCACTGGAAAAATAAATAATTTATGGAACAAGAGACAAAATGAAGAAGAAAATGATTCTTCTACCAACTAGCAGCACTTACAACTGAACTGTTGCAAATCTCGGTCTCTGGAATGTGGTTAACACAACCATATCCTGAAAGCTTTGCACTAAAATCTTTGTCAATCTGTATATTGGCAGTTGAGAATTCGTTGAACATTGCCTGCAAGTGCAATGAGAGCATTCAGTAGATGATTAGAACTTTTGTGCACATACACAGAATGATTAGCAATTGAAACATAGCGATCGTTTATGTATTCCTTGAACCGTTTAACTCAAATGAAATGGAATACAGCAACTAAGAACTTCTGCGTACCTGGAAAGGCCCTTCCTCATGTAAGAAGGTGAGACCCTGTGCAGCACATAAAGCAACTTTCGTTCTGGCATTCCAATCGATGGTGGGGCCGTCTGATCTCCCATACAAAAGCCGGTCTAAGCTGCCATGGTAAAGCCTCTCATAAACCAGCATCCTTTGTTCTGAACCGTCACGTGCATGGAAACCAATCAACTTGCAGAGGTTTGGATGTTGCAAAGATGCAAGAGTGTTCACCTCATTCAAAAATTCCCTTAAACTCTGGAAAGAAATCATAATAATCTCTCACAAACAGCTCAAAATATGAAACAAAAAAGAAAAGTCACAAACGTCAAGTTGCATAAATCAGAATTGGAACATAACTTATTTTCTATGCATACCTGGGTGGAGGCCTGAAGGCAAGTAACGGTGGCTTCAAGGTTTTTAGTCAAAGAATTTTCCTCCCCAAAAGAAGCTTTATATATCATGGAAGAAAGACCCTCTGACATACACCGTTCAGAAGAGAAACTGTGACAGGCAGCTGAAAGTTCTTCATAAGAAAAGTACCGGATTGTTCCAGAAGGAGGCAGTGGCAGTGGTTCAGAACCATTGAGAGAGCCACTGGAAGTCGCTGATTTAAAGCTCCCTGTAGTCTTCAGAACAGAAGAACTCTGAGTCTGAGGTGATGGAAGAGGTAGAGGTTGAGGACTTGGGGACTTGTGCTCCTTCCCTAATCCAATAATACTCTTGGACTCTTGCTGTTGTTCCTTCACATTCAATCGCCGCAAAAGCATCTTGTTCTGCTGCACGGAGGCTTGATGGGTCAGACAATGCCCTAGTTCTACTGTTAGTAATTTTGGGCACAGGCTGAACAGCTTTCGCTCTGGTCCTAAAACTTGGGGGTGCAGACTTAAGTGTGCGGCCTTGGTTTTCTGGTTCAGGTAATGTAGTTGGGGAATGTTCTTGAGCGTTGACATGTTTGATATAAGAGGTCTGCTCATATTTTTTCTTCTTGTTCTTCAAAACTTTGAAACACCCCATTTTGTGTTTGAACCTTGAAGCTTAAACAGGTTATACTATAAGTTCCTGTCAAATGAGGAAATAGAAAGAATTCTTATTGACCCCCATGGAAACCTCAAAGCTTGTCAGAGAATTAATCTAGAGCCCGTAACAAAGACAAATCCAGCCCCAATAATTCAACAAATTCTCTTAAATGGAATGCAGTAACAAACTAGGAGGGTCCATTCCGCCCAAATAGATTTTGGAAGCATAGAACTTTTATAATCATGGCTATGACAGCATAACACCAATAGAATTTCAAGCAAAATGTAGAGTAATTGAAATTTCACTCCGTAGGAATATCCAACACTAGCCTTGATTGTCATTTTTAATTCTATGTTTCATCATTTTAATCCACTGGTTATATGAATGTTGTGCATTACATTAAACTTGTAAATATGCAACTGCCAACTCAACAACAGCAAAAAATGCAACGCAATCAACATGAACCAGAAAATACTACCAACCAAAGAACTTTCACAAAGACCATGTAGGTCAGATTGTAGACATGCCGATGGGATGAACCAAGCCTCGTTTCCAAGGAATCGATTTTATCTAGCCCACTAACGATGGAACGGGAACTTACCTAAACCTAAATTGGTGAAAGATGATTCATTTATAATGTCTATTCCACAATATTTTTCTTCTTTAATCAAAACAAACGCTGCAACGGCATTTCAAAGATGATTCCATTCCAGCTCCATTCCAGTGACCAGACACCGCCTAATTTTGATGGTATAAGTTATGCATATATGTAGGTAGCTAAATTCTCTAGTAGAAATCAAACAACAGCTATCAAACAACAGCTTAACCTTTCGGCTTTTGGGCATTAGCAAATTTTAACACATAATTGCAAGCTTTTTAATCCAAAACAATAAATTATCCCATTTTCCAAATAAAAAGGCTTATTATCACCTACTGAACAAAAAGCCTGATGATATGGACGAGTATAAATTCAAACACAACTAACCAGCAATTACAAGTACCCAAAAATCAAGAGGAAAACCAATCAAACAGAACGTGAACGCATGTCAACTACTCCTATAATATATCCCTAGTAGAATTCCATTTCCGAATGGCAATTTAGGGCAATTCAAACCTGATTACAATAGCTTGTGCTGATCTCGAGCTCCTTGCAACAATTTTCGATCCTGTCCAGTCTTGTACTGTTAATCTTTTCAACGAAATCAAAATGTGCAATTTGAAATCCGAGCCGATTATGGAGATTTGATTTTCAAAAAAGTGGAAATGAATGCAAATCCAAAGGGGAGAGAGAGAGAGAGAGAGAGAGAGAGAGAGAGAGAGAGAGAGAGGAATAATTTTAGAATCTGGTGAGTCTTTGGAGGAAACTGGAAAGGGGATACCAAGCAGTAGTCAAACCAACCAAAAGTTCCCCCTTTGAAATTTCAATTATTGAATTGGTAAGTATGAAAACGAAAAGTTATATACAGCCTTTCTACTTCACCATTTGACGTTTTTGCCCTCAATTTCTATTCCCATGGTGAGAGGATCTTCTCATGATAGGTTAACTAAGGAAGAGAGAAAAAAATAGAAATTTTGAAAAACAAGGGGCCATTTCTATATTTTTGATAGTTTTGATACTCCTAGAGCACGGAATAATCTCACCTACAAAATGGTCACGCACGTAATGTGTTGGCTAAGTGGTTAATACTTAAGATCAATGCATATGGAGCTTTGTTATGACTTTCATTGGACTTCTACGAGTGGATGGTAGGTTTGAACCCTATGATTAGTCAAGGTATACGCAAACCAGCCCGAATATCTAGTTATCAGAAAATAGTCTTTTATGTGACTTGTCTCGTTCCGCTTAACTTTTTGCACTTATTCTTGATTTAAAAAAAAAAAAACACATTTTAACTTTGGGTTTGCGTCAAATTTTTTATATTCCATAGTTCGTTTCGACAAGAAGAATCAAAAAGTATAAATTTATGACCGAAACTTGAATAAAGACAGAACCTAAAAAGTGCAAAAAGTCACACAAATAAGTTAAGCGAAAGGAGTCCTCAGGTGATTATCGTAACATAAGCAGCTTTAGACCAAAGGGTCAACTCTTACTAATATCACAGCTACTAACATTTCTTGCATGTATTAAAAAAAAAACATGAGCAGCTTTGACATTTAGGGGTAACAAATGAAATTACAGTAATAAAATTTTATAAAAGATCCATGGCTATAATGGTAAGTTCATGGGTGGTGTATTCTTGGTTTGGGCATTCAATGAGATGTGTGGATATTCAAACAAGAGGGCCTTGATTGAAGTGTCAAATTTTCGGGTCAAACTTTTGAAAAGTATGGAGGATAAAATATTAGTACTATCTCATTTAATTCGTTCAAATTTTCTTCTTAAAAAAAAAAAAAAAAAAAAACAGATTTCTTCCTGTGACTGGTATGGTCAAAGAGACCCATCAAGAGGAGTCTTTGACTCTGAATGGAACCCGTGAGATTTTGAACTTCGGCGTACAGATCTGACGGTGGATCTTTCTTGTGGGCCATTAAAAAGCCATTCCGGGGACCCACTATCGTTGAATGTCTCCCTGGTTTCACGCTCCTACGAAATTTGAATTTTCCATCCCCATTCTTTTTATTACTCATCAATTTTAACTTTTATACCCTTTCAATTTCACTTTTAGATTATCTATACCTTTGTACTTCTAACTAAAGTGACAAAAAAGTTAGTATTTTTGTTAAGGCTAATTCTATGGTAAGCTCAATACGCGTTCTCTTATAACCAATAAAGTAGGAGTATCATTCTTCCGTTAATTCCTATTTTTCTGAGACATGTTTTAATAACTTCTCGGTCCTGTCTTCCTCTTAGAATTATGTGAAGTTCCAAAAACCAAGAAGACTTATAATTATGAAAGTAAAATTTGCCACGCGCAAAGATTATTAAACATCACTCTTACTTTGTTGCGTGCTAATAGTAAAGTTTAAAGGCTTTTATGCGCCTATTCTGAAGAAAAAAAAAAGAAAGAGAAAAGATGGGGTGGTCTTGTGATACAGTGAGGTAATACTTTGAAATTTCTTAAAATTTAGCTTTTTTTATTAGGTCTACAACTTGGCAAGGAAAATGTTTAGTGTTGAGAGGTGTTGAGAAACCACATGTGGTGCCTTAAAATCACTGAATAATCACTGAATAATAGCACATCACTATCATGCCGAGTTCTTCTTAAGGTTTTGCTTTGGTACTTTTGTTTGTCTTTTTTGAATGTTTGTTCAATTCACTCTTATATTTTTTAAATACGTTTAAAATTAAAAAATTATGATCAAAAGCAAAAATAATTCAGTGAAGACGAGAAAATTATCATCCAACTCTTACTTTTCTCTTTAATGTCGTATTATATGAACTTTTTTCAACCTCGATTCATTTTTTTATGTTTTTATGATTTCTCTCAGCGAAAATCTAAAAAAAATTACGAAAAATAAAAAACACCGAAACAGACTAGAAATTTAGAAAGAACGGAGCCTAATCTCTGTATTTTTTTTCCCATCAGGCCTCCTCTCTAGTCTCTCTAGTACTATCTTTTTTTGGTACAATTAAAAAAAAAAAAAAAAAATACTACACACCCATGAACCCCAATACCCATTCACTCTCTTTCCATAGCTCACTCCCATGAACCATAAGACTCCTTTCGCTGGAACAGTTAATTACGGGAGAAAAAGACTACAAAATCTTCTCACAAGATTACCATTGGGCGTGAATTTTAATGTTGGAATTTTTTTTCTTATTTTCTAAGTTTTTTAGATTCGCGTTAATTTTTTGGATTAAAATATGGCTTAACGAGATGTGTCTAAAAAGTAAGAAAAGTGGTACCGAAAGAAAGAAAATAGTGGTGGTGCAGCGTTTGGTGGAGGTTTTCTGTCGAGGTTTGGTGCAGCAACTGGTGGTGGGTCACATGGTCTTCGGGAGGCAGCGGCGGCGGTGGTCTCTCTACCGTTCGGTCTGATGGTTTTTGATAGATTGTTTTGACGCTCCCATTGGGTGAGGTGCAGCAACTGGTTTGGTTTGTTTGTCTTCTTGGCCCTTTTAGGTGTTATTTTCTTGGTTTCTTGTCTGATGGTGGTTTGGGTTGGGGTTTTTGCGTTGGGCTTAGGTGTTTTCCATTAATTTGTTTGTTTGTTTTGTTTTGTTTTTTTGCCGATCAAAAAAGAAAAAGAAAAATTGTTTTGGTTGGAAAAAACTTGTCATCTTTTTATTGTCTTTAGTGTCATTTTATTTTGAGTTTCGAATGGATTTTATGTCCTCGATCCATTAATCTTTGATTTTATATTCGTGTTCAAGGATTATAATTTTTTTTTTGCCGATCAAAAAAGAAAAAGAAAAATAGTTTCATTAAGCTGGAAAAAAAAACTTAAAACGACTGTTTTTATTGTCTTTAGTGTCATTTTATTTAGACATTTTTCAACATTGATTCATCTTTTTATACTTTTCTAACTTCTTTGGCTTTTTTTTTATCTGCTTTGTGATTGCTTGTTGAGACAAATAATTGCTCCAATAAAATTTAACGGAAAACAAAAAAACATATTATCGATTGTTGTTAAGACAAATTAAATTATGTCAAACTCACATTTATTCCACAAAAATCTTACTTTCAATACTTCAAGGAAAGATAATTCCTACCAAGAACAGATAATTCCTAACAATAAACGTGGTTCGTGTGAAAAAAAGAAAAGAAAAGAAAAGAAAAGATACACGATCCCTGCTCCAAGCAAAATCTGACCATGAGTTGGTGATAAACTGAGGGAGGGTTTCCCATGTTTCCCATTTTCTAAAAGCTTAGTACCAAGGTGATTTTAGCAACACGCTTTTAGTAAAAGGAATATGTGAGAGAAAATTGACTTTTAACAACTTAGCTTTTAGGTAATAGAAAACAAATTGACTTTTAGCAACTTATCTTTTAGCATTTTTATAAAAAAATTAGCTTTTAACAATTTGTGCTAAAACGAGAAACTCAGCCTAAAGTAAAAAGTTTTGGGATAGAGCCAATTGTTCCTTATGTAACATGTTGTGGATTATTTAGCTACTATGTTTACAGAAGCCATAACCACAAATGCACCAGAGCAATTGGGAAATATTCAAGTACCTAAATGGGAGAGCTATATCAAAGTAATTATCTTGGAATTGAGTCGTATATGACGCAACGGAATTCACAAAAGAATAGTTAGCGTACTATTCCAAATGATGATAGGTCTCGAATCCTCGAGAGTTCTTGAATCCACAAGAAGAAAGAGATTTAACTCAAAGTTGTTTATTGAATAAGAGGTACCGAATAATAGAGGTTACATGCCCTTTTATATGGAAAACTAGCAAACCCAAGCAAAAACTTACTAAAAATTAAAATATCCCGAAAATTGGGGAAACTCCCAAAATTGAAAACCATAAAGAAAAATAAGATATTCCTAATTGGAAATAACGAAAACGGAATTACACGCTAAGATAGCAAAATTACTAAAAATTGAAAGCCTAAACGAATAAATTTGGCCGAAATCCACCATCAGTCACGAACTTAGGGTGGTAAGTATTGACCGCAGCGCGATTCTGCTTCAGCCCACCAAGTTTGGGCCTATTCCGGGCTCGTCGATAAATTGCCGAAATTGGCAATCTTCAATTAGAAGTTGTTTGGGCCTTCAAGGCTTTGATCGGTCCAATTGATCATAGAATTGGGCCGCTACTTATTCTACATCAGTATAGCTTCTCATTTATTTTGGCTTGGAACTTTAATTGTATATATATATATAGGGACACAAACTCCCTATTTTGGAGGCCCTTAGGAAGAGATTTTGAGTTCTCTACATGCACGTGCGCATGCGAAGTTCGTTCACTATGTTCTCTCACTCCGTGGTATAACTCCATTACATTACGTTATACCTAATTAAATACACAACTGGGGGTTTCCTCAGCAGGTGAATTGGTAGTTAAATTTTGGGGGAAATGAATGAGGCCAATATAGTCATTTAGCTTACAGGGGGTAAAAACAAATTAATATTAAAAAACTTAATGGTATTAATGAATTCGGTCCTGTGAGACCCACATGCAATCTATTCTAATATATAAAGGGGGAGCATCACTTTGGTGTCCTCTTTTTAAGAGATTGTGTATACATTTTTACTTCCAAAAATAACCCCATCAAATAACAAAAGTACAGATAAGTACTAAAAAAAACTGCAAGGGTAAAGAAAAATAAAACACAGGCACTTTAACTACCCTCAGCCACGTCCACCCCATTTTCCTTTCTCCTCCAAAAGCCACATACCAGTAACCACCTTTTCACATCTTCTTTCTCACTTCTATGCATCAAAATCATACAAACATTCTCATCATCTGTATTTGCTAGCGGCAGCGAATGTCGACAAATCAGCCACCTTCCACCAATATCTCAGATTCGTCCCACCGTGTCCCCTGTTCATTTCAGTCTTTTAAGTTCTAAACTCACCGGAAATTGCCGCAACTAAATTGTACCCGCTCTGTTTTTACACAAGTCGACCCATTTCTGTTTTCCAAAATCACTAACATTACCGAAATCGTCAACCAAATTAAAAAAAAAGTTTAAAAAAGTCGACCCGTTTCTGTTTTCCAAAATCACTGACATTACCGAAATCGTCAACCAAATTATAAAAAAAAAAACTCTCTCCATCTATCCACTAAAAACTACCCACCCTGTTTACCCACAAAATTCAAGGCAATCCAACGCCACAAGTAGACCCCTTTCTGCTTTTGCAACAATGGGTTCGTTTTGATGAAAATTAAAAATTAACATGGAAGATTTTTTTACCGTGTGTGCATGGCATTATTTTTTTATCGTGGAATTTTTTTTTTTAACCGTGTGTTAATGTCGCATACTATTCTACTTTAGGAAATTTGAGTTAATCATGGAAAAAAACCTGTTTTCGAAAAGATAAAACATATTTTTTAACAAATTATTCAACTACATTCACTGTAAAAAAAATGACGCCAAAATAAAATGATAAACTCCGTTTTACATATTTTGTATGTGTTTTTTTTTTCATAGGTGTGTGTTTTGTACTTAAAAAAAGTCGACCCATTTTGTTTTCCGAAATCCTTTGGCGAACAGGGCAAGTTGTTTTACGTTGGAATACTAAATTGCTCACCTTAAAACTGCCACAAGTAATGGTGTGTCTTTTGTTTGATTTTTTTTTAAAAAAATGGTGTATCGGAAATAAGACTGGAAATCGGAGATAACAATCAGTCTATGGATTAGTTAACAAGAACTAGAGAACAACGTCGTGTGTGGCAACAAGGTTGGCAATCTAATCAGAAGAATGTGCACAAGAAAGAGAGAGAAATAGAAAATCACAACAACTGCGCCTCCAAAGTTTTACACCCCAAGATAATGCCCAATGATTAGAGCGCCGGCTTATCACACAACAACAATGGAGAGTTTGAACAAACTATTTTTTGAGTCAATTGAATGCTAAAATGGTGGCGCAATTATGCTAGGCAATTATGCGGTGGGGAATTCATGGGGATTTCCAAATGAAGGTGATATATTTATGTTATACCCATTTAAAGTTTTTAATTTTTTGAACATCATAAATACATAAATAGTTACCCATAAATTTTATAATATGCATAATTTTGTTCGAGATTCTCATGAATTTGAATCATATGTTGTAATATATACAGGAATGCGAAATAGAAAAATTGTATACTTGCTTTGGGATAATTGTGCAGATGAGAAAACTACGGTGGACGAAACACAAATGGAAAATCAAGTAAATTTATAATATCACATTTCTCCAATACTGCATTCTTTGTTGAACTAACAACATCGATTTCAATATCTATGCAGGTCATAAAGATAGGCCTTTATTGTACAAAATGGCCGTTCTCCGTTATACCTAACACAATTGATTTACAAAATTTGATAGAAGAATACTTGGGGATTAGATCGTGGGCTAAGCGGCGGTGACGGCGGTGTTAGAATGGTAATGTATTATTTGGTTATTATATGCAATCTCTCACATTACTTTGTTAAATATATAAAATATAGCTTATTTTTAGGCAAAAAAAGAATGCAATGCATACATGATCAAATGATAAGCCGGATACTTTTGTGTCTTTTCTTTTTTGTCAAAGTTCGACTTGCACACGCATCGCGTGTGCCCCAACCTCTAGTAATGTATAATGCATGTAGTGTCATATGACATATAACAAATGGTCCTATGGACAGTTCATTAGTTGTCAATAAGTTAAGAAAATGACGAAACAATACACACTTCTATAAACTTTCACATGTATCAATATATCTTTTCCATTGTAACAATGGTCCAGTGGGCTGTTTTTAATATTTTCCTAAAACAAAACTAAGATCGGTAAAATTTAATTAGCATTTAAAGAACGTAGGTCTGGTACAACATATGAAAGTACGTAAGAACTTGAACTGCCTAAATATTTGAAAGGTTTATAATAAAAATGAAACACCCGCGAATGTAATAAAGGCCTCCAATGGATGAAATTGTCCAATGCTAGTCTCCCAAAACATATCACGTAATTTGATTAAAAATTTTAAATATAGTTATGGAGGCGACCCGCGATGATGAGTGAGAAAAGTAATAATTTTCATATCGATGGTATACATTTTGACTGTATGCTTGTGATATTATTGGCTATGTTTTTTTAGATATAATTGACAATACTATTGACTATCTAAGTTGTGGTCTGTAAGGGGTATTCAAAAGAAGATTAAGTTATTATAAAACAAACGATAGAGATGACATATGATATCAAAACCTTCGATAATTAATTTTATGCAGTAATTTGATATATAAAGCATTTTCCTATCACTTTTATATAGGTGTTCTAATAATCATTAATAATTAAACTTAAAACCTTTGCAATAATTATTAGTTAGCACGTGCTTAGAACGAGCCGAAGCTAGTATGTGCTACATAACCAGGGTTCACATATATATATATATATATATATATATATAGTGGATTGGGTGCACGCTTTGTTTGGTTGAGAGTTTTGAGAAAGTAGTATTTTTGAGATAGTGTTTGAATGGATTTTTGGAAAAAGTAATAATTAAAGAGAGGTGTAATAATTGGAGAAAGATAGAGAGAGAAATGAGAATAATGATTGCAGAGAAGGGTATGAGTAGAGAGAGAAATGTGATTAATGATTAGAGAGATGAGAGATGTGGAAAGAATCTTTTCGAATTTTTTTTTTAGAAATGTGAAGTGAACACAGTGAAATTAGTAGACAATTATCCTCTTTTTTTGGGCTCGGCATACCGGAGGCCTGTGGTGACTTTGAGATACAGCAGCCTGCGTGTGGGACAAGTATCGCACCTTATCGAGCCCAAAATTTTGATTTGAACAATTGACTTTATAGAGCTCAATACATAAAACAACTTTTGATTTGGAATAAGCTGTTGTCGATGTCATGAAAATTCATGCTAAAAAAATTTATTAATTGGCCTCCTTTAGCTAAAAAAGCTGTTGTTTATTTTTGTTTTTATTCACAAAAAATTGATTTAATTTTATCTTTTAGCTGTTGTCGATGTTTGAAAATTCATGCTAAAATGCAAAAAAAATTTATTAATTAACCAAAACCGATGGACGATCGATTTAATTTTTCTACGGGATTATTCTTCACATTGAGCTGTACACCATAAACACTTGGGGATCACGTTTTGGGATTTGATCGGCACAAGAAGCTGTTATGCTACGGGATTGTTCCCCTTACTGAAGGCTTTTTTCTTGGAGTTATAAAAGTTTATGGTTGGGATAATATATAATACATGCATCCACAATATTGATCAAAAATTCCCTATTTGATTCAGTTCTCTAGACCTTGAAATAGAAACGTAAAAAAAAAACTCCAAGAAATCTATTTACATATTCGATCAATACTGTAGTTTATTACGCTGGAATTCTATTCTAAATATCTGGACTAGATTTCACATTTTTCAGCCTTTGGGGTTTTCCAGAAAAAAACAATTGCATGTCTCTTTCTCGCCAGATTACATAATGTATTTTCAAGTTAGAGCTATAATTCATCAACTGTTATAAAACTAATATAAGGTTTCCCATTTAATAAAATGGGAAATCATATAGAATCACTTTTTGATAAAAGCCAATTTTGATTAAAAAAATCTTCACCCAAAGGAAGCGGGGATAAAAAAATCTTTTTGATAAAAGCCAATTTTTTGTAAAAAAATCAAAATTTACGAGCCATCCAAAACTTCATTTTTAAAATCAAACATTTTTAAAATCCCAAATTTACCCATCCATTTTTTAAAATCAAAGATTTTAGCAAATGGTAATGATTTTAACAGAGCTGGCTCATACATTTCGGAGGCCTAAATTGAACTTATTAAACGATGTCCACCCTATATTTTACATAGAAAATTGGTCAATAAAGAGTCTTTATAAAAACTATTACAAAAGATTTACCATTACAAATGTAAACCTATAGTTATCCAAAAATATACAACCACTACAATATTTCAAAATCTATCATTTGAATATTTGTTGTCTCACACTTTTACAACAACTTTGTCCACCAAACAAATAAGAAACAAAGCATATAATATTCAAGTTAGACAAAGGATAGCCTACTGCCTACGATATAATATTTGCAAAAGCAGGAAACATGAAAATCACCACCAAATTCCAGGCTCCAAGCCTAAAAATTCCAATAAGCAATCAGCACCCATAAGATTATAAAAAAACTCTAATCTAATCCATATTAGTAGATTCACCATAATCACCACCATAAAACAAAGAAAATATATATATTTTTTTTATCAATTAGGGCATAAAGGTAATGAAAAAATTACTTGATGGATATGGAGATTTGAAGATGGTAAAAGAGGGGCCTTCAAAATTCAAGCCGAATACTTGTGTCGTCTGCCTTCCTTCACGTTCTAATATCAAGGAATTTCTGATCTACGATTTTCTCTCCAACAATTGCTTCTTCCACGGTCGAAAGGAGTAAGGACTCCTTGTTTATCTTTTCCTTTACCTTTTTCGTTGCAGAAGTGAGACTGTGAGATTAATGAAGGGCACCGCATGAATTTGGGCCCTAAATTCTAATGGGGCCTTAAATTCAAATTGGGCCATTTTTTGTATGGATGGGTTACACACAAATTGTATTGGGCTTAGTATATATATGTAGGGGTCCTAACTAATTGGGGGCCCTAAAAATTTTGGTTTTTTTGGTGGGCCTAAAGCCTAGGGTTCATCAGATTTGTGTATGAGCCGGTTCTGGATTTTAACAAATGGGAAAAATAATATTAGCTCTTATAGAGTCTTCAATAAGATTTGCAGAACCTAATATTGCATTGATGTTTTCTTTTGTCATTGTTGTGTGTGTAAAATATTTTGTGTTCCGAAGAATAGTGTGTGTTGTTGCACTATCTGCTAAATAAGTATCTTTGTATTTATCTTTGAATGGAAAATATCAGTAGCATCCATGCAGTTACAAATAAATACAATAAAGGTTTACAATTACCTAAGATGTTTCCTGTGATGGCTCCCTCACAAAAAAAAGTGCGGGAAAACAGTTGTGGGCCGTTGGATCCTATGCCCTTCATGCGATCCAACGGCTCACAACTGTTTTCCCGCACTTTTTTTTTGTGAGGGAGCCCTCATAGGAAACTTCTTGTACAATTACCATATCCACAACTTGATCCTCTCTCCGTCCCAATTTGATAGTCCACACAAACTACATGCATATTTCAAACTAAAAAAATATATATATTTACCAAAATAATTTTTGAATTTTTTTGCATCATATTAAAGTTCTCAATGAAATCTATCAAACAAAATTCATATTGATAAAACAATTATTTTTGTAAGTACATTATTTTTTTAGTTTGAAAATTGCAAATAGTTTCGTAGTGGACTATCAAATTGGAACGGAGGGAGTATTTATTAAACTTAAAATTTAAACAATTAAAGGATTGTTGTCCCAGGAAACACACTTACTTAGAAAGAAGCAAACACACTTGCATATCAAAAAGAAACACACTAGCATACTAATAAAAAGAACTAATTTAACTAGTGTGGTCATTTCCATCACCAGTTATGAAACCAAGTGTTTCATCTCGTTCAATGATATAGTCCTGATATCAAGATAACTTTCATGAAAAGGTTCGTCTTGATTTGTGAAATCCCTTCAAATTAATGTTAGGCGTGCGACATGTACGTAACCAATGAGCTTTCGACCCTCAAGGATAACATTTATCTTCATAATTCTTAGGAGGCCGCCCCTTCCATTTTTCTTTGGATGGTTCTGGGTGATTATGCACCTTTTGATGGGAAGATGTGGCACTTCTGCTAGAAGATTTATGTATGTATCCCCCACGATTTTAGCGGTACTGATTTCTACCATATCCCTGTGCGTATCCACGATTGTATCCATGTTAGCGACCTTGAAAAGAAACCATATTTGCCTCAGTGCCAGGCAAAATTGGTGATTTTTAAGTTAAACATCATTGTTTTGCTCATCCACCGTAAGACAAGTAATCAATTCAGAAAACTTTGTAACATGTTGTGCTCTGTATTAATATTGAAGGAGCAAATTGGAGGCATGAAAAGTGATAAAAAAAAAATTCTAAAAGATTATCCATAGTAATCGCATCTCCAGACAATCACAATCGTAAAGTTGAAATAATTTTTAACAAAGCGAAATAATATTTTTGGACAGTTTTAAAATCTTGAAATGTGTCCAATCGAAACGTGCTTTTGAAAGAATCATAGTTTTTTGATGTTCGAATTTGTCTTTTAAATCATCTAATCAAATTTTAGGGTATCTCACCGTTAGATACTCGGATTTAAATCCTCGTGGATATGGCGATGGATGAAAATCATCGCCTTGGCAGTGTCTTCCAAAGATGCGATATTGTTTTCCAGATTTTTTATGCCTGAAATATCTAGTGTATTGAATTCCAGATTTTTTATGTTCAGCATTTTCTATAAACAAGAAACTTGACTTTAGATAAACATTTAATGAACTATCAAATAAACAATACAAGTTTAAGTACAATGACAAAGTAAACATCAATAAACTTTCCAATAAAAAAAAAAAAGCATCAATAAATTTCAGAGGATCAAAATGTATCCATGGTTTTCTAATGAAATTATCTTGTCTGTTTTTACATTACTCATAGCTAATGGTGTAATAATGATATCCTTATATACTCTAACTAGATTGAGAATTGATTGCTTAATATGATTTAATTGGACTATAGCTAAGCTATAACAGAAAATGAATCCCTTGACAGTCAAAGAAAATGCAGTGCTTCTTTTGCCTCTTCTATTACACCAAGGATTTCGACAGTTTTTTTCATAATCAAAAGTGCAATTTTGTTCACCGACATTTAGTCTGTAAATGTTTCGATTAAATCCAAACAGTAAGAACTGAAAAAATAAATCATTGAGGCAGAAGGATATGATCATCAAATTGAGCTCATTGTAAATCCCGTTTAAAGTGAGTAACGTTCATCTGCTTCTTTGATCACACCATCGAACCATTAAACTTTTCTTGTCAACAAATAAAGCGGCGGTCCCGTTAGCTGACTTTAGAATTGGTCACAACATAAGTCTGGTTGTGAGTAACACAACATAAGTCTAGTTGTGAGTAAGCTAACCTGAACACTCGAGTTGCTATATATATGGAAAAAAAAAAAACAAACAAACAAACTAAACCGGCGGCCGAGCTGCGGCAGTTTCACCTTGTACACGTGAATCCGTTGGCCTTTCAATCAACGAATGGCGGCAATTGGGACACGACGAATGCGACAACAGCCACCTGTCGATACAATTCACATGAAACCCGTGGTTACACTTTGGCAGCACCCGAACCCTCTCTCCCTCCACAAACTCTCCTAAACAAATCGGGCATTCAGTGGCCGATATCTCCATTTCCGACCCGTAAACCGCCACCGGAATCTGCCGCAAAGCGCGCTTCTTGAGGCCACGGGAATCCGCCGCGTCCGTCGACAATCTACGCCTACAACGTAGCACGCAACGAACTATCGAATTCAATCCGAGCGCGAAAATCAGCGCGCATAGTAACGATGCCAAAACGATCACCATAGTCGTGTCGAAACTCGTGTCGGTATTGGTGTACGAATCATTTGCGTTGTTGGAATTTCCCGGCGGAGAAAGCCCCAGAACTCGCCGATGTAAATTCACCATTCCTCGAAAGCACCAACTGGATTTTTTTTGGATTGGTGAGGGGTTGGTGAAAGAAAAGCAGTGCACTTTCTTCTACTTTCTTGGTATTGGGTGTTGGGAATTATAAAAAATCCACGAACACAGACACAAACACGAAACGAAATCACTCACACAGGAGAAAAGTAAAAAGATTTACGTAGTTCGACACACTGAGAAATCTCACGAAAGTTCTAACAATATCAAAACTCAGTAAATCCTAGTATAAACCAAATATAGGGTACTTACAATTAGCTGATTTTCTTGGAGCAGGAAGGAGGAAGTGGTCGTTTCGAGTTACGGAGATGTTGTCGAGATTCGAATTAGACAGAGACATGGAAAGGGCATCTTGTTTGTATTGAAGATAAGGGAGAAAGAGAATGGAAATTTTTGTTATCCGAATTTGGGGACCGTTTTGCTGCGTTATAATGGAGCGGGGGAAAAATGGTCCTGCTGCCTTGTTACGTTGCTCTACTTGGAACCAAAACCGAGCTCAAAAAGCAAAAGATGATTGAGATTGAAAATGAATGTTACTACAATTCAATGTCACAAAGGGTATTCTTTTTCAACGATAATTCAATGTCACCGGTGGAGAGAAAGAGAGAGGTGTTGTGAGGTTAATCAAGTGGACTGGGAAATGAAAGGGGCCAAAAGATATATATATATATATATATAATGGACAGACAAAGGAAACAGAGGAGAGAAAAATGATGCATCATCTGATCCAATCGGTTACAAAATTTGAAGGATGGAGCACAAAATTAATGTGGGTGCTCTGCCTACCTAATCATGATTAGGGTCTTTCCAAATCCAAAATCTTACTACCAAATGCAAATCTTAAATTCTGTTAAACTTTTTTGGAACCTTCAATGGGGACCTCTTCTCTTTACACGTGGGACATGGCCTATAGCTAGTTAGTAATTACAGTGTCTACACCTTTTGTGGTAGTCTAACCAAATTTACCGAGCTTTGTTCAAATTTATTCATTAAGTTTTTAGCGAACTTGAGCCTTATGGGAATTTGATGAGCCGAGCTTAATTCGAGTTGTCCTGGTTTGAGTCAGACTCTAGCTTGTTCACGAGCCTTGATAATCCGAATAAACATTTGTATTTTTTGCTCGCATAAAGGTCTAGATTTAACCCAAGGGATTTGGCCAAGTGGGCATGAGAAAACAATAAGTGTTTGTCCTCCATGAGTTTGCATGTTTGAATTTCATGACGACCAGACCAAACGTTTCGAACCTTGAGGCCACCAAAAGTTTTTCCCAGTCGTTTAACTTCACGGTCTCATCGAGCCGAGTACTATTACATTCATATTTGGTTTATTTTTAGACGAGTATAAAATTGAGGCTCAGATTTAGTTCGTTTATAGATTAGTCGCACTCGAACAAGTCTTTACCGAGTAGGGGACTGTTGAATGAACTCATCAACTGACTTTGATTATTGATCGAGTTGTCCTGGTTTGAGTCGGACTCTAGCTTGTTCACGAGCTTTGATAATCCGAATAAACAATGCATTTTTGCTCGCATAAAGGTCTAGATTTAACCCAAGGGATTTGGCCAAGTGGGCATGAGAAAACAATAAGTGTTTGTCCTCCATGAGTTTGCATGTTTGAATCTCATGACGACCAGACCAAACGTTTCGAACCTTGAGGCCACCAAAAGTTTTTCCCAGTCGTTTAACTTCACGGCCTCATCGAGCTGAGTACTATTACATTCATATTTGGTTTATTTTTAGACGAGTATAAAATTGAGGCTCAGATTTAGTTCGTTTATAGATTAGTCGCACTCGAACAAGTCTTTACCGAGTAGGGGACTGTTGAATGAACTCATCAACTGACTTTGATTATTGATCAAGTTGTCCTGGTTTGAGTCGGACTCTAGCTTGTTCACGAGCCTTGATAATCCGAATAAACAATGCATTTTTGCTCGCATAAAGGTCTAGATTTAACCCAAGGGATTTGGCTAAGTAGGCATGAGAAAACAATAAGTGTTTGTCCTCCATGAGTTTGCATGTTTGAATCTCATGGCGACCAAAAGTTTCGAACCTTGAGGCCACCAAAAGTTTTTCCCAATCGTTCAACTTCATGGCCTCATCAAGCCGAATTAATAACATAAAATTAAGGATCAGGTTTAGTTCGTTTATAAATTAGTCGCACTCGATCGAACAAGTTTTTACCGAGTAGGGGACTCTTGAATGAACTCATCAACTGACTTTGATTATTGATGGAGTAGCACGTTTTTATGTTGAAGTAAGAAAGCCAAATAGAATATGACAAGAACTACTTCCTGAGGTTATTAACATGATGTAGTTAGTTAGGTGGGAGTAGAAGAAACTGTTGGGAGTTTGACCAACCCCACAAGCCCTCTTTAAATCAGATTACTAGTATATGGATTTTTGTGATTGTTAGTTTATGTATGTCCCCACCCTCAGCAACTCAAAACCAGAATTACCAAACTGAGATGATCAGGTGACACTGACATTGATGGATGGATGGGTCCTAGACCCTTTACATGAAAAAATAGCAAGTGTTTCTAGGTATTGTCACGTGGTACTCCTGATCATTAACTGATCACTCCTTTCACGCCTTCATAGTTTGTTCCATCTAATTCCCTACTATCTTAATAGGTTTGGCTTATCCATGTTCTGATCCTTTTTCGTTTGGCTCATCTAATAATCCCAATAATAGAAGGAGAAAAAAAAGATTAAATTTTTTTGAACCAAAAAAAAAATGTTATTTTTATACTCCATGTTTGACTAATTTAGGAAAAAAGTCAAAAAGTCACCTTAAAACTACGAACCAAATCAGAAGTTTCCGCGATTTATTGGCCGGACTAGCAACTGTTCGGACTCGTTTGATATGCTGTATAGGTTGAAGAGAATTGGTAATGAGGAGGGTATTGAGATTACTATTGAAAGTGAGAAGGGTATTGAGAGTACTAAAGTCAGTAGTGTCGGTCTGCCTCGGCAGGTGTGTCTGGAGTCGGTCAGCCTGTAGTGCTGTGTAGCCGTGCTCATGTCATATGCTGGTTGTTTTGGTTCATTCTTATATTTTGTGATGTAATCTTTCTGTCTTCGGGCTGTGAATGAGAACTTGACATTTTCAAAAAAAAAAAAAAGTCAGTAGTTTCGGTGGAGGTAGGAACTGTTGTAGCTACGTTTGTTTTGGTTCAATACAAAAATGTCAGATTGTGAGCTAACACAATAAATCCAACCCCACATTTGGCAACCAAAAACCGACTTTGCCCATGTCATTGCTTGTCCAATATCCCCTGCCCCTTTACACCGGGCATCAAATGTGGCCTAATAAGAGCTTCTCTGGCCCTTACTTTTACTTGTTCGAATCCAAAATTTGAGTAATAATCATTAAAACTCACACTGCTACTTGACTCCAACTTATAGCAAATTGAGTAGGTTTTACTCAATTCAAGGAAAACTCAAATTTTTACTCTGACGTTGAAAGATTGTTTGTTTCTCCATGGCTGGCTAAGCACATTCTTGTGGGAAAATGAAGCCCCAGTACAATTAACTCTGTATATGTATAGTTTTTAGATTATTGATTCGAAGCGATTAATTAACTAGAACTCTTTCTATTACATATGAATGGAATGATTTTAATGCTTTCAATCTATTGGGTATTTGCGTGCATGCTTTCAAATACCGATTTTTTTTCAATGTTTGTGCTTGGGTGACTGAAATGTGTTATGCTCACAAAATGGATTGTGTCACTAGACAACATGTGAAAGAGACGGGTTATGCTAACGAGACAGTCCGTAATGTGAGATAGTTTATGCCTGTTGGCAACTCAATTATCTTCTAGACGAATATCAAAAAGGGTTGCAAGGCTGAGCAATATCCTTCATGATTCGAAATAATAACCCTAGCATATGCATAGCTTAATTACATGGTCGGGGTGGATTCGAAACCTTGGATCTTCTCTCCACAAGTTTCACTCTATTTAATTACTGTTTGTCTTAGTTTATTAATCTTCAAAACAATCAAACCAAATTCTCTTTTTTTCATCAAGTTCAATTAAAAACTAATCGAATTCATCATAACTTAGCCAATCTGTCCCTGTCGATCGACATTCGGACTTAGCCGCTATTTTCTTGAATAAGGGTTAATTCCTTGTTATGATAAATCTATTCTTAATATGGTACCACATGATCCACTCATAAATTTACAACTATGCCACTAATAAATTTCTAATTGAAATTTAATGTTTAAATTTGTATTTACCCAGAGAGTCTTTTCCAATGAAGTTTTTACTCAATTTTCCACAACCCAATACTCCATTTGAGAACATCAAAATAAGGGTTTTTTTTCGTAGAAAGAGAAATCAACGTGATCGGATATCGTTAACTACGTCATTGGAACACAAATACCTCGAAAAAGAATGGGTTCAATGGTTTCCATCTGGCGTTTGTGTCCATTTGTGTTCCATTTCTTTTCAAGTTATTTGTGTTCTGATGATGTACTTAATGATATCCAATCAAGTTGATTTTTGGTACACTTGTAGTACTCGAAGAGTTCTACGCGATGAACGTCTCCGATCGTCGAAACAATGTCGGCGTGGCTGTGCCATGGGTGCACAACATGGTGCGCACCCCTGTTAGAAAAAAAAAAAGGCAGTCTACATGAATAGAGAACATATAAAACTACAAATTATCATTAGAATAATCCCTAGCTCTAGCAAAAGGTTGTTCGCCATCTCCTATATAAAAATAAGGTTTTGTTTATTCATAAAATGACTATAGAGAATGTTGGGCCCGGAGAGCCCCAAATCCCCTAACACGAATTGGTTTTAGGAGAGATGGTAGAAAATCAGTCTGACAGAGAAAATTACTATCATTCACAGACCATATATTTTTGTCTCTAAAATCACTTGATGAATAAAAAACATTTATTTTCACTCTCATAGGGATATGGTTGGTGTAAAAATTTATGCGCAAAAGTTTATGAGCACAAAAATATCATCTAAAAAGATGAATAGTACTATAGAGAATAGAGATAATCCTCCACACTTTCTCTCATCATAGATGTTCCAAATTCAATACTCGGTTGGAGTGTCATTTTAGGGCCATAAATGGGATGAGAATTCGGATTGGGCCTGGCTGCACCAAAGCTTAAATTTCTTTTTAATTTAGGTCCAAGGTAAACCCGGCCCGGCCTTGATCAATATTTGTGCGGTCTGTATACAATTGCTCCTGCGAGAGCAAATTTGTTCACCCTCGACAAGGGTGTATTCATTTTGTATCTTAATTCGATGATCGAAATTATTCATTATGTCCAAATTTACTTGTTAGGAGGACACACAAATATTTAGCCTAATCAGATATAAGTAACTATTTTATCTATGGTTTTATTTATTTTTCTTTAAAATTCTCACTAAACAAATAAACTTTTACATCAAGAGCTCACCGACATTGGATTCAACTAAATTTTCGCATGGGATCTTAAGAAATGAATCTAGAAAAATTGAACAGTTATAATTCTTGATGTGAGGAATGAGTACACGTTCGCGAGAGTGAACAACCCGAGGGTGAACAAAATTCCTCTCGTCCTACTATAGTTTCGCTCGCTTTGCACTCTCTCTCATCGTGAAATAGTATTTGAATTTGGATACGGAGTAAATTCTCGGACAAGCTTTGTGTGCCACTGCCAAGGCTCTTCCTCTTCTTCTTCTTCTTCTTCTTCCTCCTCCTCCCAAAACCGCTTAGCTCACAAAGAAGAGAAAGCCCTACTCTCAAGCCTGTGCTGTGGTACGTAACACCATTTAGTCTTTCTTTTAGTGGCTTCTCTTTAACTTACGTTCTAGAAATTCTGGTCGACGTTCCGTCTCCGGTCTCCTACTCCACTGCTTCCTTTCTTCTCCTTCTCTGCCTTTCCCTGGGCTTGCAGCTGCGGCTTTAGCTACATTCGGAACTAATTCGAGACACAAGTTTCTCTATGTCGATCTCATTCCTAATTTGAGACACAAGTTTCTCTATGGCGATGAAGACTCGTAGATCTTCCATTGGATTAGTAGATGGACGGAGTTCGGTACGTATTTTCTTCTCCTTTTGAACTCGTGTCTGGTTCGTCTTATGACTGTTTGCCTTCCTTTTTCGTTTTTCCGTTCTGTATTAATTCAGTGTTTTCTTTTCTTTTCGATGAGTCATTATTATTTTCCTTAACACTGTGATTTTGCCCTTTCCAATCGATCCACTAATTAGTTGTGCCCTTCTAAGTTTACGAACAAACAACTCCCCGCTACAGGACAGTGGATTGGGTCCAGGATTAGTCGGGACGCGCATAAGTGCCCGGACACCCTGGGTAACACGGAAAGTTTACAAACAAAGATGGTTGCATTTTCTTTTCGCATTGGGAAAAACCAACATTTAGTCAGCACTTATTGGCCTTTTCCGTCCGGTTAATCAGCACCCCACTCCATGTTGTAAGCCAAGGTTTAATTTAATAACCTAGTTAAAATCACCACTTCTGTACCGGTTAAGCTGTGGATACAAATAATTGCTTGTATGCTGTGGAAAGATTTTACCTTTAATGTTGGGCTTCTGTAAATTTGACTAAATTCTCCCTCTGTTTTTTTTTTTGTGAGGACATAATTCTCAGTTGAAATTTAACTCTGGAGGGTATTTTAAGTATCGCGAATCTTTCAACGAGAGCTCATTTGGAGAGGAGAGAGATGTGGTTTTCCATATCTGACAAATATGATTAGCAGTGGAATCAAATTTTGATTTTTCAGAACTTATGCATCTAAGAATTTGTTAACTTGGGGGAGGGTGGTAGTCTAATAACTCTTGTATTGTCTGATGCTTCTTCAGTTTGTCTCTGGATAAAACCATTTCTATGCACATATATTGGTTTAGAAGTGCACTGAACCTTGAATGTGCTTCCTTCTGTGCAGGTTCAGAACTTCAATACTAGATTTTCTTTACAATCTTTCGTGAGAAGAGTAGAAAAATTATCCGACAACCAGAAAACGGCTATAAAGAGAGTGGGGTTCGGACACTTGATTCAGATGCCTTACCAATCGCTTTCGAGAAATCTTCTAGCTGAACTGATGGACCGATGGAATTGTGAGAAACGTGCTTTTCTGCTTGTCCCTGGGGAGATCACCATAACTCTAATGGATGTTTTTGTGATTCTTGGTCTACGCGTCACTGGTGACCCTGTAATCCTCAAGGAAAGTGAACCCTTTTCCGAATTAGAAAGATATTATGGTGCTGCTGTTTGGAATAGAAAGATTCCAATTGCCACTATTGAGGAGAGACTGGACTCTCTAGGTGAAATCGCAAATGACGATTTTATTCGGTCTTTTTTGTTGTTCATATTCGGGACCGTACTTTTTCCGAATGCCAATGGAAAGGTGGATTCCCGTTATCTCTCTCTTCTCCAGGATTTGGATAAGGTTTGTCATCGTGCATGGGGTGCTGCTGTTCTTGAAAATGTGGTCGACTGGTTATGCAAAAGAAGGGAGACAAATGCACAATATGTGGGAGGATGTCTTATTTTCCTTCAAGTAAGTGTCCATATCTTGTAATTTAATTTGTGTAGTGCTATTAACCTTTACGGTTGAGTTACTCACAAACTACACAACATATTCTTAGAGTTTCCAACAACAACCTCTTCAGTCTTGCTTTACATTTAGTTACTTCAAAAACTTTTTGGTTTAAAATTTTACGTCCTATATAGCCAACTGTAGTGGGCCGCCCAACACCAACTTCTAATCCTGTAAGGCTGTAAACATCTTTTTGCCCATTGATCCTTTGACTTGTTTTTCCACTAGTGTTTGAATTGATGTATCATTGAAGCTGGAAGTAGGATTATGTCGTAACGTGAGGAGACCTAATTGGACTACAAAAAAGACCGGGTGTTTTACATTACTTGAAAAGTCGAAGATCAAGTCCAATTATCTTTTCTTAATGACATTGTGTTGTACTTGGTCCTTATTTATATCTTATCTTATTCCATTTAATTTTACTGTGAGCAGATATGGTCGTATGAGCATATAGATATTGGTCGGCCTAGTTTGCTTGATTCCCCCATGATTTTCCCCCGTGCTTGCCGGTGGGGAAGTATCAGGTCTCATCAGAGACAGTGGTTCACCTCTAAGTTTAAGGAACTACAGCAGAATCAGGTATTTGTAATCATAACTTTTGTTGTTTCCATTACTTTGTGTTAATTTTGGGCCTTAAGAAGCCTATCTTTGGCTGTTGTCCACACTGCGTAAATCCCCATCAATTGAGCTGGCAGCTTGGGGTAATGAGGTGATTGTGTTTGGAACGATGACATTCATTGTCATACTGTGCGTTGTATTGCTATTTAGTTGCTTGTTTATTTTCATACCCTCAATTGGTGGCATTTTGTTCAGATAGTGTGGAAGCTTCAATTGACTTCTGTGGAGTTGAAAATGGATACAATCAAGGAGTTATTAGAGGCACAAAGTGATGCCAAAGAGCTTGCTGCTCAAAGAAGTAATGTTTTGATTGAGAAGGTATTATTTTCTTTTCGGGCATCTGATCTCATATGCATAACAATTCTGTAGCCTAGTAGTATTTTTTTTTATATTCTCAGCAGGCGGATAATGTTAGAACCAGACTGCAAATTATGGATCAATGGATTGCTGAAATGGGAAATGAATCAAAAATGGATGGAGTCAAAGAAGTACATGGGATTGAAGAGGATTCTTCCAAACTACTACCAATGAGTCCGACTGAAAATGAGGATATTTTATTCACGTCTCACAATGAGTCAAAGGTGCAAGGAGTGAACATGGAGCAACCATGGACAATTTCAGACTCCTCACCTATTATCATTAGTGATGTGAGTTTAGTTAACTGTTTTTTATGTCACAGTTAACTGGTTTTTTATGTTGCTCTTAAATTTCTCATATGATAAACTATTAAATTGGTTTTACAGGAGGAGGATGAGGATAAATTAAGAGCAAGAGAGCAAACTATGAAACTGAGGAGGGAAAATGATGACCTGAGGAAGGAGAACCAACTTCTCAGAAATCAGTTGTTGTCAAGTTCCACACTTGAAAAGGATTTGAGAAATGAGGTGGACAATTTGAGAAGGGAAAATCAACTATCAAATAGCCTTGTGGCTCGACTGGAAAGACTTGTATTTGCCGAAGATGTCAACGCAACAGAAGGGCCGAGTTCAGCATATGATGGAAATGGTAAGGGAAACAATGGGAATAGCACCTTCCAGAATCTTAAATTTTAAAAGCTAATTGAAGAACAAGATTCTTTCAAACATTGATAATACTTTTAAAATATGATCATCTTTTTTCTCTTTGCAGGAAATTCTGTGCTAACTCAAGACCTTCCTGGTTAGCACGTACATTGACACCATGGGATTCTGCTTCGTCTCGACACTCTACAGGACTTTGCTTTGTCTTGACACTCTACGGGACTATGCTAGTACCAGTAAAAACCGCTTGTTCGCTCAATCATCATGAATCATACTGTCTCATTTGACAGAAAGCTTTTATGCTTTTTGCATTTGAAGTCATTTAAATTGCGGCTATCACTAGGAGCAAGCGTGCATGGTTATAAGACCCGAATGCTGTGAATCCAGTCAGGTGCACTGCTAAATAAGTCTCTCTATGGTTCTGCTCTTCTAAGTTGTTCTGGGTAAATTGTGCTGTCTAGCAATGTGCAGCCCCTATTCTGGCCTGGAAAAGTAAAAATGATCAGCTGCGTGGTTTCTGCAGCAAATCTTTAGGGCCTTTATTGTAGAGGCGGGAACAGGTTTTTGTTGCAATGCCGCAAAGAGCCAAAATTACTGGAAGAAGGGTGCTTGGTACAATTTTTGGACTGGAACCAATAGGAAAGTAATTTACCTCATCCTTTAGTGGTGGTGCTGTGTTCACCAGATAATTATGTTGAGCTTGAGATGTTCCAGAAATCACCCCGCTTTTTAGAATCCATCTGAATCTGTGTTGATGTCTTGGTGAAACTGCAAGAGTGCGTATGTATTCATTCGATGCCACTTTGTGAGGATACGCGTAACCGAGCTTTTCAGAAAAACCCAGTCAGATGTGGATTCAGCAGTATAGGACCACTTCATAATGCAGAGTTTAATTCTTCTTCGTTTGCACTCTCTTATCAGTTCCAGAACCTTGTGTTACTGATTTATGTGATTCATTCAGTGTGACATGACTTGTGACAATGGTCATTTCTTGTGACCAGATGCGCTGCTCGACTGCTATGAGATTTTGGACTTTGAAACTGCCCTGTAGACCATAACTTCATTGCTCATAGCTAAATATTTTGTTGGGCTTCTTTCGCCTCCGTGAAAAGAAATCGATTTATCAAGAAATGGACGGTACAGCAGATGGGTCCAACAACCTCGTGTATTCTATCTCTTTCAAGATTTTGTATAAATTGCTGATCTTCATTGGCAAGGTGGTGGATCATTGTCAGTAGAGGCAAGATTTCTAATGCCCGCATATAACTGCAGTTATAACTTCCTTGCTTTCTTGTTTCTATGATATGAATATGGGGCTCGGACTTGCATCCCACGTACGGCCTCAGTTTGGTCTCATGTCTGGTACGGTTGATCTTGTGAATATAACTAGATGTTATAATTATCTTTCGGCTGGTGTGTTCTCTTTCTCCACTTGTTCATAAAATTATTAATTCTCCTTTCTCAACAAAGACGATGGCACTTTTCAAAAGAAATTGAATCTTTTCGCATCAGGTACCTTGTTCTTCCATCTGTTTCGGTCTATTGTTTGAGCTTGAATATTTACCGGTGAATGAGTTATATCCATTCTTGATAGTTTTTTGCTTTCACGGCTAGCAATTTTTTGCTATTAAATCTTGTTTTGGACTGTTAGTTTCGTTTTCAATGTCTTCTGCATCCAAAGACATCAGGAACCAGAAATTGCACTATTGCAGTTAGCCAATGTAGACTGAAAATCCTAACTCGGGCCCATTCAGAATGTAGCAGCCCAATTCTAGTTCAAGCTGTTGTATAAACTCCATGTCTTTTACCCAAGAGCATCTCCAATCCCGCTCGTATCTTGAATTTAGATCTCCATGTTTAGAGACTCATTTCAAAATATACTCTGTTTCTTCTCTAGAAATAATAAATTTTATATTTTGTAAGTCAATTACTGATAAGATGGTATCGATAAAAAGATATACTATGATTAAGACCTTTAAAAGAAAGGAAATATGCGTAGATCTAAATTCTGTAAAACTTATAAAAATGTTTAAGTTCAACGTTTGGAGGGAAAGAGAGAAATATATATGTTTTTTTTTTTTTTTTTCTTTTGAAAATAGAGACTTAGATTGTATTAGTTGGCTAGTAGTGTCTCTATATGTACTTTTTGAACCACAAACAATACTTTGAGGGCCCATTTGGAAGGGGATATAGAGCCCGGATAACATTTCATCCCCTCTAAAGCCTAGGCCCCACCTTATATCCCCCGTATGGCAAAACAAAAAATCACCAGGATAACCTTTCACCCCCTCTATCCTTATCCCTTTGCGAGGGGTTAAAGCCTGATAACTTTTGGGCACCCCTTGGCCTCCCTAAAAATTATCCAGGTGGAGAGGGTTGGTTTTTTGACAATTACACCCTTTCTTATCCTCTTCCCCGACCCCCACCTCCATCTTGTACCCCTTGCCCAACCGCCCTTCGATCTTGGGCCTTCACATAGAGAGATTTCCAGCGAGATACAAAAAGAAAAGGTTCCTAATTAGAGACATTGGTTCGGTGGGCGGTTTAATACATAATCAAGTTTAACACTGCACAAAAACAAAATAGTCATTTGACAGTTTAATTCCCTTATCCACCCACTCCTATCCGCCTATTTCATAAAATATCCAAACTAAGTCAAATTTTATCATCCTGTTTAATCCTTTATTCAAACCATCTACTTTTTTATCTCTCCTCCATAAACATCACATCAATGTGAGCCAACCCTAAAAAAATAATACTTCCTCTTATCTTATCCCCTTCTATAACTTATTCCTTGAAATTAATCCTCCATCCAATTGGGCCTTGAGGTCTCTGTTTCCATGGGGCAGGGCAGACAACCATTTTCTTGTCAAGTTTCCAGTTGTCCTAACAGACCCATGTTATCAGTCTTCATTGTCATTCTTACACTTGTACAAAAATGGGCTGGAGAAAATTGTGCGTGCCGGCACGTGGCGGTGCATATCGGCCGTTCAAAAATATTTTGGACAGTCTGAGTACCATGTGTGTGATACCCTATTTGCACCAAAATTTCCCGATACCCATTTTCTTGTCAAGTTTCCAGTTGTCCAAACAGTCCCTAATTAGTCTTCCTGTGATCCTTACACATGTAAAGTATTGAAAACCTAGAGCAGGCGACCAGATGGTCCGGTCAATTAAATTTGGACAGTATGGGTAGTTGATCTTACATTTAAGACCTGGAACTTTTTTGATGGGGTGGTCACCTATAACATGAAATGAATGGTTGCCACATGCCACCCTTACATTCATTTAGTGAGTGTGTACGGACAGAGATTTTAGTGGGTCCGGGACACTGATAAAGTAACTGGTCAAGTAACGTTGGTAGTTTGAGCTTTGGATTGAAGCAGTGCCCATCAAGTTGGGGATTCAAACCAATCACCAACAAACTAGCCTCCCCCTCCCACCACCACTGGCTAAGTTTTTACTACGGTATTTTCGGTATTTTTATTACTCCATTATTATTACAAGTTGTCTATTCAATTAATATATTTCGCAGAATAGCATTAATATATAGCAGATTCAAAAGTTTGGTTTCGTTCAGTGTACAAATCTTTTGAACTGAAACTACACTAAAGATCGATTTGTAGAGCGGCTATGTTTGATTTGGGCAGATATACCAAAGTTAATAAAAAATTGACAACAATGATCGGTTATGTTTGATTTGGGCGGTCCTTAATCCCAGCTTTGTTTGCAGTAAAAGTGCAATTTTTTTTTGTGTGCAGTTTGTTTTCTGGATACCTAGTTGTTATGTTTTGGATCCTCTTATCTATTTTTTTTTATTACAAGTTGTCTATTTAGTTGATGTATTTCACAGAATAGCATTAATCTATAGCAGATCAAAAAATTCGGTTTTGTTCAGTGTTCAACACCCAGAGATCTATTGCTTACCTCCGAGTATATTTAAGATGGTCAACACGCAGAGAGAGAGAGAGAGAGAGAGAGAGAGAAGCATAGTTAAGATAGCATTACAGATAACAGTTGCAACGTAGAATCACCAGCTAGGTGAAAAGGAGCTGCAGCTAGGACCGAAGAGACTCAAGACACACAAGGACGCTGAAAAAAACTGGGGACTTGCTCACTCAAAAGTGCCAAACTACACCACCCAGCATCTTTATTCATACACTACTAGCTAGCTTGATCCCGCGACATGCAGGAATCTCACTCTTTCCTTCCTTTGCTCATTTCACCCTGCAACACAAATAACCACACAGACGATTTCGTTAGTTATCCTCTTCGGTCCGGTCCAAGAAAAATAGCAATATACAGCCTCGACGTGTGCCAATGACAATTTTTCGATGCATTGTTCCACGATTGTTGTTATCTACCTCATACGTCTCCCACATTAGGTTTTCTATGCCTTAACAAATATGCATTTTTTTACGAGATCTATCGTACACAGTGAATGTATAGTCCATGTTACATACCTCTTTGGTGGTGTAACACCAAAAAGTGAAGTAATGCATTTTAATTGTACGAATTTTTATGGTTTAACGTAATATTCTGTATTGTTACGCAAATATTCGGTGTTTGTTACAAATTAATTTGGCTGGTCATTAAAATATTGGTTAAATTTGTACCTTACACTTCTTCCTTTCATAATGCCTACAACATCTGAGGTAGCTAGAATAAATATGATAGTAGGCTAAAAGGAGAAAGCCATACACATGTATGGGTCCGGATCCTTTCCGGTCCAAATATTGGACTGGACGAGACTATCATAATCTACGCCGTCTACACTGTCTATTTGCTGCAAATTTATCGCATGAGAGAGAGAGAGAGAGAGAGGGAGAGAGGGAGGAATAGTACTTGGAACAATCAGTGCTGGGGCTGATCTTGTAGGGAATATTGACACCACAGTTTTTGGGAAGGTTAGCTGCATAACCGAGGTTGACACCAGTAACTGACCCAGAAGCAGTTTTCAAGCAACTGCAAGCAGTCTGGCGGTCGGCGGAGGTCTTAGCCGAACCGTAGAGGGACCTAACACCATTGCAGCAGGGCACTGGGACTTGACCACCATTCCTAAGGTAGCTGAGGCATGGGGTGAGGCTGGATACCACCGTGCCACAGGTAATGGCAGCTTGGGCTTGGGGTGCAGTCACCACCATGCACATGAGCACCACACAGGCAAGCTTCGCCATTCCTGAGGTTGCCATTGGAAATTGACTGACTTGAGAGGACCTTGGGGGAACTTCACAAACTATTTTCTTGCAGAGAACGGAAAACTTCAGGTTTGCACTGAGACTCTTGATGTGTGGCAAAGGTTAGTGCATTGTGGGGTGCTTAAATAGGGGAGTGGGGAGTGTGAAACATAGGACAGAAATTGGTCTTGGAGTCAAACTTTAGGTTGGCAGGTGGTTGGGATTAACTCTATGTATTAATTAGGATGCCCAATAAGTGAAAAAAAGAAACCAATTAATAAGGCTGGTACCTTCCAAAACAAAACTAAAAAAAAAATACTACTACTAGTAAAGTTATTTCACTAGGGGTAGGTACGTAGGGATGCATACGAACCGAGCTACTCGCAAGTGGCTCGTGGCTTGACTCGTTAATGCAAGACTCGGTTCGTTTAATAATCAAGTCGAGCTCGAGTTTTAGACTCGTTTATTAAACGAGCTCGCAAAAGCGCGGCTCGTTTGTATAGGCTTGGCTCGTTAAGTAAATTACCATGTCTCAGCTTGTTTACGAACGAGCCGAGCTCGAGTTTTCGACTCGTTTACTAAATGAGTCGAGCTCGAACACTACAAAACTCGACTCATTTGCACCCCTACCGGATAGCCCGGCCAGGTGGTGGAACTCGTACTTTCCATGAGGAGGTGTTGAGTTCGAAGCTTCCTTCCTGCAATGTGTTTCCAACTTTTATATTTTGGAGGTTGTGGACTCACGCCCTATTGGAACAGTTTGTGAATATTACACGTCAGCAGTTCAAAAAATTATTTACTTGAGATGACTTTGGGAAATTACACAAACTATTTTCTACTAGTAGAGAAGGAAAAACTAACTTTAGTTTTGCTCCAAGATCAATTGGGCTCGTTTAGTTTGGTTTGCGTTGCTTAATTGCTTCTTCTTTTTTTTCCTTTAACACAAGAAAGCAAGTCATTCCAAATTAAGGAAATATGTTTTGTTAGACTTAATTTATTTGCATATTTCCTATTTTAGATTGTTGGTTTCCATAGAATATGCAACTGCATCTGCATGCTTCTTTTTTTTTGTCATTTAGGCTCAGTTTGGAGACAATATCTCGAGTGGGAATGGAAATATGATGTCTTTCTATCCACGATTCCAACGTTTGAAAGAGACAGAAACAAAAATGTAATGACATACTTTTATGATCCCGACGTTTGGGAGAGACATGAATAGGAATGTGATTCCTAATGACATATTAAACCAGGAATCACATTCCCAGATAGAGTGGGAATCTGATCCCTCCCAAACGTCGGAATCTCAAATTCTTGTATTATTCATTAAGAAAAAGAAATGTTGACTTTAACAAATTTCCAAAATAATTGTTTCCCGCGTAAGATCACTGAATTAATTCAAACACTGAAATGCAATTCTTCCATGTATCCAATTTCTATGAATTCGATTCCCGGTAATCATATTCTTATACCTACTCAAGATTTCAGTCATCCAAACACAACCTTAACATAAGAAACCAAGTCAATCCAAAACAAGGAAATACTTGTGTTTTATTAGACTTAATTTATTTGCTTGTTTCCTATTCTAGATTGTTGGTTTCCATCTAATATACAACTAAGCTAGTAGAGTGAGAATGTCCAAATCTTTCTATTTGGTTACTCCAAAGTATTTCTTATTCTAAGCAAACAAGAAAAGTAACTATACAAGAGGTAATGCTCTTTTTCTTTTTTCAAACGACAGGAGAATACAAGTATGAATTACATCAAACTAGAAACAAAGTCAATAATCATTATAAGTCCAACCCAACTAATAGGGGAATACCCACATGGATGTGGGAATATTCGACTCCTGACCTCCTTGTGAGATACAAGAGTCTTTACCAACTGAGCTAGCCTTAGTTGGTTAGTAATGTAATGCTCATTTCTAGGGGTATTTTTTGACAACTTGCAATTAATGAGCCCAAAATTTGGTGAAAATCAACATCATAATTTCCTCGACAACCAATAAATACGGTAGCAATAATCGAGATTTGGAAGACCAACTGTACTCTTTGTTTAAATTGATTTTTTCCCTGTCAAGTAGAATCGAACACTTCATGAAATTCATATTTTAGCAACTCAGTTGCTAAAATCCTGCTAAAATCTTTTAGAAAACTAGGCCTCGAGATTATGATTGTTGTTTAAAGGTATCATATCATGCATAATGTATGTGAATTCGTATGAGTAACTGCAAGTGGTGAGCTTTATTTAAAATTGAAACAGCTCATAACGATGATGCATTTGAATGGTATTCTTTTTTTTTTTTTTGAAAAGCAACAAGAATTTTATTAATCACTGTAAGGATCACAAGGATTAAAGGGGAAACGAATGAGAATGGCATCACAACGAGAGAGAAAACATTCCAACTATATTGACACCTTTTCTCTTTGACAATCATATGCCAAATTCGACCCAAAACAGTTTGATGTGAAATCAACAACGTAGAGAAGAGGCAGAGAAGAAAACAAAACCAGAAGATATATATCCGTGGATCCGTCTGAGATTATGTCCAATGACACCCGTAAATCCATAACATCCAGCAGATTACCCCTTTTCACTTAAGCAGTGTTTGGTTACTTCCCCGTTTCTCGTAAGTAGTATTTACATTTAGCATATGAGGTATAGATTTTTTTTTATTTTTAACTCAAGGGTTTTGGCCAGCTTATTAGTCGTCTAATCACCGGGGGACTAATCCAACTATCCATTAGTGGGAGTCCATTCAAAGTAGGAGCAAGAGCCACACATGAACTAGCCTTACAAGAGTTGATTGTATTTAAGAGGTTCCAAACGCATATATGAGCTGACCTTTTGATTTTCATTAGGTGAACTGTAATGTGTTTATAATTCTCGAGTCCATGAGAAAACCTTGTTAACATTTGGTAGGTGAACTGTTATGTTTCTATACATTGGCTACGCCAGGTAATGGGGAGTTGGGTCAGCCAACCCCACCGGAAAAAAAAAAAAAAAAAAACATTAGTTTGACCCCACGCTTCCGAACTCTTGAAGTCGCCACTGTTTCTATATATCTTGAATTTATCTCACTCGGCAGACCAATGGGGAGTTGGGTCAGCCAACCCCACCGGAAAAAAAAAAAAAAAAACATTAGTTTGACCCCACGCTTCCGAACTCTTGAAGTCGCCACTGTTTCTATATATCTTGAATTTATCTCACTCGGCAGACCATTAGTTTGATATCGATTGACCATCGAAAATTTCTTGCGGATGATAGAAAATCCAGTCACAAAAATGTTATGCATACATCTAAGTCTACATTCATTCTTACATCGTGTCCCACCTTCGTTTGTGAGTGAGGATGTAAAAGTGTATGAAACCTTGGATAGTTGGATGTACCCCTTCCATGCCGGTAATTGTAAATAACCTTCTTCGGGTAGTTAGATTTCATATCATATCATGGTGAGGTCATCCTTTACCGGCTCGTAGCCTTCCCCTTCTTAGAGCATCCTCATCAGGCTCAACAAAAATTGAGCCAAATTTAACCTCAAAAACACATTTTATAAATTAACAAGTCACTTTTTCAAAAACTCACAAAATCAGACTCTCTATTCAGGAAGTCAGGAGAGAGAATTGCTTTAACCTGTGAATAGTGCCTCAAAGGATTTACTGAGTTACTGTAGCAAAGTTATAACTTTTGCAGATTTACAAAAACTTTGTTGAATCTGATTTTTGGGGTTTTTTTCCCCTTTCACTCAACAACTTAGCCATCAGGGGAATTTGCCTCCCATGATGAGGATGCTCTTACATCATTAATAATCTGGTTTTAAAATCTTTCTCGCTATTGACATTACCTGTCTTGTAGGTAGTAATACTTTTTTTTTTTTTGAACAGGAAAAAAAAATTTAATCTTTAGAAACAAATTACAAAGATTAAAAGCATAATAGGCACGGGGCATCAGGATAGAGAAAGAGTCGACCCACAAAGAAGACACCTCTTAGTTCGATAGACACCTAGCGCTAGGAACCAAAACGAAAATAACAATCCGAGACTGGTAAGAAACCAACCAAAACCCCCCAACAAGAAAAAATGCCCCAAACAAAGACCAACCAAAGCCTAAAGAAGCACCACTTCTGAAAACAATAAGGCAAACAAGAAGCTGGGAATCCTGAAAAAATGACCTCTATTGACGTCATTGGCTTTAATCAGAAAATCTACTTATGACTTTATCATCATCTCCCAAATAATTTTCGCCTAAGATCTTGTTTGCTTCAGCCGTGTCTAGCTAGGTAGTAATACTACCGTAGTATTGATTTCTGTCCCATAGATGAAATTAATTTACGTATTTTTTTCCGACTGTTAGGGGTATTCGGGCTACTTTGTGCCAACCTTGACTAATTCTGGTCAGGATGTTCAAGTTAGCTTGCGCGCAGGGCAGGGTCTAATGTTCATGAGGCCTAAAACAAACTTTTTTAAATGGGGCCTTCAATCTACTTTGTATAGTTAAAAATACTTGGAAAAAGAAGCTTCATATAAAGTCATTACAATTATTTGAGAGTACAAGTACCCAAAATCGATAAGTAATTATTAATTACTATATGGACCTATAAAAATAGGGGCCCTCAAAATTAGTAAAAAAATCGTGGGCCTAAAGCGGTGGCTTTACAAGCTTTCGCTCAAAGTCAGCTCTGCTTGCGCACATCTTGGCTAATTTCTCTCCGGTCCTGTCAAAAGTAAGTCATCCACCCACAGATGAAAGGAATTCACAAGAAAAACTCTTGTGGCCTAGCCCAAAAAATTTACCAAGTTTCGAACTCAGGATGTCTGAATTTACCTTTCATCGCTTATTATCTCACTTGAGCTACCTTGGATTTATAATAGTAATTTTGTTCACCTCTGTGTTAGCTATATACTATGTTATTCCTTCTTCCCTACTGTCTTTTTCTTTCCTTTTCCAATCACCGTTCTTTTTCGAATCACCTAATCCCACCAGGTTATTTTACCGAAATGTCTCCGTACTTCTGTTCACGTGAAATTTCATTTGCAGAATTTTGTGAAATCCTAGTGCTGAGATTGCACGATAACAAAAATCTTTCTGTGATTTTGCGGCTGAAATTGCACAAAAACAAAGTCCACCCCCGGATTAATATGTATATTCATTGCAAAAATTTAGTAAGATTTTAATATATTGGCATCTGCTCAAAGTCCAAACCTCATTTATGCCCGAGTATAGTAAAATTCTTGATTGAACTTTTAATTTTCGGCCCTCTTATTAGAAAATCCTGATTTTTCACTGAAATGACTAGAGGTTACTAAGAACTTATTGGCTGTGTTTGGTTAGATAGTTTAGTTTAGTTTTGATGATGTCAGCAGGTGTAATGTGTGGAGAGAGATAGAGAGAGAAATGAGGGAAATGATGATGTCATCAAAACTAAAACTAAAACTAAACTGGAAAACGAACAGGGTCATAATAATAATGTGTAACTACTAAATAGAAATGAGAAATTCTATGTAACCACTAAATAGGGCAATCATTTTGCCTCTTCTACCATTCACAAGGGAGTCATGGCCATTGAAGAAGAACCCAATTTATAAGTGCAGGGTTTTTTTTTTTGGTCTGACGGAGGTTTTGGAGCATTCTATGGTCAATTTGACTTATTTTAGGGGTTCATTTAAAAATTGGAAATTTTGGGGTTCTGCGATTTTGTGTTAGAGTGATATGGATATAGCCAATTCTTTGTAATACGTTCTCCGTTATAGCGCGGCCACGTTCTTTCTTCTTCTTCGCGCGTGAATGTACATTTAAACTTATCCAATAACTAATAGCCGCATCCAATTTTCAACACCCCAGTATTAACCAGGTTTATATATAGAGTAGAAAAATGAGAAGTAATAAAAATAATAAAGGAGCATAGATTGTTTAATAAGGATTGATTTTTATTGAATACAACGTACCACGACTCAAAAGTGACATACAACTACAAAGACAAGAACAGTACGAATTAAGCAAAGACATACAAACAACAGACTCAAACTCTAATACATCTCTAAAGTAAGGCGCCCTGGGGGAATAGTAATACCACCTCATTTTATTCTCACAAATACTACACGATCTGCGCTCCGAAAACTCTCCATCGTCTTCCTGATCATTTCACCCTGCAAACATAAATTTATCAAAACACACGAGACGTACCAAAGTTATAATCTTGATGAGTTATAAAAACTAAAAACGAATGTTCTGGGCAGTAAAAGTACTATTATTTGAGTACTATTATTTGTCAAAGCAAACTACCTTGTATTAAAAACTAAATGTATCCTTATTACAACTAGGTTGAAAACCCATATGCATTGAACCATATTACTTATGTTTAAGCTCAAGCTTCGAAAATTTGGCATTAGTACGCGAATTAGCTTAATTGGGATTATTTTGAGTTGAGATTATTGCTGTATTGAGTTATTAAATGCATACTATATGGAGTAGATTTTAGGGTTTCCAGTAGGGCAGGTAAAAAACTAAAGAGTTGATAGTTTTGGTTGAAAACTTAAAAAGTTTTTTAAAAATAACTTTAGTTGGTCAATTATACACGTCTGATCTTAGCAAAACTTTAATCAAAACTGATCTATAGTAACTTGAATAATTTGTTAAAATTGCCGATAAAAAAAAACATAATTTGTTAAATATCATAAGCCACAGAATAGTAATTTGTTTGAACAGGATTTAAAAGCTAATGAGCTAAAAAATGTCTCAGTTTGTTGCGCAACAAGCTAATCTCAGATGAGCTCTTAACAGTTCAAACGAGCTCAAACTTTGCCTAGCTAGATCCAAACAAAAAGTGGGGTGTTCCACTAAGAGTGTGACTTTTCGGCATTTTAGTTGTATTTGAGGAGAATAATATTTCTCATAAAACGTAGTAAGTCAAAAAGTCATTTAGTGAAACACTCCCTAATTTAGCTCGAAAGGCATGCCATTATGTGCGAGAGAGAGAGAGAGAGTACTTGGAGCAGTCAGTGCCGGGGCTGATCTTATAAGGAATAGAGACACGACATAGGCCAGGGAGGGCAGCAGCATTCCCATTATTAACGTTGAAGGATTTAGCAGCAGCCATTAAGCACTTGCATGCTGTTTGGCGATCCGGCGTGGTCCTAGCCAACCCACTAAGATTCTTCACACCGTTGCAGCACTTCTGCGGCACCGTACCGCCGCCCCTCAGGTACCCCAGACACGGAAGCATGTTTTCCTGCACCTTCCCACATGTTAACGCTGCCTCCGCCGCGAACGGTGCAACCACCATAACCATCATGCACAGCACCAACAATGCAGAAACCTTAACCCCTGCCATGGTGATTGAAACAACAAACTTGTTTGAGATATGTATTTTGTTTTGGGTAGTGAGTGAATGCTTGTGAAGAGTTTGTGGGGGTGGTGGTGTTTATATAGATGGAGAGATAGGGTGCATATATATATAACAATGCCAACAAATAAGAGTGATTTATTGTTAGCAATATCAATACAGTATTTTATTGTAAGATATGGGCTGCAATATAATATCGTTATGTTCACGATATTGGTGCAGTATCATGTGATGCCATCCATGCCACATAGAGGTATGTTTTCTGGAGAGATACGCTCTGATACTGTCATGTCATGGGTGCCCCAAACCCATTTTTCACTGCACATTGGGCCGTTTTGGAGTCTATTATTCTTGTGTTTAGTATTTTGTATTTTGAATTGTGAATTGTAGATTTTTAGATTATGATCAAAATAGATCTGTAGAGTATTTAGAAGTTGTACATGTGTAGAAGAGATTTTGCGACATAAAGTGTTTACAAGTAATCATCAAAATAGATTATTACGAGTTTTTTTTTTTAAACCAAGATTGTACGTGCCGCTATTGTATGATTTGGAGAATGCATTATGATCTGCAATTCAGTTGCCAAACAGCTTTCATGGCATAATTTAGAATTTACGATGGAGCTCCCAAATACCCCATTGTGGAGGGATAAAAAAAAGGTTAGATGTTGTTTTGTGGGGGTCAATCTGGTTAGTGTTATGTAATTTTAGTGGGTCAAATTATACGGTCTTCAAGGGCCTAACGAATCAATAGCCTCACCAAGCTCACTCGTCAAGCATGACCGAACCTTAGAACATGGCCGATGACGCAGCGGAATTCACGAGAAACTAGTTGCGTACTAGTTCAAACGATAATAGGTCTCGAATCCACGAGTGTTCTTGAATCCACAAGAGAAAGAGAATAACTCTGATTTATAATTGATTAAAAGTTAAATATGCCCATAGGCTACATCCTTATTTATACTAGTATGAGTCCTAACTAAAAGGAAATTACTTAGAGTGGTGACCAAACAAAGCATTACTTGGAAACCTAGACTATTTGCTAAAAGGAAATAAAATAAAATCTAACCAAAACTAAACTAAAAACGTGCAAAACAGGCAACACAAATAAAATCTCCTAATACTAATCGCAAATAAAAATTATTACTAAAATAATGTTTCCATAAATAATAGGGGTGTATATCTTGTCCTGCATCATTCTCCTTTTCTTCAAAAGAACTCGTCCTCGAGTTCTCGTTAGGAACCTGCCATCTTCCATGCCAAATAAATAGATACTTGGAATACTTCAACCCTTTTACTTCCTTCCAAAACATCACAGAAAATAATATTTGCAATGACATCTTCTCTGCATGCTTCAAGTGATTGATAAGATCAACCAGATGAATATTGGAAATCCAATCATACTGTTGCACTCCAAGAAAATCAACAAGGGAAACTTGACATTGTGGGTCCTCTTTATCTTGCCTCATTGTAGCAATGATTGACACATCAATGATTGGCTCATTGAGATGGGTTGGCTCGACCATAGAGTTATCAAATAAATTAGCAACATCAATTTCTTCCATTGAAAAATCAATTGGGTCCTCAACAACTTGATCACCAACATCCATAGAAATTTTCTGCTTCTCATCAATATCAATTTGATCATCAACATCAATATCAATTTTCTTATCATCAACTTCTTGAATTACCTCCTCTTTAAAAGCTTTTTCTTCAACAACATCGGCAGATGTGTGAATTGTATGTTGTTGCTTTGACTCATATTTTTCTCCCAAAAGCTGCTCATAATTCCATGGCAAAAATCTCTCCATCATAAGTCTTTTGATTCTTGACCATGCGCGAATACGACGCTTTCCCAATCGTTCTCTCTTATCTTGCATATCTAACCACCATCGTAGCGCTCGCCCCGTAAGTTTTATCAACAAATATTTCCACCTTATTTCAGACGGCATTCTCACATACTCAAAAAAATCATCAATATCTAAAATCCAATCTAAAATATCTTCAAAATACTCATAACCACTTAATTTAGGCAAATTATCATTAGACCTAAAATCAGGTTCTGATTCATCACTATCTGCATGATTAGCCGGGCGTCTCCCGACTACAATCCGGTTATCGGGTTGGCGTTGGGCAAATCCCACCGCGCGTTTCCAATCCTGGTTAAGAGGACGGCGTTGGGCAAATCCCACCGCGCGATTCTCTTCAACCTCTCCTGGTCCCTGGTTTTGGCGAAGAGTCAATTGCAGCTGTCGCAGCGTTTCTTGAATTTCCGTCAACTGAGTTCGTGTTTCGTCACGAAAGTCACGAAGCCCTGTCAACTGGGTTCGTTGTTCTTCTACCGTCGCCCTTAGATCAGCAAGCCCCTGAGCAACGTCACGGGTTGTGTTATCAACTTTGTTAGGTGCCATCGAGCCAGAAACAATCTTGCTCTGATACCACTTGACGCAGCGGAATTCACGAGAAACTAGTTGCGTACTAGTTCAAACGATAATAGGTCTCGAATCCACGAGTGTTCTTGAATCCACAAGAGAAAGAGAATAACTCTGATTTATAATTGATTAAAAGTTAAATATGCACATAGGCTACATCCTTATTTATACTAGTAGGAGTCCTAACTAAAAGAAAATTACTTAGAGTGGTGACCAAACAAAGCATTACTTGGAAACCTAGACTATTTGCTAAAAGGAAATAAAATAAAATCTAACCAAAACTAAACTAAAAACGTGCAAAACAGCCAGCACAAATAAAATCTCCTAATACTAATCGCAAATAAAAATTATTACTAAAATAATGTTTCCATAAATAATAGGGGTGTATATCTTGTCCTGCATCAGCCGAACTGGTGGGCTCGGACCAACTCTTCATGTCATCAAAATCGGAGCCGAAGAATACTACTTGGGCCAATCGATGGATTCGGACACTCCTGGAGCCGGTTTCTACCGGTATGACACGTGAGATCAATGGAAGGCTGTGTGTGCACAAGTAATCATTTTCATTCTTATACGTAACATCAAATGTGACATCAGCCGTTGTGACACGTGTCAAAGGACCATTCAACCTAATCCAAAACATCAAATGTGATGTCAGCCAAATGGTTACCGTGCGTGCTAGGCACGACGGTACTTGGAGGACAAGTCAAGCATTCACTATAAGATACAGTCCTAAACGGTACGCCTCTCTCTACACGGCTCTATTATAAGTCTCCAAAAAGTACCCTAAAACTATTGATTGCACTTTCCTTCTTCTTCCTCCTCTCACTAGACCGACGAAGTGCCTTTCCGGACCAACCAAGGTCCGTTTAGGCACTAACACGGTTGTTTCATGTGCAAAGAAAGAGCTCAGGCGGAATGCTTAGGAGGATCAGAAGGCTTAGGCGGAGCACTCACCCTTAGGCCGAGCTCATGCTTAAGCAGAGCCCTCAGGTGAAACTCTCAGGCAAGTCAAAAGGTTTAAGGAAGGTTCAACCCTAGGATCGCAGCCACCACAGTAAGGATGTAACATTAGATATTGTTCAATACATTTGCCTAAATGCCAATACCGTGGTATTCTTCTCTCCATCCTGTAAAGATAGTTCACTACCAAAAAAATGTATAATTGTTGCATAAAAAAATTAAAGTACTTTTGTGTTAATTTTTTACATTAATTTGTCCACTACCAAAGAACAAACTGAGATTTTTAATTTGGTATCAAAATTTTTTAAAAATAATGCACGAAAATACTTTATTTTTCTATGCGAAAATTGCATGTCTTTTCTTCGCGGGACGGGGCATATTGCTTATATTTGGAATAGAAAGGGACCTAAAATTTTAACTTAGATATGTTGCTTAATTTTAGTAACTAATAACAATACTAGTGTAGACAAGAATTTTTGAAACAATTTAAGAGGTGGCGACTGCTACCATATGTGATCTCCTGTCCATATTTGTGCCCTATGTGTTTGAAGGGCGCATAATATTCGATCATCCGAGCACTACATGTTTATACGGAGTCTATACACGTAATCGTGGACCCCACAAGAATGTGTGATATTAGAATATTCCGAAGCACTACTTGACCGTGCTTAGGAGCACTAAATAATTAGACTAGTGTCATGTATGATGTCACGTCAGGTAATCCTCAAATATTACCAACAAAAAAAAAAATTTGATTTTCAGTGTATAATTATTTTTTTGATCTAGATCAATGTCTTATCTTCTTCTCCGTGATTGGTTGGTTGTTGAGTTTAATTAATTCAGTGTAGCTAGCTACTAGATCTCTAGAATTAAATCTTCTGAAAGCTATGGTTCCTGCAAGTAATCAATATTATTTGGTCCCACTATGATTCTCACCGGGTAAGAGCATCCTTATCAGCCTCACCAAAAAAACCACGAAATTTAACTTCAAAAACACTTTTTACAAATTAGCAAGCCATTTTATAAAAAACTCACAAAATCAGACTCCCTATTTTAACTTTACTATATTAAACTATTCCCCTCAAATTTAAAAAAAAAAAAAAAAACTTCCCTAAACTCCCCGCCTGGGAGATGTTTGGTACAAAAGAATACACGTGTCAGGACCCCCACCCCCACTTCAGCCATTTCCATTTCTCTGCCCCACTGACCCGCCGCCACGTGTCCCCCCTCCCTCTCACCTCCTGCTGTTTTCTGACGCGCACAGTAACCGGAAATAATAAAAAATTAGTTGGTGCATGAACAGTACCACACCAAATTTGGTGCGGTATTGTAGCAAAAATAATTTGATGAGGTAGAATAGAACATCTAATTTTTGGGGTTTTGGGGGGGGGGTTGGCTCCCTATTTTAACTTAAAAGTTAAATTGAGAAAGAAATGGGGGGATCTTTGTAAGATCATGTTCATATATGATAGTATATCTATGGTCAAATCTTGTTCTATTGTAAGAGCATCCTCATCAGGATTGTCAAATTAACTTTTTGGCTAAAATAGAGAGTCAATCCCTTAAAAATCCATCAAAATCAGTCTCTCTATTTTCCCTCACCAAATTATTTTGCTATAGTACCGCACCAAATTTGGTGCGGTACTGTTCACGCACCAAACCTTTTTTTATTGTTTCTTCCGTTGTTTTTTCCGAATGCGTCAGATGAGAGAGAGACGGAGGGGAGGGGTGGGTGGGGTTCAGGGACACGTGGATAAGTCTATATGGGTAGAAAATGTTTTATTGGTTGGGGGGACCACTATTGCACCGAAAATTCTTTTTCCGTTGCTCTTTTTTTTTTTTTTTTTTATAGATTTGAGGGGAATAGTTTAATGTAGTAAGTTAAAATAGAGAGTCTGATTTTGTGAGTTTTTGATAAAGTAACTTGCTAATTTATAAAATGTGTTTTTGAGGTTAAATTTTGTGAAAATTTTGGGTAGGCTGATAAGGATGCTCTAAGTTGATCTTCCAACTTAATAATCGCCATTTGAATTTTCCAGGCTTCGTTTCTCTCTTTTAATTTTGGAAAAGTCTACGACATGGTTTTGGAACACAGATTCAGACACGCGTATATCAACAACCATTCTATATATATTTGTGAATTTATGTATCAGACGGTCCAGAACACTAGCGTGTGCCCAAGCCTATTTGAGTATTTTCAAGTTTTATTTGGACAAGTGCTCTTTACTTTGTTGAGAAATTCTTTGCGTAGATGTATTGAATTGTCCCGGACACAAATATGTATTTCAAAGTTGTGTTCCTAATAGTTTTCTTCTACGTGACGGGTTGAGAATATTGCTCCTTGGATTTCAAACTCGAAACTTCTTACGTGCTATCAATTATAAGGTTAGCTATATAGAACTTGTTCCAGTTGTGATTGGGTTACTACTAGTGCAAGATGAGATTGGTCCACCAAAAATTAGTCAAGGTGTACAATTTCTTGTTCGTATACGTACCCTGACTTATAAAATATAAATGTCATTGATCTAGTCTCGGTTGTCGCCATATACCTTTTAGTGTCAAAAAAATTATCACAAAAGTCTTTGCTACAATTCACAAACCAAAATTAATTACAAGGCATGTCAATTGTGGGGAAAAAAAATGTTTAGCAAGTTTTGTTCCTTTACTCTTTAGAAGGATTTACATGGCATGCACTCCAAATTTTATGACTAAATGAATTTGTGCTAATATGGTTCGCCCGCACTTCGCCGCGGGGTGCGGTCTCACTCTCACCTAGATATTTCCAGTCATTGGTATTTGAATTTTTTTAAATATTTTGTTGGAACTTGTGACTCATATGGAGAGGTACCAAGAAGTTCTAGTAAAAGTCAGATGCGAAGCGGAGCAGAGTGAGGGAAGCGGAGCGAAGCATCTGGCCTATCGGGGATTCAACGGGGATTCAACTAATAGGCGTTATAAATACTCTCTATTGTAAAACCCTAGACGACTATTTACCAAAAGATTTCAGTTCTTATCAATAAGAACTTTAAGTGACAAATGGATGCTGAAATGTAGTTTGTGAAAGTAGAGATTGATTCTTTGCCGTGTTTCAGGACTTCTCTGCAAGCAAACATAAGGAATTGAAGGCTAACAAAGTAAACTTTATTAATCTCCAACAAGGGTTACAAATCGATCAAACTCGAAGTCACAATCGATAAGTGAATTACGTTACTCCTACACCTAGAAAATGTTGTAAAAAAAAAAAAAGTCTTTGCGGCGGTTGATCGTGGATCTTTTGCTATGTTGTGGATAACTTATATATTTATAGGCTTCTTTCCATGACTTCTCTTTGAAACCTGCATTTCGAATTCAAACTTGAACGATTTTCCCTCTTGATGGGCAGCTATCTTCTTGAATCACAGGTCTTGCATAATTGCTTTTTGTCTTAATCTGGATAAATAACCGTCCCTGTCTTAATTTGAATCTCATTTCATTGGCTGCCACGTGTAAACAAAACTGTCTCTGGCTGCCACATTTTCATCTTATCGAAAATTAAATTTTTTTAACAAAAACAAGTGCCTCTGGCTGCCACATTTTCATCTTATCGAAAATTATGATATTTTTTTTTTAACAAAAACAAGTGCCTTTTAATTACTAGCGAAAAGTTCATCCACTTGGCCTTAAAATCTTCATCTTCTCAAATTATTGGTCTTTTAGTTTTCAAATGACTTAATGAACTACTGAATGGGGATAAGTTTCACTGTTGGGCAGAACTATAAAACTTTTCATATTTTGATTTCATCTGTCTACTCTTTACGATTTTTAAAGCATCATCGTTGTTGAATAGGGATAAGTTTCTGAGAACTATAAAACGTGTCAAAATAGACAAATAAATTCGACTAAGTTTCCACTACGTAGACATTCTCTTCATTCTCTTCATATACATGTAGTGATTTAATAACTACTCCATCTGAATCTAAAAATACCGAAAATTGGATAGTGAATCTAGTTTTGTTATATTTCCAATAAGGTGATTGAGGATTAAAAAAGGCCAATGATTAAATGGAGTTTGGACAAATTCTGAATGCTTCATAAATGAGGAGAGGGTGCATGCAATATTGTACATGGAGGGCCTAAAAAATAGTTATGCCCCATTCACTCAACCTTTCAAAACTTTGAGTTAAATGCAGTACAAGCCTGCAGAGACACCGACGTACCATATCCTCCTCAACCACCTTTCGTTTACCCAGATCCAATCTTTGCTAAATCATTGACCGTACGTCCCCATTACACTTGTCCAGCGTCCTGAAAATATGTACTCTTGGACCCTTGGTGGTATCAGCTTATTTGCACCTCGACAATTTTTAGGGACTAATTTTATTATTCACTCGCGGATGGCTTATTTAAATAAGTGAATACTCCCTCCGTCCTTTTTAAATATATTGTTTAAAAATCCAATTATTAAAAGAAAACGTCATCATTGCATTCTTTTTAAAAAAACTGTTTTTTTCTCCACTTTACAGTATTTACAAAAGTTTTACCTCTACTTTCCAAAATTATCCTCCACTATTACCCATTAACTATTTACCCACTAATTTTTCAAAAGGGCAAAATGATAATTATCGAACTTTTACCCATTAAGGATTTTCAAACGGACACACTTATTTATGTGAAGAAATTAACCCAAAATGGAAAGTTAAATTTGAGAAGGGGTGTACTTAGGATCGGAATGGTTTTTAAGATCCGAAACCGAAAAAAAGATTAAAGAAGGATTATTGAGCGGATTGAGCGGATCGATCCGATCCGGAAATCGGATAAGTTTTGAACGAACACGGATATAAATGGTTTTTCGGATTAGTCGGATTGGCGGATCGGAAATCTCTTGGACACTCTATCTCGCTGAAATCTCAAGTCTCGACCCCTTTGCCAACACCTTGAAATTTGATCTTTTTTGGTGATCGTATTCACAAGGGCCTTCGTCCTGGCTTTGATTGGACCCCTCTGCAAGGAATAGTGACATCTGTGTCCCCCGTAAATTACTGTCGAGGTGTACTTATTCAAACCCCTGAGAAAATGAATTGTTAAATTCAATTTGTGGCCTTGCTTGTTTCCGTATGGGACTCTGGTAGGTGTTGTCTAGAAGAATATGTTAAATTCAAAACGTTTTTGTGAAAAACTGCTCCGAACAAGTCCTTTCGGGTGTTTTTTTTTGCCAAATCTTCGCGTTGGACGTTGAAAACACCTTTTAAACACATCTAACGGTTCGGATTTTCAAAAAAACATTGGGAAGGTGGAGGTCCGTAACTTAAGGGGTCAACTCGCACACGCTTGGAAAGTTGGAGGGGGTTAAGTGTTGAATTTTAAACTTTAAGGGGGCAAAGTGCTAATGGGTTATAGTTTAGGGGGGTTTAGTGTAATTTACCCTATGGGAAAATACGGTGAATCGTGAAATTGGACCGAACTGAATCAAACCATACATTTTATAGTCCCGATATATGGATTAATGGTCTGGACACATGTTAAAAAATTAGAAAATCATAAGATATGGTTTGATCCACGAATTTTTGCTTCGAAAACATGAATCGAACCGGACCATGAGATATTTAATATACATATGAGTATAAATATATGTATTTGGTATTTAATAAATAATTTTACTTATACTTATAAATTATTAGGTTATATTTTATAACAATATGCAAGAATATGGTTGATGTTAGAACATGAAATTACCTTATTAAAGAATTCCTAACAAAATACTTATACTCTAAATAGACATAGAAGAATACCTTACTAGAGGAAAAGATGGGGTAAATTACGAAATCTCCCCTCAACATCTCACATCCGGTCTCTAAATAGATATATAAAGATGCATTGAAGATGTTATAATTTTTGGGGTGTTAAACATGGGAGTGCAAGTATAGACCCGTCATCTTCGCCAAGTAGTATTTCTTCGTCATACCACACTACTGTCTTTAGGGGTGAGCACGGGTTGGATAGGATCGGGTTTTTGTTGGAGTCGGGTAGGGTCATTTTTTATCGGGTAACGGAAAATTACATCCCAAATCGAACCGAACATGTCTAGAAACCGATCGGGTTGGGTTGATGGTTCGAGTCAGTCGGGTTGGACTGTTGCTGGAATGGGCTTCTTTAATTGGGCTTTCCAAATTATTCCAATTGGACCCATGCTCTATTATTAATGTTTGAGCCCATTATTATTTTTGGGGCTTCCACTAATACTAATTCAACCAAGCCCAAATAAATAAAGGAGTTACTAAATTGAAGCCAAAATGACAATTGTTAGTTTTTTATGTGTCCTTATTAACAGAAAATTAAAAGTTGAAGCCCAAAGGTTTTAATGGGAATTGAATCACTTCCAGACATTACATTTCACAGTTCCAATTCCAGAAAACCAAACATTACAATTACATCCCACATCCAGAAAAGCTTTGGATAACAATTGAAGATCCATAGACATCAAGAAACGTAGTTCATCCAAATAAATTCAAATTGATAAGATGGAGGCATCCGTACTCCATAGACATTCCAAGAATAGTTTCAACAAATAGTAGACCTTTCAAGCAACTGGACAGAAGACAAGAGCTAACAGTCAAGGAAGCCCCACACATACCTAGGGATGGCAATCTCACCCAAAACCGATGGATACCCGAACCAAACCGACCCTATCGGGGAGGTTTTTTTTATATTTTTCCTACCCATGGGGCGGGTTTGGTTTTCGAAACATAATACCCAGCGGGTTTGGACTTGGGTTTGGTCTTAGAAAGTATTCGGCCAAACCCAAACCCAAACCCAAACCAAAACCAAAACCAAAACCAAAACCAATCCATATGATATTACTTATAGGATACATATATACATATTATATTTTTATATACATGTAATTTTTATTTTTCAATTCATAACTTTCATTGACTTTTCATTTCATCTCACTTCTTATTCCTCTGAAATCCTTTAAAAATCTCAAGAGTCTCTATAGGAACTCATCAAGATAAAAATTTTATTATTTAGTTATTTCTTTTGATTATTTTGGAATTTTGGATTAATGTGAAATCTTATAGATGTTTAATGGTGAAATCTTATGGCATGTTGCTTTTTTTATTTTAATGTATTACTTTTTCCTTCATATGTTCATTAATGGAATGAATATTAATCGGGTTTGGTGTTGTTTGGATAAAATCCAAATTCATATGGTTTGGTTTGGTTATGGTGCACTAAATCCCTAAACAAAACTAGTTGTATGAAAAAAAACCCTACATTCATGATTTGTCATCGAGGATGCTGCACGGGCTCTATGATTTGTCAAGAACGTTCCAGGGCTTGTAAAGTACGTAATCCTATCTAAAATCCAAATCCATCAAGTATGGATAGCAACATGGTCAAATTACAAGGGGTTATGGTTGATGGTCAAATTCTGAGGGACAGGATGATGATCGTTCTTTAGGATCTCAGAATTAGTCGAGATGCATGCAACTGGTCCGGACATCCGTGTTATTAAAAAAAAATATGGTCAAACTACATTAAATTTGAACTTTTTTTTTTTTCAATTCCTCGAAAGAAATGTGATATCATGACGTGGCTACGAATCTCCTCTAATTTTTATTGGACACTCGCAGCATCGTAATTAGCGTATAGTGAACATGAGTTTCTATGCAAGTGTGTGCTCTCTCCTACGTACGTACGTAGGTATGTATATATCCTACGTAGCATTGGATCCCAAATCCATATCATCAAAATGCAGATGCAAAGAGAAAGGAAGCAGGAAACCCGGGGAGGTGGGGTACGAATACATGTCAGCAATGACACATCATCACCATATCCCCCAACCAGACCGGACTCCTACATGTGATCTGTACCGTCCAAATAATGCCACGTCACCCTCTTTTGACTTCAAATTCAAATTTATATCATCATGTGAACTCCTTCATGACCTTTTTACGCTTTATTCACCCGCCACGTGTCCTCTTTGACCCATAAAAGCCGTTGCCATGTCACTGTCGCCACAGACCAAGAACCCCAGGTGGACCAGTGGCAGAAAATTATTGGTAGTAGTTGCTACTTAAATTCACCATACAATTTATTAATATGTTCATGACTATACGTATAAACCTTAGAATGTACTTCCAGTACGTAGTTTAAGGGTGTTGGGACAACGCACGTCTACGTCCACGTCTACGTCCACGTCCACGTCCGGTGACAACTGATAATTAATTACTTTAGTGATAGATGCATCGACTAAGGAGGTGTTCCACTAATCCAGTTTTTTGAAAAAGGTTTTCACGGTTTTTTATGTGATGTGTTGTGAGATAATGATCTGTCTCGGTGTTTGGAAAAAACAGTTTTTTGTTAGTGGAACACCCCCTAATAAACAATACTGGAATGATTTGAGTAATAACCAGTATTGTACGTAGTTTAAGGGTGTTGGGACGACGCATGCCCACGTCGCAAATTAATTACATGTTAAGGAAGTTAATGCCCTAAGAGACGACTTCGCAAATTATTTTCAAAATGGAATACACGACAATGATGAAGTAAAGAAAGTGACAAAGTATCAATTAATCCCGGCCGGTCCTTTCTTAAGTATTTAGAAAGATGAGAAGGACAATAAGTACATGACACTTTCGTTCGTGTTGACAACATGAAGAGGAAAACAATTTTGTTGATATATATGATAAGAAAATATTTTACATGGAAAACATTTTCTTTTGCACTTTTTGGTCAACAAAACAAGCTAGCTGAAAAATTAATGGACTTGTTTCTTTATTTTTGGGGTGCAATAAGAACATTATAAATTGAGTGAAAAAATTAGAAAGGTAGTGTGGGGGCCAACCATAAGTTATTGAATGTGCCCATGATTTGAGTTTTAATGAGTTGAATTTGTTCTTCATCAGTACTTGACCGGCTCAAAAGTGTTCACTTCTACCTGTATTTTGTCATCAAAAAAATTTAACAAAGAAAAACAAAAATACTCCAATCCAATCCACAAGAGGATCTTATTTTCTCCTACCCCCACCGGCCACCACCAGTACAAACCCTATCTTAGGACTCATTGCATCTCTCCTCTATATGTCTCTATGTATAAATATATGTAACCATTTCACTCATACTCTCAATTAAGCCTCACTCTTAAGTGGTAAAGCACTCACTCACTACATTTGAATAATGGAAACATTTTCAGTGCAGTGCCTGCCACTTTTCTTATTCCTTTTCTGTTGTGTACTCCACCGCGGAGCCAATGCGTTCTATGGCGGCTGGCAAAGCGCTCATGCCACATTCTACGGCGGCTCGGATGCTTCTGGCACAATGGGTAAGTGAAGAATTCTCACTCTCCTCGCACCTACTTGTTTTATCAGTTTGAACTATGATAGTCACTCTGTCCTAATTTGTTGTCTAATTCAGAAATTAAAAAAAAAATCATTTCTTTAAGAGAACATAATCTCATAAGGTTTCAACTCTCCAAGGAATACCCTTTGACATTTGACTGTATGCAACATTTCTGTAAGTGAGATTTCTAAAATTACGAGCAAAACAAGTGACATGTCACGTATTGTACATGCATGACATTATGGTACATTTCGAAAATCACATGTGACATTTTGTGGGTGCAGGGGGAGCATGTGGGTATGGAAACTTGTACAGCCAGGGGTATGGAACCAGAACTGCAGCTCTAAGCACAACTCTCTTCAACCATGGCTTGAGCTGTGGAGCATGTTATCAACTGAGGTGCCAAAACGATCCCCAATGGTGCCTTCGCAACACCATTACAGTCACCGCCACCAACTTCTGTCCCCCGAACTACGCCCTCTCTAATGATAATGGCGGGTGGTGCAATCCCCCTCTCCAACACTTCGATTTGGCACAACCTGCTTTCTTGCAGATTGCAAAATATCGCGCTGGAATTGTTCCGGTAGCTTTCAGAAGGTATGTAATACGTACGATTTCCAATATTGAATGGTTCCTCAGGAATTTGAATTTTCCAATTAGGTTTGCTTTCCATATACCTCGAAACCAATAGCCAAAAAGTGCACATAACCGACGTGGGTGTTGGCCCTACGTAATTGTGTAAGGATTGATTTTTGTTTGTTTTTCGACGTGTAATTCCCGCCTTGGCCAAGTAGCTCTTTACTGGGCTTCATTGGCCATCACGAGTACTAAATACTAGTTTTGTGATTTTGACAGGGTATCGTGTGTGAAGAAAGGAGGTATGAGGTTCACCATAAACGGCCATTCTTACTTCAACCTGGTGCTGATAACAAATGTAGGAGGTGCAGGGGATATCCATGCAGTGTCCATAAAGGGTTCAAAAACAGGGTGGCAAGTTATGTCAAGGAATTGGGGCCAAAATTGGCAGAGCAATTCTTACCTCAATGGCCAAACCCTATCTTTCCGAGTTATGGCCAGCGATGGGAAAACCATCACCACCTACAACACTGTGCCTTCCGGTTGGCAATTCGGCCAAACCTTTGAAGGAGGTCAATTCTAGAGAAGAAGCCTCTGCAGTTGTTATATGAATATATGGACAAAGATACGGACACGGAGACATATACTACGTAGTAACAATTGTACTCATAGTAACCGAACCAAGAAAAATCGTATAAGATATAAGCCCGAACTTGGTTGAAAACAAAGTTTTATGGTCAAATAAGACATTTCTATATGTATGGTGAGCCTTCTTGGTGGACATACTATAGTTTCAAAGAAAGTTGAACTGCTTGCTTAATTTATTCTCCTTGTTTCTGATAACTCTCTAAAACATTCAAGGAAGCAAACTCACTTATAGAGCTAGAAGTCCCAATATGAATCCGAAAGATTGCGATCAAATATCAGCCATCTTTAAATTGACAATCTTTTCTTTGTACAAGCAATAAGATCAAAGCAATGTAATAAGAAGACGTGAATTCTAAACCTATATGAACTTGAAACAAACACACAACCAGTTGGACTAGCTTGCAAGTTCGTACGTAGACGTTAAGTACACAAAACTAGTCTTGGGCTGCATCCGATTTCCCAATTGCAAATCCCACACAAAAAAGAGAACTCAAAGTAAAAAATAGTAAGATCTAAATGACAAACATAAATACTTCATCATATACATTTCAATAAAGAACAAGGGGGCATTTTCTACAGAAATTCACAAGATCTCCTAGAAAACAGGCAAGCAAAACTGGAAATTTCTCCAAATTCCTGGGAATGTACTCAATAGTTTAGCAAGGAGTATTTCACTCTCAAAACAATTTTCCCCTTCTCCACCCCCAGCTTTCCTCCGGTAACCAACCAATGACCTGGACAATCTTGTGGGCCCTTGGTCATCTCAGACATGTCAACGAATTTCGCCAACTTATTGCCAGCAATGATTTCCGTTGATCCTGAACTTGAGTCAACATTATTATTTCCAGTGGTGACCACTTTCCTCGAATTGTCGTGAGGGGAATGGTCCCACAATGATCTTCGAATTGTGCAGCCCGGTAACCTAGAGTACAGAAGCTTCATGTATAAGACATTAATTGACCCGAAATCCCATACCCCAAGTTGAACTCCCGTCACAATGTATACACCGGAGAAATCGCCTATGAAGGTAGCAGGGCTTTCAATTGGTGCAGTGCTCACATGAGAGTATTTCTTCCATTTAACTGGCTCAAACCATCGACTATCTTGCTCTTCAGGACCCTGCCACTTGGGAGCCCCGATGGCCACGTGGGTATCCCAGAATGGTTGAAGGATCTTTGGAAGGGATGTTAAGTGTTGGAGATGAATACATAGCCGATTCTGCTTTGACCCTTCTAGACATAACCGCAAACCGGTCACTGGCTTACGTCCAACTGATACCTACATGAAAGAAGAGATGACCACAAGTCAGGAAGATTCTAACCCATGTTGGTTTCTTTGGATTCATCTCAAGCTTAGACCTACGGAATCAAGAGCACAGTCGAGATGAAACCCATGCATTCCCTGATGAGAATGCTCCATCACAATCAGAATGACAATGTCAATAATGCGGATTCATAGTATCAGCCATAGCTTAACCACAGCCCCAGGGAAACAAAAATTGGAAAACCCAGAGTTGTTTAAGCTAATTACTCAATGAAACCAAGGTAAACAGAACTGTTCATATCGATCAAGCCTCGAATGCTGTCCACAGTTACAACAACCTCCCCAAAGGGTGGTGCTAAGACCTCGATTTTGCAATTAAGACTAACTTTCTCAGAACCTCAACCGTTAGAATGGAACATCTCAAACAAATGAATCCGAAAGTTGCAAAAGATAAGTACAAACTAAGAGAATATCATCAGTAGCCATAGGATTATACAAAATTCAACTCAAATTTATGGCAAGTTCTGACTATTTACATAATATTTGCTTGTACCTGTAAATATTTCAAATTGCCATTAATCCCCAATACCTATATGTCTTGTAACTTATACAGAAGCAACGACACAAAGGCAACGTAACCCATATGTACTATAAAGACACATCTACCTGTGCTCCCAACCATAATCTTCTACGTTATCATCCACCCACCCATGCTCCCAGCCAGACTTCACACAACTATGGTCCAACACACAACCCGACTACGTGCACGCAGGTATATCACAGTGTCATAAAAGGCCCACTAACATGCACGAAGGTGTACCACACTATGAAAATCATTTTCATTTTTTCAATCTTGTATGTTTTTCCTTTTAAATTAACAAATACCGGCACAGAATTAAAGAATCCATTTATACTGTATATAGCTCTGCCCAAGTTAACATACTTGCTCTTGGCTGATGTAAAGCTTTTGCCCCATCATGCTGAACTGCATAGATGGACAAACAGGTTCCTTCCTTTGGTGGCCAGGAAGCTTGTCTTGCACTGGAGCCCATACCCAAGGAACCTGAAACTCTAGGAAATACCTCAGCTCTTCAATCTGAGGCTTGTCTGCACCAAAATGTTCCAAGACAATTTGGAAGTTAGCAACTAGAAGGAAACCATGATCATTGTCATGGTTCCTGCCTGATATTGTTTTGTATTGGGTATAAACTGTAAAGAGAGGAAAGAACTCCAGTTATATGCAACCACATATGATGAAGTTTAAGATGTCTTACGTTCAAGATAGAGATTTATAGCACGAACCAAGTGCTCATTCCCGGTCAGGCCTTCAAGAAGAAGGGCGATGGGATAGAATGACATCTCAATAACATCCGGAGAGGACCGAACTGTCCTTGCCCATTGGGAATGGCTTTGTTCCAGATCATCTCCCCCCCTACGTCTGAAAATGACCGTGACATCCTGCATCAGAAGTAACATCAAGAAATTGTTGAGTTAAAAGGGTTTCTAATAGTTCAGATAAACCCAGGTGAATTTAGAATCCTGCCAGTGCACCTCTCTAGCAGTCTCATCAAAACACAAATGTAACAACAGTTGGAGCATTTGAGGGTGTTGGCAGGTTAGGTCAAAATCCAGAGGAGTAATTTGCACGAAAACTCAACTGCTAAGCTTTGTCCAAATTAAATTAGGAGGCTGTTATATCTAACTCTTCCTACAGTTTGATCTACTTCAAGGAAAAGGAGATCACTGTTGATTAATTGAGAGAGTTCTATTCTATGTAACAAGAAACCAAAATATATGTGCTAAACTTGAAGGAAAAGGAAGGGATCATTGATTTATTATTAAGAGATAGTTCCATTCCATCATAAACTAAAATATCTTTGTTGACTTCAGGTGGACTTGCCTCGCTCTCAGGTTGGCCTTTCTACTTGACTGAGTAAGTATTCCACTCGGGCAGTGGGTGTATGGGCTAGTCCATGGTGCGGTCAGCTATGATACCTTTCTTTTTCTTTAGTAGGTTTTAATATGCAGATTGCATAGTATGTTGGAGGCAAGAGAGCCAAAGTAACAATTAATCACTTCTTTAGTTTATCTTGGAGATTAACCAGCAGACACCATTAAAAGTAAGCAACATCAAAGAAACAAGTGGAAGACTTCTACGTACTTCTTTACCATTCCCAGTAAGATAAGGTGCACTAGTGGGTTGAGGATATATCCCTTGGTTATTGAACAACGAAGGTTCACCTCCCTGCAGAATAGAGAAGGAAACAACACACACAGAGAGTCAAAATAAATCAAGCAGAAACAATTACAAGGAAAAAACCATTCCCATTCGCAAATTAGAAAAACAAAAAATGATGACTTGCCTTATCCTTGTACTTCAATAGACCTGAATTTGTGAGGCTGTCAGCGCTGGAGAATCTTTGATTTCCAATATCCTGAACATAGTTTTTTATCTCCATGGTTGATAAAGGCGATGTCTGGTGCTGTTTAACAAAAATTACGTCCTTACCACCGATAGTTACAGATGTAATAACATGGGTCCCGAAGTTCTCAATAAAGCTGTCCAAAAAAATAAAAACACATCATCAAAAACAGATTACTGCTGCAGACAATGACAGGCCCAACCATATCCCCTTCTATGGGTAACTTGAAGACCTATTACCTTGCTAAGGAGGGTGGGTCCCAAGATGTTGGGACTGCTTGCTTTACGTTTTCTTGCAACACTAGTGGGGATTTTATGAGCTGAACCTTAGCAAGCTGAATGAAGAAACCATCCATGGCAAGCGTCTTTGTAGCTGCAGCATCGATACTCTTAGAACCAGTATAGCTGAAAGCAGCATTGAAGCTACCAAGAGGAACATCTCCTGACAGACCAACCTTTTTATTGAAAAAAACTGCCATCTGCACTTGATTAGAGTGACAGCCATATTAGTGAAAACTGAAAAGTGTGCAATACAAGGGATATACCGTATCATACATCAGAGTTCAATAATAAAATAATATATAGACTAGTTAGTTGATGTTCTGCTTCAGCTCTCATAGTTTTTGCCATTGCACTATCCTCGTGGTTGCTTTCTGAAGTAGTTAAGTATTCATATGATACGAACAAGCCTCAGACTAATTTGAAACATGATAAAGTTGTCAAGTATTCACAAGACTTCAGCTACAAAACAGTCTTCTTTTCTCTTTAGTACAATTCCCTTACTGATGTCTGCAGGAGAGGCCCAAGTACCAGATTCAGCCTATTTGCAATAAAGAATGAATCCGAAAGAGTTTCATGAATGATATACCGTTGTGGAAGTAATGTGGATTCTTCTCAAAATAAAATATGTGTAGACAAAGCGAGAACGGTATGTTGTTGCATCAGAAGCACTATGGTGCCTCCATGTTCTTTCCATAAGCTTCTAACCAAATTGGCTCTAACTCCTTGCTTTTGAGGATTGACTCCTCATATACACCCATATATCAGAACAACTTGCAAGAACCACAAATACTTACACAAACAAATACACACAAACACTCACGAGGCATGTGGGTCCCACACAAACTAGAGGTGCCAGTGTGTGTGGGACCCACATGCCTTGTGAGTGTTTGTGTGTATTTGTTTGTGCAAGTGCTTGTGGCTGTAGCATTTTTTTATATCAGAACTACCATTCAGCTGATTGCTTGATTCATACTTTCAACTATGGGCCTATGGGGGTATAAAATTCAATTGCAACAATTTAAACACCATCTTGGACACATGTGCAGGTTGTGCAGCCCCTCGAGCTTTGCACTATAACAGTGGACCTCTCACAGACTCGCACACAAAATCACACAAAGACAAAATCGGAAGAGATACATAGACAGTAGAGGACTGAAAATGCAAGCAAGCATGGAATGGATGTGGTTGATGGCATTCCTATTTATTCAACTGTCAACTAACCAACTTCCGGTCAGAAAAAAGTTCTACAACTAACTAATTATGCAGGATTGTAATGTTGTGGATTAAAATAATCCAAACCAGGCAAGAAGTACTAAGACCTTATCATGTGCTTTTCACAATATGAGCTAACCTAATCCACACTCAATTACTTCAAAGCAAGCTCTGTTCAAGTAAACTCCATAGGTTGAACAGATAAATAACCCTATATATGAACTCTGTCTCGGCAGCCACATTTAACGATTACACACTCCTTCAGTCAGCAAGGTTTCTTGCACAGACATGTTCGTGAATACAATTTCCAAGGTTCTGTTTGACCTAGCAGAAAAATGCTAGCTTTTATGCTAAAGAAACTACATTTATAACCCACTTGTTTGTTGGCCTAGCCACAAAGGTCATTTTCCCCCAAAAAATCCATTTAACTAGACCAAAAAATATTTTCCCCAAAAAAAAAACAATCAAGCCTTTTTTTTCCAGTATCCAAACAAGGAAAGCCAAAAGCTAGCCCAAACAGCTTTAACTCTTTTACCTAGATATTTTTAACCTCAAGGCAAAAAACTCAACTGTCAAGACATCTCAAGCAGACATGCTGAAGCTGTACTTGATTTATGAACAAGCTGAGTAATTTAGAAAGGAAAAGGACAACAATAAGAATCCGGAGAAAAAAGGCATAGCTTCTTCACTTCATTGTCTTCTTAATTTCTCTTCTAATACTTTTCTTTCCCTAATCCGGGTTTGGCTGAGTGGCATGATACAGCCACCAAAAGGCTTGCTCCGAGGTGGTAAAGGTTAAATCTTGCTAAAGCAAAATATTACAAAGCTTTGGGCCACCTGAGGTTTGTGTGGTCATTAATTTCGGGGTCTTAGTCGGAATTAATCCAGGTGCGAACAATCTGGACATCCGGCATAATACTTTTAATTTCCCTCCATAATTTACTCCACAAATCAACAATCCAAAGATTCCAAACGCAGCTTACAGCACTGAATAGACAAAACAAGAATAAGAAAACACAAAACCAAAAGCATACCTCAAGAAAACTGCAAACTCCAGAGCTCTCACGCCTAACAGTGTCCTGGGAATGCTTGATATCCCTGGAGACATTAGGCACAACCAAATTATCATACAACCGTAGATCCTTCGTGTTTTTATTATCAATTTCAACAACCCTAGAACCTCCCACTCCTTTACAGTAGAGCAATCTGGTGTCAAAATTCACATCAAATCCCCTACCCAACGCCTGTACTGAATTGATAGCTGTGTGCACAGCTGCTGCATTTTCTTCCATTTCATAACCCCCAATCTCATTCAACAGGAAAAAGAAATTATAACACTAAAACTTTCAACAACCCAAAGTACTTGCAATTAGGGTATGAGAGTTGACTTTAGACTTAAGAGAGAGATGGGTTTCAGAAAAAAGATATCCCGAAAAGTAAGAACGCGGCGGCGTCCCGCGACTGTGTGCATATGCTCTTTAGATCTTGGAATCCAACACAGATTTCCGATCTCTCTCTCTCTCTCTCTCTCTCTCTCTCCAAATTTACTTATTGGCTTGCAATGCAGATTTTTGTGTGGGTAAATTTCTCGTAAATTTCTGTCTCCCCCTATCTCTATTTTTTGATAGTGCACTAGTTATTCTGCGCGGGTATATTATTGACTCGGGTCTTTTTTTTTTGATCTCTTTTTCTTTTTTATCAACGAGACTGGGCCTTTTTCTTGAATGGATTTTACGAGGTAAAATTTAATGTTGATAAAAAGTAGTTTTGTTTAGAAGTGTGATAAAATGACATTGTTTTCCCAATGAATTAAATATAGGGTTGATAAAAGTGTTTTGTAAATAATTTTGTGTCATAAAATCTATTGTTGATAAAATCTAGTTTTGCTAAAATTCGTTGAAAACGTTAGATTTTATTAAAACTAGATTTTATAAGATAAGATACATTCAAGAGAAGGCCTGACTCTACTGTCATTTTAATCATTACTAGTTACTGTACTACTCTTTTCTTTTAAAACTGAACGAAATTGATTTCTCCACTCATGGATGAAAACAATCTCTCTCACCCTTTTTTTTTTGTCTTTCAGCAAGTGAATTACGAAACAGTCTCACCGTAAATTTATGAGACCATTTCGTAAATTCACCAGCTTAAAAAAAAAAAAGAAGGTGTTCACGTCAACTAGGGGAGTGAGGGGGTGTTGGTGATTGGCCTCTAGAGAGCACCCTTGGTGATCATATCCGAGCCGTCCATCTCTATAAATCGACGGTCCAGATTTTTTCATGAAAGAGTTAACTCTTCCATGTAAAAATTTAGGCCATTCAAAACACTTTTGGACGACTCGGCGCGATCACCAGGGGCGCTATTTAGGGGCCGATCACCAGCACCCCCTCTTCCTAGGGATCAATACTATACTTGAATTATTAGCATCTCCAATCTATGACTTCAAACCCTATGTGGCAAAGAAACAGTGACTTTTGACATCATCTTTTGATCCAACCGTGAGGTCAAATATAGTGTAAAATCCGACGTGGATTTGGCTCTATACAATCTGCTTCCAATTTGACTCCCCATGCCAATCTATTTTTGGTAGTTTGGATTTCAAAAAGTAGGTGTTAGTGATCTCAAATTTGGAGGTGCCAAAATGACACATAAAACATTCAAAATATTTTGACATCTCCAATTTGAAGCCATGGGTTTGAAGCATTTCCAACCCAACGAACCCATGGTTTCAAATTGTGATGTCAATTTTTTTGAAGGCTTATGTGGCATTTTGACAAGTCAAAATTTAACATCAAAGTTCTTATAAGATTCAAA